>CM027587.2:10635289-11235289 GCA_015852605.2 Populus deltoides
AAGAAAGAGAGAAGGAGGCAAAGCTAGCGTAAAAGAGGGAGAGTAGAAGGAGGCAAGAGCCAGCAGAGAATAAACACACATTCTCTCCTCTACAAACCCAAAAATCATGCTCTTTTCATTCTTTAGAAGCAGTAGTTCAATAGTTATGCAAGGCTAAGCTCTTTTCTTGGTTGCAAGGACACAACAAACCTTCGGATTTCAAGAACCATGAGATTTATTCTTCCTTTTATTTTCAGTTTATGTTATGAATGAGTATGATTGTTTTCCTATGCATATTTCCTATGATTGTTGTTGATGATTGCTAGAGCGGACTCTAAGTTATTGTTGTGAACAATCTATTGCTAAGTTTAATATCAAAACCGGAGTTATGATATATGAACTTGTGAAGCAACTAAGCTTAATAATTGTAGCGGAACTACGTTATTGAAATTAGGGAGAACATTTGAACAAAGTGACACAAGCTGCGGACAGCTTGTATGTTAATCTTGATGAAATTATCTAGTTCTTAAAGCTACCATTAAATTGAATCATTAGTGCGGACACTTTGATTGTTTATTGGTTAGGATTAGTTATACGGCGGATCCATTAATTAATCAACGTTAAGAAAATATAAAATTTCAAAACATAAGCTGCAATTTTCGTTTCAAGGATCAGTTCTAATTTCCGTTGGTGGATGTGTGCTTGCGACCAAGATTTGTTGTCTTGATAAGTTTTGGTTTTAATTGATTTTATTTGCTAGTTTAATTGCTACCATAGTTTAGAAAATCACAAACCAAACCCCCCCAATTACATAACATACAACATAAAAATCTGACTTGAAACTTCCTTGTAGGATCGACCCCTTGCTTGCTCTATACTATCTTGTGTGTTGTGTTTGAAGCTAGGGTGATTAATTTGTGCGACCGCGACATCACAACACATGTTTCAGCTGTTATTCCATTTTGGCGTGACAAGACCTCTTCTTCAACGAGTAGGTATTCCATAGGTACTTCAAGGAAAACAGCCTCGGGAAACTACTGTAAAACTTTTAGCGAGAACCAACGATCGGAAGAAAAGTTATGGCCCTTTTCATCTATTATTTTGGTCTGGCGCCACAAAACCTCCTCTTCAATGAGTACGGATTCCATAGGTACTCCAAGGAAAGAGGCCTTCGGAAACAACTGTAAATAAATGAGCGTGATCCAATGGTTAGATCAAAACTTAATGCCATTTTCAGTTGTTATTTTGGTCTGGCACGACAAGACCTCCTTTTGAACGAGCCGGGATTCTGAAGGTCCTACGAGGAAAACAGCCTTCGGAAACTCCTATAAACATTTGAGCACGATCCAACGGTCGGATCAAAAGTTATGTCCCTTTTCAACTCTTATTCTGGTATGGCGCGCCAAGACCGCATCTTCAACGAGCAGGGATTCCAAACGTACTACAAGGAAAACAGCCTCTGGAAACTCATGTAAAAATTTGAGCGAGATCCAACTGTCGAATCAAAAGTTATAGCGTTTTCAGCTGTTAGTCTGGTCTAACACAACAAAACATCCACTTCAATGAGTAGGGATTCCATTGGTTATAAGGAAAATGACTTCTGTAATCTACTGTAAAATTTTGAGCGCGATCCAACGGTCGGATCAAAAGTTATGACCCTTTTCAGCTGTTATTTTAGTCTGGCACGACAACACCTCTTTAACGAGTAGGGATTCCACGTTTATTACAAGGACAACAGCCTCCAGAAACTATTGTAAAACTTTGAGCGTAATCCAACGGTCGAATCAAAAGTTATGGCATGTTTCAGCAATTATTCGAGTCTAGCATGACAAGACCTCCTTTTCAACGAGTAGGGATTCCATAGGTACTCAAGTCAAACGGCCACCGAAAACTCATGTAAAAATTTGAGCAAGATCCAACGATCGGATAAAAAGTTTTGGCCCTTTTGAGCTCTTATTCCGGTGTGGCGCGCCAAGATCGCCTCTTCAACCAGTAAAGATTCCAAATGTACTACAGGGAAAATAGCCTCCGAAAACTCATGTAAAAATTTGAGCGAGATCCAAAAGTCGGATCAAAAGTTATAGCACTTTTCAGCTATTATTATGGTTTGGCGCGACATGATATCTGTTTTAATGAGTAGGGATTCCTTTGGAAACTACTATAAAAATTTGAGCGCAATCCAACAGTCGGATCAAAACTCAATGCCCTTTTTAGCTGTTATTCCGGTCTGGCGCGAAATGACGTCCTATTGAACAAGCAGGGATTCCATAGGTCCTACAAGGAAAGCAACCTCCGGAAACTCCTGTAAAAATTTGGGTGCGATCCAACGGTCGGATTAAAAGTTATGGGATGTTTCAGCAGTTATTCTAGTTTGGCGCGACAAGACGTCCTCTTCAACGAGTAGGGATTTTATAGGTACTACAAGGAAAACAGCCTCCGAAAACTCATGTAAAAATTTAAGCGCGATCCAACGGTCGAATCAAAAGTTATGGCTTTTTTCAGCTATTATTCCGATGTGGCGCGCCAAGACCGCCTCTTCAATGAGTATGGATTCCAAACATACTATAAGGAAAACAGCCTCTGGAAACTATTGTAAAAATTTGAGCGAGATCCAATAGTCGGATCAAAAGTTTTGGCCCTTTGCAACTGTTATTCTGGTGTGGCGCGCCAAGACTGCCTCTTTAATGAGTAGGGATTCCAAACATCTTTATAAGCAAAATGACCTCCGGAAACTCGTGTAAAAATTTGAGCGAGATTTAACGGTCGGATCAAAAGTTAAAGCACTTTTCAGCTATTGTTATGGTGTGAGGCGCCAAGACCACCTCTTCAACGAGTAGGATTCCATAGGTACTACAAGGAAAACTGCCTCCTCAAACTACAATAAAAATTTGAGAGCAATCCAACGGTCGGATCAAAAGTTATGGCATGTTTCAACAGTTATTCCGATCTGGCGTGCCAAGACAGCCTCTATAACGAGTAAGGATTCCATAGATTCTACAAGGAAACAGCCTCCGGAAAATACTGTAAAACTTTGAGCGAGATCCAACGGTCGGATCAAAAGTTATGGTTCTTTCAACTGTTACTCCGATCAGGCTCGACAAGAGCTCCTCTTCAACGAGTAGGATTCCATAGGTACTACAATGAAATCTGCTTCTACAAACTACAGTAAAACTTTGAGAGCCATCCAACGGTCGGATCAAAAGTTATGTCATGTTTCAACTGTTATTCCAATCTTGCACACCAAGACTACCTCCTCAACGAGTAAGGATTCCATAGATTCTATAAGGAAACGGCCTTTGGAAACTACCATAAAACTTTGAGCGCGATCCAACGGTCGGATTAAAAGTTATTGCATGTTTCTGCAGTTTTTCCATTCTAGCGCAACAAGACCTCCTCTTCAACGAGTAGGGAATCCATAGGTACTACAAGGAAAACGGCCTCCGGAAACTACTGTGTAAATTTAAGCACGATCCAACGATCGGATCAAAAGTTTGGCCCTTTTCAGCTTTTATTTCGATGTGGGGCAACAAGACCTCCTTTTCAACGAGTAGGGATTCCATAGGTACTTCAAGGAAAAAGGCCTCCGGAAACTACTGTAAGATTTTGAGCGCGATCCAACGGTCGGATCAAAAGTTGTGGCTCTTTTAGCTGTTACTCCGGTCAGGCGTGACAAGACCTCCTCTTCATTGGGTAAGGATTCCATAGGTACTACAACGAAAAGGGCCTCTGGAAACTACTATAAATAAATGAGCGCGATCCAATAGTCGGATCAAAACTTAATGCCCGTTTTCAATTGTTACTCTGGTCTAGCGAGACAAGACCTCCTATTGAATGAGCAGGGATTCCATACGTCCTCCGAGGAAAGCGGCCTCCGAAAACTCCTGTAAAAATATGAGCGCGATCCAACGGTCGGATCAATAGTTATGGGATGTTTCAGTAGTTATTCTAGTCTGATGCGACAAGAAGTCCTTTTCAAGGAGTAGGGATTCTATAGGTTCTAAAAGGAAAACAGCCTCCGGAAACTCCTGTAAAAATTTGAGCGCGATCCAACGATCGAATCAAAAGTTATTACCCTTTTCAGTTATTATTTTGGTGTGGAGTGCCAAGACCGACTCTTCAATGAGTAGGGATTCCAAATGTACTATAAGGAAAACAGCCTCTTGAAACCAGTGTAAAAATTTGAGCAAGATCCAACGGTCGGATCAAAAGTTATGGTTCTTTTCAGCTGGTATTTTGGTCTGTGATAACACCTCCTCTTCAATGAGTAGAGATTCCATTGGCATTACAAGGAAAATGGCCGTTGTAAACTACTGTAAAAATTTGAGCGAGATCCGATGATCAAATCAAAAGTTGTAGCGCTTTTCAGCTGTTATTCCGGTCTGGCGCGACAAGACATCCTCTTCAACGAGTAGGGATTCTATAGTTACTACAAGGAAAACGACCTTCTCAAACTACAGTGAAACTTTGAGAGCGATCCAACGGTCGAATCAAAAGTTATGACATGTTTCACCTGTTATTCCGGTTTGGCGCGCCAAGACAACCTCTTTAACGAGTAAGGATTCTATATATTCTACAAGGAAACGGCATCCGGAAACTACTGTAAAACTTTGATCGCGATCCAACGGCCGGATCAAAAGTTAATGCATGTTTCAACAGTTGTTCCATTTTGGCGCGACAAGACCTCGTCTTCAACGAGTAGGGATTCCATAAGAACTACAAGGACAACAGCCTCCGGAAACTACTGTGAATCTTTGAGCGCGATCCAACGGTCGGATCAAAAGTTATGGTCCTTTTCAGCTAGTATTCCGGCCTGCGATAACACCTCCTCTTCAACGAGTAGAGATTCCATTGGCATTACAAGGAAAACGGCCGTTGTAAACTATTGTAAAAATTTGAGCGCGATCCAACGGTCGGATAAAAAATTATGGCCCTTTTCTACTATCATTCCGGTCTGGCGCAACAAGATATCCTCTTCAACGAGTAGGGATTCCATAGTTAATACAAGGAAAACGGCCTTCTCAAACTACAGTTAAACTTTGAGAGCGATCCAACGGTCGGATCAAAAGTTATTACATGTTTCACCTGTTATTCCTGTCTGGCGCGCCAAGACAACCTCTTTAACGAGTAAGGATTCCATATATTCTACAAGGAAACGGCCTTCGGAAACTACTGTAAAACTTTGAGCGCGATCCAACGGCCGGATCAAAAGTTATGGTCCTTTTCAGCTTGTATTCCGGTCTGTGATAACACCTCCTCTTCAACAAGTAGAGATTCCATTGGCATTACAAGGAAAACGGCCGCTGTAAACTACTGTAAAAATTTGAACGCGATCCCACGGTCGGATCAATAGTTATGGGGTGTTTCAGCAGTTATTCTGGTCTGGCGCAACAAGACATCCTCTTCAACGAGTAGGGATTCCATAGTTACTACAAGGAAAACAGCCTCCGAAAACTACTGTAAAACTTTGAGCTCGATCTAATGGTCGAATCAATAGTTATGGCATGTTTCCCTAGCTATTCCAGTCTTGTGCGACAAGACCTCCTCTTCAACGAGTAGGGATTCCATAGGTACTCAAGGAAAACAGCCTCCGAAAACTCGTGTAAAAATTTGAGCGAGATCCAACGGTCGGATCAAAAGTTATGGCCCTTTTCAACTTCTATTTCGGTGTGGCGCGACAAGACCTCCTTTTCAACAAGTAGGGATTCCATTGGTGGCATGTTTCAACTGTTATTCCAGTCTGGCGCGCCAAGACTACCTCTTCAATGAATAAGGATTCCATAGATTCTATAACGAAACGGCATCCAAAAACAATTGTAAAACTTTGAGCGCGATCCAACGGTCGGATCAAAAGTTAATGCACATTTCAACAGTTATTCTATTCTGGCGTGACAAGACCTCCTTTTTAACGAGTAGGGATTCCATAGGTACTACAAGGAAAACAGCCTCCGGAAACTACTGTAAAACTTTGAGCGCGATCCAACGGTCGGATTAAAAGTTATGGCCCTTTTCAGCTGTTATTTTGGTGTGGCGCGCCAAGACTGCCTTTTCAACTAGTATGGATTCCAAACGTACTATAAGGAAAACAGCCTCCGGAAACTCGTGTAAAAATATGAGGGAGATCCAACGGTCGGATCAAATGTTATAGCATTTTTCGACTATTGTTCTGGTGTGGGGCGCCAAGACAGTCTCTTCAACGAGTAGGATTCCATAGGTACTACAAGGAAAACTGCCTCCGCAAACTACTGTAAACCTTTGAGCGCGATCCAACAGTCGAATCAAAAGTTAATGCATGTTTCAGCAGTTATTCCGGTCTAGCGCGACAAGACATCCTCTTCAACGAGTAGGGATTCCATTGGTACTATAAGGAAAACAACCTCTGTAAACTACTGTAAAAATTTAAGCGCGATCCAACAGTGGGATCAAAAGTTATGGCATGTTTCAACTGTTATTCTAGTCTGGCGCGCCAAGACCGCCTCTTCAACGAGTAAGGATTTTATAACTTCTACTAGGAAACGGCCTCCGGAAACTACTGTAAAAGTTTGAGCGCGATCCAATGGTCGAATCAAAAGTTAATGCATGTTTCAGCTGTTATTCTGGTGTGGCGCGCCAAGACCGCGTCTTCAACTAGTAGGGATTCCAAACGTACTAGAAGGAAAAAGGCCTCCAGAAACTACTGTAAAACTTTGAGCGCGATCCAACGGTGGGATCAAAAGTTGTGACTCTTTTCAGCTGTTACTCTGGTCAGGCGCGACAAGACCTCCTCTTCATTGAGGAAGGATTCTATAGGTACTACAAGGAAAAGGGCCTCTGCAAACTCTTGTAAAAATTTAAGTGCGATCCAATGGTCGGATCAAAAGGTATTGCCCTTTCCAGCTGCTATTCCGGTCTGGCGTGACAAGACCTCCTCTTTAACAAGGAGTGATGCCATAGGTACTACAAGGAAAAGGGCCTCTGCAAACTCTTGTAAAAATTTAAGTGCGATCCAATGGTCGGATCAAAAGGTATTGCCCTTTCCAGCTGCTATTCCGGTCTGGCGTGACAAGACCTCCTCTTTAACAAGGAGTGATGCCATAGGTACTACAAGGAAAACGGCCTCTGCAAACTCTTGTAAAAATTTAAGTGCGATCCAATGGTCGGATCAAAAGGTATTGCCCTTTCCAGCTGTTATTCCGGTTTGGCACGACAAGACCTCCTCTTCAACGAGTAAGGATTCCATAGGTACTACAAGGAAAAGGGTCTCCGGAAATGACTTTAAATAAATAAGCGTGATCCAACGGTCGGATCAAAGTTGTGGGCCTTTTCAGCTGTTACTCCGGTCTAGCACGACAAGACCTCTTCTTCACTAAGTAAGGATTCCATACAAACTACAAGGAAAAAGGCCTCCGGAAACTACTGTAAATAAATGAGCGCGATCCAACGATCGTATCAAAACTTAATGCCCTTTTTTGCTGTTATTCCGGTCTGGCGCGACAAGACCTCCTATTGAACGAGCAGGGATTCTAAAAGTCCTACGAGGAAAACGGCCTACAGAAACTCCTGTAAAAATTTGAGCGCGATCCAACTATCAAATCAAAAGTTATGGCCCTTTTCAGCTATTATTTCAGTGTGGCGCGCCAAGACCGCCTCTTCAACGAGTAAGATTCTAAACATACTATAAAGAAAACAACCTCCAGAAACTACTGTGAAACTTTGAGCACGATTCAACGGTCGGATCAAAAGTTATGGCCCTTTTCAGCTGCTATTCCGGTGTGGCGTGCCAAGACCGCCTCTTCAACTAGTAGGGATTCCAAACGTACTATAAGGAAAACAGCCTCCAGAAACTCATGTAAAAATTTAAGCGAGATCCAACGGTCGGATCAAAAGTTATAGCGCTTTTCAGCTGTTATTCTGGTGTGGGGCGCCAAGACCGCCTCTTCAACGAAAAGGATTCTATAGGTACTACAAGGAAAACTACCTCCACAAACTACAGTAAAACTTTGAGCGCGATCCAATGGTCGCATCAAAAGTTAATGCATGTTTCAGCAGATATTTCGGTCGGGCACGACAAGACATACTCTTCAACGAGTAGAGATTCCATTGGTACTACAAGGAAAACAACCTCTGTCAACTACTATAAAAATTTGAGCGCGATCCAACGGTTGGATCAAAAGTTATGGCCCTTTTCAGGTATTATTCTGGTCTGGCGTGACAAGATCTCTTCTTCACCGAGTACGGATTCCATAGGTACTCCAAGGAAAAGGACCTCCGAAACTACTATAAATAAATGAGTGCGATCCAACGGTCATATCAAAAGTTATGCCCTTTTCAGCAGTTATTCTAATTTGGCGCGACAAGACCTCCTCTTCAACGAGTAGGGATTACATAGGTACTCAAGGAAAACGGCCTCCAAAAACTCGTGTAAAAATTTGAGCGAAATCCAATGGTCGAATCAAAAGTTTTGGCCCTTTTCAGCTATTAGTCCGTTGTGGCGCTCCAAGACTGCCTCTTCAATGAGTAGTGATTCCGAACGTATTACAAGGAAAACAACCTCCAGAAACTACTGTGAAAATTTGAGTGCAATCCAACTGTCGGATCAAAAGTTATGGCCCTTTTCAGCTGTTATTCCGGTCTACGACAACACCTCCTCTTCAACGAGTAGAGATTCCATTGGCATTACAAGGAATACGGCCTCTGTAAACTACTGTAAAAATTTAAGCGCGATCCAACTGTCGGATAAAAAATTATAGCCCTTTTCAGCTATTATTTTGGTATGACGCGACAAGACCTCTTGAACGAGTAGGGATTCCATAGTTACTACAAGGAAAACAGCCTCCGCAAACTACTGTAAAACTTTGAGCGCAATCCAACGATCGGATTAAAAGTTATTGCGTGTTTCAGTAGTTATTCTAGTTTGGCGCTACAAGACCTTCTCTTTAACGAGTAGGGATTCCATAGGTACTTAAGGAAAACGACCTCCGAAAATTCGTGTAAAAATTTAAGCTAGATCCAACGGTCGGATTACAAGTTGTGCCCCTCTTCAGCTTTTATTTCAATGTGGCGCGACAAGACCTCTTTTTCAACGAGTAGGGATTCCATAGGTAGTTCAAGGAAAAAGGCCTCCGGAAACTACTGTAAAACTTTGAGCGTGATCCAACGGTCGGATCAAAAGTTGTGGCTCTTTTAGCTGTTAATCCGGTCAGCCGCGACATGACCTCCTCTTCACTTGGTAAGGATTCCATAAGTATTACAAGGAAAAGGGCCTCTAGAAACTACTTTAAATAAATGTGAGCGCGATCTAATAGTCGGATCAAAACTTAATGCCCTTTTCAGCTGTTATTCCGGTCTGGCGCGACAAGACCCCCTATTGAACGAGCAGGGATTCCATAGGTCCTACGAGGAAACCAGCCTCCGGAAACTCCTGTAAAAATTTGAGCGCGATCCCACGGTCGGATCAATAGTTATGGGATGTTTCAGCAGTTATTCTAATCTAGAGCGACAAGACATCCTCTTCAACAAGTAGGGATTCTATAGGTACTACAAGGAAAACAGCCTCCGGAAACTCCTGTAAAATTTGAGCGCGATCCAACGGTCGGATAAAAAATTATGGCCCTTTTCAGCTATTATTTTGGTGTGGCGCGCCAAGACCGCCCCTTCAACGAGTAGGGATTCCAAATATACTACAAGGAAAACAGCCTCTAGAAACTACTGTAAAAATTTGAGCGAGATCCAATAGTCGGATCAAAAGTTTTGGACCTTTTCAGCTATTATTCCGGTGTGGCGCGCCCAGACCGCCTCTTCAACGAGTAGGGATTCGAAACATACTACAAGGAAAACTGCCTTCGGAAACTCGTGTAAAAATTTGAGCAAGATCCAACGGTAGGATCTAAAGTTGTAGCGCTTTACAGGTGTTATTCCGGTCTGGCATGACAAAACATCCTTTTCAACAAGTAGGGATTCCATTTGTACTACAAGGAAAACAGACTCCGAAAATTACTGTAAAACTTTGAGCGCGATCCAATAGTCGGATCAAAAGTTATGGCCCTTTTAGCATTTATTCTGGTCTGGCGCAACCAGACCTCTTCTTTACTGAGTATGGATTCCATAGGTACTCCAAGGAAAAGGGCCTCCAGAAACTCCTGTAAAAATGTGAGTGCGATCCAACGGCCAGACCAAAAGTTATGGCTTTTTCAGCTGTTATTCTATTCTGGCACGACAAGACCTCCTCTTCAACGAAGAGTGATTCCATTGGTAACAAAAGTTATGGCATGTCTCAACTGTTATTCCGGTCTGGCGTGCCAAGACTACCTCTTCAACGAGCAAGGATTCCATAGATTCTATAATGAAACGGCCTCCGAAAACAATTGTAAAACTTTGAGCATGATCCAACGGTTGGATCAAAAGTCAAAAGTTAATGCATGTTTCAGTAGTTATTCTATTCTGGCGTGACAAGACCTCCTTTTCAATGAGTAGGGATTCCATAGGTACTATAAGGAAAACAGCCTCCGGAAACTACTGTGAAACTTTGAGCGTGATCCAACAGTCGGATCAAAAGTTATGGCCATTTTCAGCTGTTATTCCGATCTACGACATCACCTCCTCTTCAATGAGTAGGGATCCAAACGTACAACAAGGAAAATGACCTCTGGAAACTCGTGTAAAAATTTGAGCGAGATCCAACGGTCGGATCAAAAGTTGTGGCTCTTTTCATCTGTTACTCCGATCAGGCGTGACAAGACTTCCTCCTCTCTGAGTAGGGATTCCATAGGTACTACAAGGAAAAGGGCCTCCAGAAACTACTGTAAATAAATGAGCGCGATCCAACAATCGGATCAAAGCTTAATACCTTTTTCAACTGTTATTCCGGTCTAGCGCGACAAGACCTCTTTAACGAGCAAGGATTCCATAGGCCCTACAAGGAAAACGACTTCCGTAAACTCTTGTAAAAATTTAAGCGCGATCCAACGGTCGGATCAAAAGTTATGGCCGACCCTTTTCTGCTGTTGTTCCGGTCTGGCGCGATAAGACCTCCTTTTCACCGAGTAGGGATTCCGTAGGTAGTACAAGGAAAAAGCCTCCGGAAACTACTGTAAAAACTTAAGTGCGATCCAATGATTGTTGTTATTCCGGTTTAGCGTGACAAGACCTCCTCTTTAACGAGCAAGGATTCCATAGGCCCTACAAGGAAAACGGCTTCCGTAAACTCTTGTAAAAATTTGAGCGCGATCCAACTGTCTGACCAAAAGTTATGACCCTTTTCAGCTGTTATTCTGGTTTTGCGCGATAAGACCTCCTCTTCAACGAGCAAGGATTCCATTGGTATACAAGGAAAACGGCATCCGAAAACTACCGTAAAAACTTGAGCGTGAACCAACGGTCGGATTAAAAGTTATGCCCTTTTTAAGCTGATATTTTGTTATCGCGTGACAAGACCTCCTCTTCAACGAGTAGGGATTCAATAGGTAATACATGGAAAACGACTTCCAGAAACTCCTATAAAAATGTGAGTGCGATCCAACGGCCAGACCAAAAGTTATGGCCATTTTAAGCTGTTATTCCGATCTGGCGCGACAAGACCTCCTCTTCAACGAGGAGTGATTCCATTGGTACTACAAGGAAAACAACATCCGGAAACTATTGTAAAAACTTGAGCGCGATCTAACGGTCGGATCAAAATTTATGCCCTTTTTAAGCTGATATTCCATTATAGCGCGACAAGACCTGCTCTTCAACGAGTAGGGATTCAATAGGTAATACATGGAAAACGGCCTCCGGAAACTCCTTTAAAAATCTGAGCGCGATCCAACGGCCAGGCCAAAAGTTATGGCCATTTTCAGCTATTATTCCGGTCTGGCGCGACAAGACCTCCTCTTCAACGAGGAGTGATTCCATTGGTACTACAAGGAAAACGACATCCAGAAACTACTGTAAAAACTTGAGCACCATCCAACGGTTGGATCAAAAGTTATGCCCATTTTAAGCTGATATTCTGTTGTCGAGTGACAAGACTTGCTCTTTAACGAGTATGGTTCCATAAGTACTACAAGGAAAACAGCCTCCAGAAACTACTTTAAAAGTTTGAGTGTGATTCAATGGTCAGATCAAAAGTTGTGTCCCTTTTAAGCTGATTTTCCGGTCTCGTGTGACAACACTTGCTCTTCAACGAGTAAGGATTCCATAGGTACTACAATGAAAATGGCCCGCGGAAACTCGTGTAAAAATTTGAACGCAATCACTACACCATTAAACAGTTTTACCAACGGAATAATTTCATCGGTCTAAGGCATGCAATACGTCGGTGAAATTATTACCAACAGTCTCATCGACGACCTTCATCCATCGGTATATTAATCGTTGGTAATACCTCTTTCCGTCGCTAATTCTGTCGGAAAAAAAATAAACCAACAGTCTTACAGACGAATACGCACGGAAATTTTTTTTTGCCCGCGGGAACATTACCGACGGACTAAACCCGTCTGAATTTTCAACGGTACGTATCGATGGATAGTCGGTCGGTAATAGTTATGGTAAACACCAACAGAAATATTTCATTGGTAATTATGGCATGGTGGTAATTGTTTGGCAACTCTATATGAAATACCGATGGAAATTATCCGTCGGTATGTATTTAAAATATATATAAAAAATAATTATTAATAGTAAAAAAACTTAATAAACAAATAAAATTGGATTAAACATTAAAAATATAAAAATAATGTTAAATAATATTCATCCATATATTCATTGCAAATTTAATGTGTTTAAAAAACAAAATTAAACTAGAATAGCGGCGGAGGAGGAGGAAAAGGAGGAGGAGTAGGAGGTTGGTTATTCCTGGGACCGTATGACCAAAAAGGAGCTGCACATGTATCATCATCCATCTTTGATCTCATCTCCATGACCATTTGATGGAGCTGATCATAATTCGTCGAGAGTTGTTGATATTGTTGTTTCAAGGCAATGAACTCCTCATACTAGGTGCTCGATACTGATGGAGAGCTCCCAACGGTTGAGACACTACGGCCGACTGCAAGTTTTCGGTCGTAGTGTTGGAGAGCCCATAGACCCGATTTTTTTCGGGTCCACCAGACGATCCCACCTCCATCCATAAATCTGGATCAAAATTTGGATGGGTTGAAGGATTATCCCCATATCTCTCCCTCAACCAGCTATTATAGGTCTCCTGAAATTTTTTTAAAAAATCATCATATTCAATTCAAGAAAATAATAACTTAAAAATAAAATGAATGAACGAACATACCACGAAGAGCTGAGCACAGTTGTCCACGAACTGTTACACCCTCTTTTGGCAGTCTTGACTCCGCACATGCGACTCTACAAACAGCTCCATTGGACTCGCCTCATGTCCAAGAGACGCGGCTTGTAAGGAAAAAATAGGTTGCAAGTTAAATATATTATAAGGAACGACAAATTAATTAACGATATATTTCATTAAAATTAATCTTACCATCCGCTTTGCATGTGCGCTGAATGTGACGGATCCGCCAGTGTGCGTGGCCACCGAACCATGAATTTGCCAGTTCCGGTTGTTGGCGCCGGACTGTGAGCGCCATGAGAACCGCTCTGAGGTCACGTGCTCAATATATGCCATCCATATTTCCCCCAAGATGAATGGCGGTTTGAATTCCAGCCAAACCACCACCTTATTCCATCCTTGAAGACCGTTATCCCTCGCATGTCTTTTTTTTTTTTTTTTGGTGTCATACCAAAAATCACGCAACCTACTTCCAAAGTAACAAATTAGAATTTAGAATATAAAATTATAAAACAAAAATAAATATTATTTTTGATGTTACCTAGTTGCCGCGTAATTCTCCCATACCCTCCTCGCAACATTGTTGTCCACCCTATCCCACTCAAATTTGTTCTGTGTATATAAATAATTCATATAAAATAAAAATAGTATAAGATATAAAATTATAAAAATAATTTATTATAAAATAACTGGAAATTAAAAGTTAACACCGATCTAAAATCGCTTAAACCATGCATCGATATTAGGTTTCCACTCAGGATGTCTGGAAACCTGGCTCCATTGAAACAACGGAATCTCCATCACGATTTAAACGCCAATGTTATAGACCTTGCAGCCTCAATGTTTGTGAACCTGAAATTAAATAAAATTAATAATATTAATTAGTTGTTCATAAATTATGTTATAAGTATATAAAAAAAACTAAAACTTAAACAAACTTACATGGAGAGGTCATCCTTCCATTGTGCCTGGTACTTGCGGATGAATTGACCCCGCTGTGAAGGCATACCGCTTCTGCGCTGTGAAACTGCGCTAGAAGAGGCAGCATCACAAGTTGGCGCAGATTCCTCGCCGTGATCAGCACTTAATGATACGTCCTCCTCGCTGCTAGAAGAACTAGCTGCAACCGTCTACTGACCACGTGTTGTAGATTTCATTCTACGCATCTACACAAATTTATACGAAGAATTACATAATTAACTTCAATTATTTAAAAAAAATTTGGCAGCACCTCCCCTATACTAAGACTACCCATGGTTTTCAAACCTGCAAATCTTTACAATAACCACAAACCAATTGACTCCAGCAACATCATATATACAACCTAACATCTATATAAATTCAATCATTTAAAAAAATTTGACAGCACCTCCCCTGTATTAGAGACTACCCACAATTTTCATACCTACAAATATTGCAAAATCAACTCTATACAACCTAACATCTATAGAAATTCAACATCTATATATTTTCAACTAAAATCAATAAAATTCATAAGTAACAATTAAAATTATAAAAATAATAAACAACGTAACAAACAATAATATCCTAAAATTAAGATAAACTAATTAAATTTAATTATATATTTCAATTAACATTTAAAACATAAATTCAACAATAACAATAATAGCAATACAAACAATAATATCCTAAATTAAGATAAACTAATTAAATTTAATTCTATATATTAATTAACATTTAAAACATAAATTCAACAATAACAATTATGGCAATACAAATAATAATATCATAAAATTAATAAATAAAATGAAAAAAACTAAAAAACACTATACAAAACAACCTAAACACAAAACTAAAAAACACTATATCAATTCAAAATAAATTTAGTAATAAAAAATACTTACCTTAATAGTGTGTTGATTTTAAGATTTTATCTACAAACAATACACAAAACAAAGAACACAAAAAAAAAATAATCATAATTAAAAAAAATTCAAAGATAAAGAAAAAAGAATACATACCTTTTAATATGTTTAAAACTACTACTAAAACAATAAAATCTCTTCCAAAAACTAAATAGAAACGGAGAGGAGAAGAGAAATAGAGATGAAGAGCCGAGAGAAAAAATGAACCAAATGGGAGGAGACGGGGTTTTATATAGCAATTTTTCTGACGATATTACCGACGGACATTTATTGTTGTCGGTGGCATTAAATTCCGTCAGTAATTAATTGATATCCGCACCAAAAAATTCAAAAATCCCGCCAAACTTTTCGATCTGTCGGCCAATCCATCGATAATTGTGCCTCTGACATGCGTGCGCTTCGGGATGTGTGTAAACTGTCGGTGAATCCGTCGGTGATTATGGCACAATTTCATAATTTTTTTTTCAACTCTCTGTGAAATACCGACGGGTTTCAGTCCATCGGTATGCCCGTCGATGACTGTGGCACAATCCCGTAAATTTTTTCAACTCTCTGTGAAATACCGACGGGTTATAGTCCGTCGGTATAGCCGTCAATATTTTTTATTTTTTTGTCTATGCAAACTTACAACACATACAACACAATAACAAGAGCTGACATTTAAAGAAGAATAAATATTTCATGTTCCAAAATATTACATTATAAAAATAAGGCTTTACAACATGTTTAGTTAGTCAGAATTTTCATCTTCGTCCTCAATTGAATTGTTATCATCAGCTTCACGCACTCTTCAATGTGGTTATCATCTTCTTCAACAACATTCTCTTTTCCACTAGTAGAGCTCGAAAACAGCATTCAACTCCTCTGCGTCAACATCAACAAGACTATAGTTGAAAACATGAAAATTCAAATTTTCTTCTAAGTCAATCAAAGGAGCAACTCGGTATGGTTCAACCAACCTCAACATGACCCTTAGGTTTTGTTTTTAAAATGGATAACCAATCAACTCTTGATCGATCCTTTCTAAAGGAAGGGGTGTATGTGTAATAAACTTGTTGGCATTTCTTTGTGAAAACAAAGACGTCGTTTACATTGCGGTGTCTAGCTTTTGAGTTGATTTCAACGAGACCATGGTGAGGATCTACTCTGATTCCTTTTTCATTTGTGTAATACCAATAGTATTTGAATAAAAACACTCTATTTTGCTCGCTATGATATTGCAGTTCAATGACCTCTTTCAATCTACCGTAGTAGTCAACTTCAAACTCACTAGAAGTCGATCCTTTAATATAAACACCGCTGTTGTATGTTTTTCTTCCATGCCCGTATTCTTCAATATGAAAGACATATTCATTGACAAAATACCCGTTATAGCACTTGACTTTTCTTTCAGGGCCCAGGATTAGTAAAGATAGTGAAATAGCAGCACTACCTCCCATTTGATAAACCTTGTAAATTAAATACAACAATAATCAATAAACGGATATTATGTAATATTGGCGTACAATTAATTACATTGCAAGATATAATGAGTTTGTGATAGGACTTACATGTGTTCTAAACCATGTGGCAAATTGTTCATCTTGTAATTGAAAGATCTGGGATTCAGTCAGCTGTGAGTTATTGGACAGTAAGTATCGTCGATGTTGCCTGCAAGGTTGTTCCAAATTATATGAGTTGATGGTATCACAAACATAAATAGTACACTTTTGTCAAAGTTTAAGTTGAACATCTACTTACTTAATAAAAGGTCTCAGTTCATCACAGTTAAATAATACATAATTGTGTGCTTGTCTAAACTCTATTTCAGACAAATATCTTCCCCTCATGGCATTTTTAGGTGTGGGTCGTCCAGGATTGGAGAATATTGACAAGTGCCCACTTGAAGGCACTTCACCACCATCATCATGTGGTGGAACACGGTTGATCCTCCTTCTCAAATGAGGTTCAAAATAGTATGAGATAAATGTTGAGATCTCCTCAATAATATAGGCCTCACATATTGACGCATCAACATGCGCCTTGTTCTTAACCTTTTTTTTACGATTGAACAAGTACCTGCATATATAAATAATCAAAAATTATCAATTAAAAAAACAAAAAAAAATTTAATTATAAATTACATAGCTTCTGTAATATCTAACCTTTCGAATGGATACATCCATCTGTACTGGACCGGTCCTCCAACTTTTACCTCAAACGGTAGATGTACGGGTAGATGCTCCATTGAGTTAAAAAATGATGGAGGGAATATCATCTCAAGTTTGCATATTGTCTCGATGATATTCGTTTCAAGCCTTTCAATGTGATCAACATTCAACTTGCTGGAGCATATATCTCTAAAGAAATTACTGATCTCTGTTAGTGCATCCCATATCCCCTTTGGCAACAAATCACAAAAAGCTAATGGGATGAGTGTTTGCATAAACACATGGTAGTCATGACTCTTCATTCCATATAATCTGCATTCCTCCGTATTAACCAGCCTTGATATGTTCGAGGCATGTCCATCGGGGAAACATAAACTCTTAAGCCATTTATAAACTAGTAGTTATGCGTTTTTCTCTAACACGAAGCTTGCTCTTAGTTTTGCGACCCGTGACCCATCACAAACCAACTCCATATTTTTACGGTTATAGAACACCGTTACATCCAATCTAGCCTTGATGTTGTACTTTGTCTTCCCCTTCACATCCATGACGGTGTTCAAAATGTTCTCAAACACGTTCTTTCCAATGTGCATGACGTCAAGGTTATGGCAGAGAAGATTGGTCTTCCAATAAGGAAGATCCCAAAAGATACTTTGCTTCACCCAATTATGGATCAAACCAAAACTAGGAAACTTTTGCTTACCTGATTGGAGACCAAACACAATGTCACCGTACTCTGACACAACATCAAACAATTCTTCACTAAAAAGACGCGGGGGTGCAACATCCTTTTCAACTCTGCCAACAAAGAAATCATTTTTGTTCTTTTTGTACCTGTGATTCAGTGGCAAGAAATGACGGTGACAGTCAAAAAAAGAAGCTTTACCCCCGTTTGTTAGCGTGACTGCCTTATTGTTCTCCATACAGTATGGACATGCTAACTTTCCATGCGTGCTCCAACCAGAAACCATTCCATAAGCCGGGAAATCATTGATAGTCCACATCAAAGCCGCTCTCATAACAAAATTCTGTTTCCTCGAGATGTCATAAGTCAAAGCTCCAGAGGACCATAACTGCGTCAACTCATCAATCAACGGACAAAGACAAACATCTATATTCCGCCCTGGACTGCTCGGACCTGGTATGACCATAGATAAAAACATTAACTTCGGCCTCATACACATCCTCGATGGCAAGTTATAAACCGTCAGTATGACCAGCCAATAAGAATAAGAAGCAGCAAATAACCCGAATGGGTTGAATCCGTCTGTACACAACCCAAGACGTAGGTTCTTGATTCAGCTAAAAAGTGAGGATGCACATTGTTAAAGTGTTTCCAGGCTTCACCGTCAGAAGGATGCACCATCACTCCATCAACCGCATGATGTGATTGGTGCCATATCATGTGCTCAGTAGTCCTTAGTGACATGAATAACCTCTGCAGTCTAGGTATGATTGGGAAGTATCTAATTTTTTTTATATGCCACGAGAGTCTTCCCTATACCAGTTCTGGGTTTGTAACGGGAATGCCCACATGTCATGCACTCGGTTAGCTCAGCATTTTCAAGGTAGTATAACATGCAGAAGTTAAGGCATATGTTAATTTTCTGGTATCCTAAACCGAGGGGTTTCATCATGGACTTGGCAGCATAGAAGTTCTCTCTCAGCCTGTTCCCTTCAAGTAAAATGCTTCTCGCCCATTCGATAATCTTGTCATAACCGACCTCACTCAACTTGGGACCTGACTTGATGGTGAACATCTGTGTTACGGCTGATAATTTATATGATTTGTGCAGCCATCCCATAATGGTTCGTCAGAATCTTTCAACAGATCAAAAAACCTTGCTGCATCTACATTAGGTTCTTCTTCTATGATTGGACATTCCCTGACATTACCTCACTCATTCTCATTGCATCCATAATCATATTCATGTAAGGATTACTATTCTCATTTCCAACTTCATGCATGTTGCTAGCATTAGAAGTTGACCCAACCACCTTGTGAAGCCCGAGAATAAAGTATACAAAGAGGGGGGTTTATAATAATTCAAAATGTTGTTATAAAATATAAAATAAAGCAAAATTTTTTTTTTAAAAAAAGGTGAAAGATAGGGCCAAAATGGAATTAACAAGAGATGGGACTATAAATACCCATCTCTTCTCTCATCCATGGCCAGGTGATAATCAGAATAAGGAGGGGAGGAGAATTTCAGATTTTTCCTTCATCAAAACTAAGAGTAAACACTTAAAATTAGTAAACCCAAATAAGCCTTGGAATTATTAAGTGGAGGAACACAATCGAGTGGAAGAATTAACAAGAAGAAAAGTGAAGAGTTGGTGAAGAAAAGAGGGGGAAGAGTGGCTGACTACATACAAGTAAAAGAAGGCTAAGATTCTTCTAAAAATTTATGAAGTAAAGTTTAGATTTCCATCGAAGGAGTTCTAATTCCAATTTCTATGAAATCAACTTCAATTTGATTAGAAGTTTATGCTTTTCTTGAATTGGGAATTAGGGTTCTTTAACATAAAATGTTGGGAATATGCAGAAATGAGTGAGGTTAAATGGATTAGAATAATCTAAGTGCCTTAAAGAAGAAGAAGAAATGAGTGCATAAAAGAGAGGAAGGGAACTCTTGGTTCCCTTGGGCACGTTCTTTGCTGGTTACTGTAAAGAGGGAAGGAGAACTTATGATGTGCTTGATTAATTAATTTGGTACAAGTGACCTTAAGAGGACATAAAATGAGACGGGAATGCCATGAATAAAGGGAAGGCATGGCTGTGACTGATGAAAAAGCAGGGATTTAAGATGAATTGGAGAAACTTTCTCTATTAGCAAAACAGGGCAGGTTCGCTGCCCTGTTTCCTGGGGGGATTTTGGACCTGAAAACTACAGAATTGAGGGAGGGTCCCCTTATAGAAGTTGTAGCCGGAAGTGTTAGCTTTCCAATGAATCTGACCCTACCTAATTTGGAGTCCTAGAACTCCAGATACAAATAACAAACTGAGGAGAGGTCAAGCTGCTACCCCTGTTGGCAGATTCAGCCAAGTTGATAAAACGGTGAAATTTAGCCATATTAAGGGTAGAATTTGTCTTCTTGCCCTTCATAAAGTATGTCTTGATCTTCAAAAAGAATAAACTGTAATCAAAATTGAATTTATGATGTCCACTTGGACTACTAATGAGCTGAAAAGTTAAAGGATAATAATGAGGAATGTAAGTGAGAAAGAAAAGATATGGAAAAAGAGAAATGAATATTATTTCCATTGTTGCTATTGCATGTGATATGTGGACTAATATGGAATAATGATGGGTGTTTGTGGTTTCAGGAGGAACCACAGGAGGAGTACACCAACCACAAGGGAACGCAAGTCGAGCATCTACAGCAAGTAGGTACTTGGTACCTATATCTCCTCTAGTTAATAATTATTTTAACTAACTTTTGAACTATAAAAATTTGGTGCTTATTGATGAGGAAAAGAAAAGAGGGGGGAGGAAAGGTTAAATGACGGGAAAAAAAATGAAACGGAGGACTAGATTTAATTTATGGGTTCTTTTGGAGTAACAACGAATTTTGGTAATGATTGTTTCTCGAATTTGATTTGTTTGTCCCTGATATGGGTGGCTGATGATGTTAACCAAGTTGGATAACATCGGCATCACAGGTACGTGAAAGGAGAAATATAAACTTGATTAACTATTCGGTTTCAGAATAGTTAATGATATCGGCGGGTGACGTCAATATCGACAAAATTTATAAACTCGATTAACTATTTGGTTTCAGAATAGTTAATGATATCGGTGGGTGACATCGATATCGGCAAAATTTATAGACTTGATTAGCTTTCCGAGGTGAAAGCTAATGATGTCAAGAATTTTTGACATCGGCATTCCTGAGAACCTCCCAAGGTAATATGGAACAATAATTAACTATTTTAGTTTTAAAAATAGTTAATTACACAAACGGTTACGTTCGTGTCGGCATTTTCATGAAACTGATTAGTTGTTCCAGGACAGGCAACTAAAGACACTAATAGAGGTCAATGGTGTTGGCAATAGTCTTTTTGATATGGAGGGGGGGAAGTAGTCAACAAAAAAAAAAAAGAGAATTCATATATAACCATTAAAAGGGGTTTATGATTTAAGTAGATAGATATCCCTTTCTTTTCTACAGCAGAGTGATGATTTTTAGGTCTTCTGAGTTACTGTTTAATTTTTCTTCTGTAAATTGCTTGTATTTTTAATCATTTGTTTTTAATTATATGGAAAATTTATATTTTTGCAGGTCCCTCCCATTCACGTTAGGAATAGATTTTAAGTTCTTTGATCTCTTTTTGTATAAGTTAAGAACTTAGGGATTTGTGGTGTAATTTTGTCATGCAGTAAACATGTAACCTGTATAGAATATTATATTCGTAATATTTTGTTTCTGAAATATTAAATGTATCAACCTATGCATGGGATATTAGAATGTACTAGACTATGTTAGAATATTAAACTGTGTTGTGTTATATATATATATATATGCAATCTTCGTGCTCGAATTTGGCTATTTTAATTATTAACTTATGCGTGTGATGTAAGATGGAGTTTGGGAATGAATATGGTCCTGAGCATAATCTGGAATGAATTATGCAGTTGATTGTACTAAACATGGATGTGATTGTGGATGAGATGTGATTCTAAATGTGTGTAAGGTACATTGTCGATAACTTGGGATATCCCGATATAGAGGAGACTCTGCTGAAATTTCGTTAGAAATTTCGTTAGAAATTTCAGGGAGTAAAAAAAAAAATTGCTCCACCTACCCTTTATAGGGGGAAGATTAACAGATAAACTAATAGAAAAATTAGGGTTGTTACAGTTGGTAACAGAGCATTTGGTTGCAGTTTCAGGGATTGAAATACTAATGTGATTTTGGAAAAAATGTTGCAGGATGGCTCGTACACGACAAGCCGCAAGGGCTGTTCCGTCCCTGTGCAAGGAAGAGAGTATGACTCAAACCAAAAGGGACCCATTAATGGGCATTGCCTCCCATTAATCTGTGGCGTCGGCCCATTCAAAGAGGGGAGATTCGGAGGGACATCAGGATGACCCTGTCACTTCTCAGACAGAAGTGTAGTCGGCTAAAACACTGGGTGACCAAGGCAGTAGCAATAGGGATGGCTGCAGGTGCATCCAATTCTACTCCTCGGGCGGAAAGAGTAATCACCGTGGTTCAATGGGTGAAAGGCATGCGAGAAATGGGTTGCACGACCTATTTAGGGGAAGAAGACGCCGAAATAGCAGTCATTGGTTGAGGAAGGTAGAAAGGGTTATAGATCAGATGCAGGTGCCAGAGGAAACCCGAGTAGATTGTGTGACCCAGCTGTTAATGGAGAGTGCCCACTCCTAGTGGGAGACCATTAGAGAAAGAAGGGTAGGAGAAGATTTGAGGTGGAGAAACTTTCGAGAAGAATTCGAGGAACTGTATTACTCTTGGCAGCACCGAAAAGAAAAAAAGCAGGAGTTCCTGGATCTAAAACAGGGGAATATGACTGTCTTGGAGTATGAAAGGAGGTTCCAGGATTTATCTATCTTTGCCACCACCCATCTTTCCACTAAGCATCATCGAGTGGAACGGTTTCGGGATGGACTCAGGCATGAGCTGAAATTAATTTTGGTGGCTATGCAGTTTCAGTCGATTCAAGAGTTAGTGCGAGTTGCTCAGGGTATAGAAAGAGTAATGAATGACACACCAAGGCCGACAAGTGAACAGAGTCAGACCACGGGATTCAAAAGAGGGGATTTCACACTTCCTATAGGGAGGAATCCTCCTCCGAAGAAAGGAAAGAGTGGGTCATCATTCGGGTCATTACCGAAAAAAGGGGGGAGTTTTGTTCATGGTGGGAGTTTAGGAGGAGTTAGACGAGTTAATGTTGGGGGATCTGTGGGAGGTCAGACTCGCCAAGGTGCAAGTGTTATAAGGGGTTCCATGGAGCATAGAGGACCTATCTACCCGATATGCATGAGATGTAATCAGAAACACTCCGGGGATTGTTCAGCCACACCAGGAAGATGCTATATTTGTAGAGGGGAAGGACATCGATGGAGGGATTGCCAATATTTGGGAAAAGGTTGTTTCCATTATGGGGAAACGGGTCATAGAAAGAAAGAATGTCCACATAGAGTCACTAAATGACTACAGGGACAGGGGATGGCTACCCAAAGCCAGCAACAGTCAGTGACAGTTGATCGGCCTGTACGACCTACTTAGTCAGGGACAAGTGCTAACAAAGGCCGACCCAGATTCCAGGAGGAAAGGACTTGGGGCAGGATATACCACATGACCTAGGAAGATATGGGGACAATGCCAAATGTCGTAGCAGATACACTACAATTAAATTTAATACAAGTTTATGCTTTAATTGATCATGGGGCCAGTCATTCTTTTGTGTCCCACCGAATTACTAGAAATTTAAATGTGTTACCAAGTAGATTGAATGTGGGAATGGTAGTTAGTACACTTTTAGGGAAAAATATAAACATTGATGAGGTATACAAGGGAGTGATAGACATTGAGGGGGCAGAGCTAAGGGCAGATCCCATGCCTTTAGCATTAGATGATTTTGACTTGATACTGGGAATGGATTGGTTGAGTAGACATAGAGCACGAGTAGATTGTTTAACAAAGACCGTAAACCTCCAAGATGTGAGTGGAAAAAGGGTAGTATTCAGGGGAGAGAGGAGGGTAATTTCAAACTCCATGATCTCAGTCATGACGGCCGGAAAACTGATTAAAAAAGGATGCCCTGCCTGGTTGTCTCATGTGAGAGAATTAAAGAAGGGAAGCATAGAATTAACAAATATCCCTATTGTAAAAGAATTTCCAAACGTGTTTCTAAAGGAATTACCAGGATTACCTCCAATCAAGGAAATTGAGGTTTCCATTGAGACTCTTCCAGGAGTCAACCCTATAGCACAGTCCCTTTATAGAATGGCCCCTATAGAACTAGTCGAATTGAAGATCCAGCTTCAGGAGTTGTTAGAAAAAGGATTCATACGGCCGAGCAATTCACTTTGGGGAGCCCCAGTGTTATTTGTAAAGAAGAAGGATGGTACATTTAGGTTATGTATCGATTAACGTCAACTGAACAAAGTGACGGTAAAGAACAAGATCGATGACCTGTTTGATCAGTTGAAGGGTGCGAGAGTATTCTCGAAGATAGATCTAAGATCGGGGTATCATCAATTAAGAATCAGAGAATAGGACATACAGAAGACTGCCTTTAGAACTCGCTATGGCCATTATGAATTCTTAGTAATGCCATTTGGGTTAACTAATGCCCCTGCAGTATTTATGGATCTAATGAATCGAGTGTTCTGGTTTTATTTGGATAAATGTGTGGTAGTGTTTATTAATGATATACTGGTATATTCGAGCTCTTATCTGGAGCACGAGAAGCACTTGAGGAAGGTGTTAGAAATATTGAGAGAAAATAAATTGTATGCGAAATTGGATAAATGTGAGTTCTGGCTCAAAGAGGTGATATTTTTGGGACATGTTATCTCAGCTGGAGGAATATGTGTGGATCCAGGAAAAGTAGAAGCAGTTCTAAAGTGGGAGAAGCCCATAAATGTGACCAAAATTCGAAGTTTCTTGGGCCTTGCAGGGTATTATAGGAGGTTTATTGAAGGATTTTCTACAATGGCATCACCTCTGACCAAGTTGACTCGTAAAGAGGTAAGGTTTAATTGGTCAAAGGAATGTGAGGAGAGTTTCCAGGAGTTGAAAAGAAGGCTTACATCAGCCCCCATTTTGGCCCTTCCTTCTGGAATAAAAGGGTTCATTGTTTATAGTGATGCCTCAAGCAAGGTTTTGGGATGCGTATTGATACAACATGGGAAGGTGATCACATGTGCTTCCAGACAGCTAAAGCCGCATGATGTGAATTATCTAGTCCATGACTTGGAACTTTCAGTAGTAGTATTTGCCTTACGAGTATGGAGACATTACTTGTATGGAACACAAGTGCAAATTTTCACCGACCATAAAAGTTTGAAGTATTTAATGTTGCAAAAGGAATTAAACATGCGGTAGAGAAGGTGGGTGGAATTGATAAAGGACTATGATTGCATAATTGATTACCATCCTGGCAAAGCCAATGTAGTGGCGGATGCATTAAGTCGAAAAGGGAAAGCAGTGATGGGTGATACAAAAACTTCAGAACAAGGGAATGTGAGGGAATTAAAAAAGATGGGAATACAATTAAGTGTGGGTCCTGAAGGGTCACTAATGTGAGGGAATTAAAAAGGATGGGAATACAATTAAGTGTGGGTCCTGAAGGGTCACTACTAGCTCATATGAAGATCAGATCAGTGTTACGAGATAAAGTTCTAGAAGTTCAGTTAGCGGATGAGGGTGTAAGGAAAATCAAGGAAAAGATAAAGCAAGGCAAAGAGTTATTCCTTCAAGTGTTGCTAGGAGGGTTGGTGGCGATGGCAAAATGAGTTTACGTGCCTGAGAATAAGACCTTAAAGGGTGAGATATTGAAGGAAGCTCACGAATCTCGGTTTGCAACCCATCCTGGGAGCACCAAGATGTATAGGGACTCAGGGAGTATTACTGGTGGCCAAATATGAAGAAGGAGATAGCGGAATATGTGTCAAGATGTGGGATATGTCAACAGGTGAAGATAGAACATCAAAGGCCGATAGGAGAATTACAACCACTACCGATTCCAGAATGGAAATGGAAAAATATAGCCATGGACTTCGTAACCGGATTGTCAAAGGGGAAAAAAGGCAATGATGCTATATGGGTAGTGGTAGATCGACTGACAAAGTCGGCTCTGTTCTTGCCCATCAAAATGACGGACCCCGTAGACAAGTTAGCCAAATTATACATGAACGAAGTGATTAGACTACACGGAGTGCCCATATCAATGGTGTCAAATCGAGACCCGAGATTTACCTCGAGGTTATGGCCATGCTTACAACGAGCTTTGGGAACCGAGGTGAACCTAAGCAAGGCATTCCACCCCCAGACAGATGGCCAATCTGAAAGAACTATCCAAACACTTGAAGACCTTCTAAGGTCATATGTGCTAGAGTTTGGGGGAAACTGGGAAGACTTGTTACCATTGGTAGAGTTCACGTATAATAATAGTTACCAAGCTACTATCAGGATGGCTCCATATGAAGCCCTTTATGGGAGAAAATGTCGCACTCCGATATGCTGGGATGAAATTGGAGAAAGGAAACTCCTGGGTCCTGAAATGGTACAAATAACAACTGATAAAGTAAGGGTGATCAGGCAAAGAATGAAGGAAGCCCAAGATAGATAGAAGAGTTATTCAGATAACCAGATGAGACCTTTAGAATTCCAAATAGGGGATAGAGTATTCTTAAAGGTGGCACCATGGAAGGGCATCATTCATTTTGGAATGAAAGGAAAGCTTGCTTCGAGGTACATTGGCCCATTTGAGGTGATAGCTAGGATAGGGCTAGTTGCTTACACTTGAAGCTACCAGCACACCTAAAGAAGATTCACAATGTATTTCATGTATCACTATTATGGAAGGCAGAAGTGGATCCTTCCCGAGTGTTACCTCTAGTTCCTATGGAAGTAAAAGAAGACTTGACACTCAAAACCAGGCCAGTCAAGATCATGGATCGGAGTGAAAAAATATTGAGGAATAAGAGAGTATCACTAGTTAGAGTGTTGTGGAGAACTCTAAAATTGAGGAAGAAACGTGGGAGAGAGAATCAGAGATTAAGGAAAAATACCCCCTCCAATTCCTTGAGTCAGGTATGCAGTTTAAATTTCAGGGATGAAATTTTTATTAAGAGGGAAGAATGTGAAGCCTGAGAATAAAGTATACAAAAAGGGGGGGTTTATAATAATTCAAAATGTTGTTATAATATAAAATAAAGCAATTTTTTTTTAAAAAAAGGTGAAAGATGGGGCCAAAATGGAATTAACAAGAGATGGGACTATAAAAACCCATCCCTTCTCTCATCCATGGCTGGCTGATAATAAGAATAAGGAGGGGAGGAGAATTTCAGATTTTTCCTTCATCAAAACTAGGAGTAAACACTTAAAATTAGTAAACCCAAATAAGCCTTGGAATTATTAAGCGGAGGAACACAATCAGGTGGAAGAATTAACAAGAAGAAAAGTGAAGAGTTGGTGAAGAAAAGAGGGGGAAGAGTGGCTGACTACATACAAGGAGAAGAAGGCTAAGATTCTTCTAAAAATTTGCGAAGTAAAGTTTACATTTCCATCTAAGGAGTTCTAATTCCAATTTCTATGAAATCAACTTCAATTTGATTAGAAGTTTATGCTTTTCTTGAATTGGGAATTAGGGTTCTTTAACATAAAATGTTGGGAAAATGCAGAAATGAGTGGGGTTAAATGGATTAGAATAATCTAAGTGCCTTAAAGAAGAAGAAGAAATGAGTGCATAAAAGAGAGGAAGGGATGTTCCCTTCGGCATGTTCTTTACTGGTTACTACAGAGAGGGAAGGAGAACTTATGATGTGCTTAATTAATTAATTTGGTACAAGTGACCTTAAGAGGACATAAAATGAGATGGGAATACCTGAGAACCTCCCAAGGTAATATGTAATAATGATTAACTATTTTAGTTTTAAAAATAATTAATGACACCAACGGTTACGTTCGTGTCGATATTTTCATGAAACTGATTAGTTGTTCCAGGACGGGCAACTAAAGACACTAATAGAGGTCAATGGTGTTGGCAATAGTTTTTCTGATATGAAGGGGAGGGGGGAGTAGTCAACAGAAACAAAAAAAAAAAAAAAGAGAATTCTTATATAACCATTAAAAGGGGTTATGATTTAAGTAGATATGCTGTTTAATGTTTCTTCTGTAAATTGCTTGTATTTTTAATCATTTTTTTTAATTATATAGAAAATTTATATTTTTGCAGGTCCCTCCCATTCACGTCAGGAATAGATTTTAAGTTATTTGATCTTTTTTTGTATAAGTTAAGAACTTAGGGATTTGTGGTGTAATTTTGTCATGCAGTAAACATGTAACCTGTATAGAATATTATATTCGTAATATTTTGTTTCCAAAATATTAAATGTATCAACCTATGCATGGGATATTAGAATGTACTAGACTATGTTAGAATATTAAACTGTGTTGTGTTATATATATATATATATATATGCAATCTTCGTGCTCGAATTTGGCTATTTTAATTGTTAACTTATGCGTGTGATGTGAGATGGATTTTGGGAATGAATATGGTTCTGAGCATAATCTGGAATGAATTATGCAGTTGATTGTACTAAACATGGATGTGATTGTGGATGAGATGTGATTCTAAATGTGTGCAGGGTACATTGTCGACTGCATGAATATCTTGGTTTCAATCCGTCGGTTATTCCGTTGGTAAAATCGTCTTACAAAAATTCACGTCACCACACCGTTGCAACTTTCCAAACAAACTGTGTAGGCTGTCGGCGATACGGTCGGTATCTATCGACATCACACTTCCGTCGCTATATACCGACCGTATCGTCAACGGAGTAATACCGTCGGTATATACCGATAGAGTTGGAGACGGAATTATTTCCCTCGGTAAAAATTATCGATGAAAAAATTCTGTCAGTAATTCTGTTGGTTTTTGCCGGTTTTCTAGTAGTGGATCCAAAGGTCGGATCAAACGTTATGAGCTTTTACAGCTATTATTCTGGTTTGGCACGACAAGACCTCTTTAACAAGCAGGGATTCCATAGGTAGTACATGGAAAATGGCTTCCAGAAACTATTATAAAAACTTGAGCGCGGTCCAACGGCCGAATCAAAAGTTATGGCCCTTTTCAGCTGTTATTCTGGTCTGGCGCGACAAGACCTTCTCTTTAACGAGGAGTGATTCCATAGGTACTACAAGGAAAATAGCCTCTAGAAACTACTGTAAAAACCTTGAGCGCGATCCAACGGTCATATCAAAAGTTATGCCCCTTTTAAACTGATATTTCGTTCTCACGCGACAAGACCTCCTCTTCAACAAGTAGGGATTCCATAGGCACTACAAGGAAAACGACCTCCAAAAACTCGTAAAAATATGAGCGCGATCCAACAGCCAGACCAAAACTTATGGCCATTTTCAGCTGTTATTCCGGTCCGGCGTGACAAGATCTCCTAATCAACGAGTAGTGATTCCATTGGTACTACAAGGAAAACGGCCTCCGGAAACTCGTGTAAATATTTGAGCGCGATCCAATGGTTGGATCAAAAGTTATGGCCCTTTTAAACTGTTATCCTGGCCTAGCGCGACAAGACCTCCTCGTCAACGAGTAGGGATTCCATAGGTACTCCAAGGAAAAGAGCCTCCAGAAACTACTATAAAACTTTGAGCGCGATCCAACGGTCGGATCAAAAGTTATGGCCCTTTTCAGCTGTTATTCTAGTTTGGCGCGACAAGACCTCCTCTTCAACGAGTACGGATTCCGTAGATACTACAAGGAAAAGGGCCTCTGGAAACTACTGTAAATAAATGAGCGTGATCCAATGGTCGAATCAAAAGTTATAGCCCTTTTTAGCTGTTATTCTGGTCTGGCGGGACAAGACCTCCTCTTCAACGAGTGGGGATTCCATAGGTCTAACATGGAAAACGGCCTCCGGAAACTCCTGTAAAAATTCGACTGCGATCCAACGATCAGATAAAAAATTATGGTCCTTTTCAGTTGTTATCGCGGTCTCGTGCGACAAGACCTCATCTTCAACAAGTAGGGATTCCATAGATACTACAAGGAAAAAGTCCTCCGGAAACTCCTGTAAAACATTGAGCCCGATCCAACGATCGGGTCAAAAGTTATGGCCCTTTTTAGCTATTATTCCAGTTTGGCGTGACAAGACCTTCTCTTCAATGAGTATGGATTCCATAGGTACTACAAGAAAAACGGCCTCCAGAAACTCCTGTAAAAATTTAAGCGCGATCGAATGGTCGGATCAAAATTTACAGCCCTTTTCAGCTGTTATTCTGGTCTGGCATGACAAGATCTCCTCTTCAATGATTAGCGATTCCATTGGTAATCCAAGGAAAATGGCCTGCGAAAACTCCTGTAAAAAATTGAGCACGATCCAACGATCGGATCAAAAGTTAAGGCCCTTTTAAGTTGTTCTTCCGATCTGGCGCAACCACACCTCATCTTCACCAAGTAGCGATTTCATAGATACTTTATGGTAAACGGCCTCTGGAAATTCCTGTAAAACTTTGACCACGATCTAATGGACGGATCAAAAGGTATGGTGATTTTGAGCTATTAATTTGGTCCTGCTCGGCCACTCCTTATCTTCAACAAGTAGCGATTCCATATGCACTCTAAGGAAAATGGCCTCTAAAAACTTGTGAAAATATTTGAGCACGATACAGCAGACAGATCAAAAGTTATGGCTCTTTTGAGCCGTTTTTCTAGTCTAGCGCTACCACACCTCATCTTCACCAAATAGCGATTCCATAACCATTCCAAGAAAAACAGCCTCTGGAAACTCCTATAAAAATCTGACCGTGATCCAATGGTCATATCAAAAGTTATGTCCTTTTTTATCCCTTTTTCCTTTTCAACGAGTAGGAATTCCATGAGGTCTCCAAGGAAAACAGCATTCGGAAACTCCTATGAAAATTTGAGCATGATACAACGGTCTGATTAAAAGTTAGGGCCCTTTTGAGTGTTTATTTCGGTCTGGCGCAACCACACCTCATCTTCACCAAGTAGCGATTCCATAGCTACTCCAAGGAAAACGCCATCCGGAAACGCATGTAAAAATTTGAGCGTGATACAACGGTCCGATCAAAAGTTATGGCCATTTTGAGCTGTTTTTCAAGTCTGGTGCAACCAAACATCCCCTTCAACGAGTAGCGATTGCATAGCTACTATAAGCAAAACGACCTCCAGAAACTCCTGTAAACATTGAAGCGTGATCCAACGGTTGGATCAAAAGTTATCGCTCTTTTGAGCTGTTATTCAAGTATGGCGCGACGAGACCTCCTCTTCAACAAGTTGGGATTCCATAGGTTCTCCAAGTAAAACAGGCTCTAAAAACTCCTGCAAAAATTTGAGCGCGATCCAACGGTCAGATTAGAAGTTGTGGGCCCTGTGAGCTGTTATTTCGGTCTGGCGCGACAAGACCTCCTCTTTAACAAGTAGGGATTCTGAAGGTACAATAAGAAAAACAACCTTCGAAAACTCCTGTAAAAATTTAAGCATGATCCAATGGTCAGATCAAAAGTTATAGCCCTTTAGAGTTGTTATTCTGGTGTGATGCGACCAGACCACCTCTTCAACAAGCAACGATTGCATAGATACTTCACGGAAATGCCCTCTGGAAACTCCTGTAAAACTTTAAGCGTGATCTAATGGTCAGATCAAAAGTTATGGCCCTTTTAAGCCATTATTCCGGTTTGGCGCGACCAGACCTCCTCTTTAACGAGTAGCGATTCCATAGGTACTCCAAGAGAAACGGTCAGATCAAAAGTTCCGATAAATATTTATGCACGATGCAATGGTCAGATCAAAAGTTCTTGCCCTTTTAAGCTGTTATTCTGGTCTGGCGCTACTTGACCTCCTGAAAAATGTTGTGATTCCATAGCTACTCGAAGGAAAACGGCCTTCGAAAACTCCTGAAAAATGTTAACGCGATCCAATAGTCGGATCAAAAGTTATGGTCCTTTTGAGCTGTTATTCATGTCTGATGCGACCACACCTTCTTTTCAACGAGTAGGGATTCCATAGGTTCTCTAAGGAAAACAACCTTCAAAGATTTCTGTAAAAATTTGAGCGCGATCCTATCAAAAGTTATGGCCCTTTTTAGCAGTTCTTACGGTCTGGCGCGACCACACCTCCTTTTCAACGAGTAGCGATTTCATAGGTACTCCAAGGAAAACAGCCTCTGCTAGGTCCTGTAAAAATTTGAGTACAATCCAACGGTCAGATCAAAAGTTATAACCTTTTTGATTTGTTCTTCCGGCCTGGCGCGACCACACCTCCTCTTCAATAAGGAGCAATTCTATAGGTACTCTAAGAAAAATGGCCTCTGGAAACTCGTTAAAAACTTTGAGTGCAATCCAAAGGTCGGATCAAAATTTATACCCCTTTTGAGTTGTTCTTATGGTCTGGCACGACCAGACCTCCTTTTCAATGAGTAGCGATTCCATAGGTACACCAAGAAAAACGACCTCTGGAAAATCTTGTAAAACTTTAAGCACGATCCAACGGTCGGATCAAAATTTTTAGCCCTTTTGAGCTATTATTTCAGTCTAGCGCGACCAAACCTCGTCTTCAACGAGTAGTGATTCCATATGTACTTCAAGGAAAACAGTCTCTGAAAACTCCTGTAAAAATTTATGTGAACTAATGGTCGACAACAAGACTAGTTGGCCACTCCCTCCATACTAGGTAATCCCTTTGTCTTTTCTTCCCTTTCTTGTTATTCTCTTGCAGGTTTGACTCCTACAAGGAGAACGAGAATTGGTTCTGCATGCAGGGGATAAATTATAATTAACATTGTTGGTAGGTCAAGCCAATAACCATGAAGGGCCGAGCTGAACCCATTTCAGCAGCTGGGTCGGGTTCAACCCACCTAAAAAAAGGATCTGTTGGGCTGCCAGTCGGCCTAACCCAATTGAGTCCATTTGGACCTACTTTGGCCCAGCCCTAATAGCTAGAATAGGTCCAACCCAATTTATAATAATAATAATAATAATAATAATAATAATAATAATAATAATAATAATATAAAAAAACAAAATAATCCAAAAACTTTCCAAAGGTTATTTCCAAAAAATTTGTGATTTCCTCGCATGTTTTTCCAATAATTTTGTATACTATCAAGTTGTATATTTACATTGTAAGATACAGATCTAGTATTAAAATACTCAGTTTTCTACTAAACTTTTCTAATTTTTTTAAATAAAAAAAATCTTAAATGAATTTCCCCTTTAAAAAAAACAAAAAAGCAAAAAAATATTTTGTTTCAATGTATACAGTCAAATCCTAAAAGTTTTTTATGCATACCTTTTAATAAAAAAAAAACAAAAATGCATCTTTCTCATGTTTTGAAATGAAAAAATGGATATCGTAACTAATTTATGATTATCCATTAAGATTTAGCCAAAATATCAAAAACCATTCACCAGTCATTTTGTTTATTTTATATAACAGTTTAAATGTAGATTTTAATATTTGGGGGGTGTAAAACTACACAGTAAAGTATACCCTCAAGTATTAAAGATAAAAAACAATAAATGCAATGCTATAATTTGGACTTTAGAATGACTAGGATTTCACCCAATAAGGTAGAGATTCTCTCACGAAAAGAGATTTGTCTTGAACCTTAGACGAGACCAATGAATAGAAACTTGACATAAGAAAACAATCAAACAACAATGCAGCTTACCTTAGGTAGGGTGTACTAGGAGTGATGCATCTTTCCCTTGTACAACCAATCTCTTACCCAAACTCTCGCAGACCATAGGTTTCCTAATAACCATAATACTAGGTGGCAACTCCTGAATCTTATAATCATAATTTTATGCTTATACCTGAAACCCTTTCTTTCTCCAACACCTCTCAGGAGGCATTTAGCGCGCCATCTAACGTCGCCCCATGATAGGATGAAATCAGAAAGAAAATCAATTTAGAAAACTTGTCAAAGTAAATAAGAAAAAGAGAAATAAAAAGACCCAAGAAAACCTGAGTTATTTTGAAAATTCATTAAAAAAAATCATGTAGAAGGTAGATAAAAAAAAAATAGAGCCTAATTGCTAATAATATAAATTCTAAATGATGTAATTGAAAAAACATCATCTTAAAAAAGGAAAAAAATAAACCAAGCAAACTTGGATGAACCTTTTAAACCTAGGTTAAGGTCTCAAACTTTATCCCATTAAATCCAAGACACGAACTAAATAAAAAAGCTCAATTCACAATCAATTTAATATTGATTGGCCAAAGTAAATCCAATTAAGAACAACAAATAAAAAGACTCGAAAAAACCAGGATAATTTTCAAAATCAATGAAAAATCCTACATAAAGAAAATAAATAAAAATAATAGAGCGTGATCTCTAATTGAATTAATGTTGAATGATGAAACTTAAAAAAAAACATAAGCTTAAAGAAAGGGGAAAAAAGGAGCAAACTCGAGCGAACTTTTGAAACCTGGGTTAATCTCTAAAACCCAAAGCCTGTGAAATCATAGACCTGGGTTCGATCAAGAAACTCAATTCCTAACCAATCTAATGTCGAATGATGGAATTTTAAAAAAATACCAATTTAAAAAATTTGTCAAAGAAAATAAAAATAGTAATAAAAAGAAAAGGAATCAGATTTAAGAGGAAAAAAAATTTAAGAATGATGAAATTGTAAAAAAAAATAAATTAAAAAATTTATCTCAAATAAAAAAATTAGCGATTAAAAGAATAAAGACTAAATTTGAAAAATTAAAAAAGAATTAAGGGGGGATAAAATTAAAAAAAGAATTCTAAATTTATAATTTTTGAAAAATATTATTTCAAATATTAAAGGATAGAATGGAAAAAAAACAATTTAAAGAATTAGCAAAAAAAACACAGAAAAAAAATGACAAATAAAAAGACCTTAGATAACTAGGGTCATTTTTAAAACTAACAAAAAAACTTCTATAGAAAGCAAATAAAGAAAAAAAAGAACTTAGTTTTCAATTGAATAAATGTTGAAGGGTGAAAAAAATAGCTTAAATAATGAAAAATAAAAAACCAAGCAAACTAGCGTGCGGACCTTCTAAACTTAGTTTAATCTCTAAAAGTCACAACCTATGAAATCTTGAACCCGAGTTCAATTAAGAAGCTTAATTACCAATCAATTTTGATTTGGATTAGCCCACGAACACTAAGGACCCATTACACGTTCCAAATGAGCCTATCACAAGGTCCAAAGTAAAGGCATTGAAAGAAGCATTGAATGGATTGGTTGTGCAAGTTTCAACCAAGGCTAAACTTTAGGATCCTTTGGAGCATTAAGAGGAAGTCTTAGTGCATTGAATACATGTACAAGAGGGGCCCGATCCACCTTTATTTGGCCTATAAGAAGTTTTGGCACCAAGGCTGCCAATTTTGTATTAGTTTCAGCCAGCCTTGTTTTGTGGTGTTTTCATATATTTTGTGGATTCTTAACTAATTTTGGATTTCCTATGATATGTTGAAACATTGATGCAACCATATTATTTGAGAGTTTTACCCACATTTACTGATTGTGCATCAAAAGTATCATTAAGTCTCTTATTTTACATATGTATTTATTGTTTTTATTTGGGTTTTGTATAATAATTGATGTGCTTTTTAGTAATGAAGTTTCTTTTAATATTTCGATAGGTTTTTGGAGCTTAAATGAATTATTTCAGAAAATTCAACGTTGGAATTCGGAACAAAGAATTGAAGAGAAATTTAGTTGAAGATTGAAGAAAATCTTGGTTCAAATAAGTGCTCCAAATTTGCCCCAAAAATCAATTCTATTCCAATTCTAGAAAAGAATATCATATGATCTATTTCAAGCCCAAACTTGCCTTATGTTGTGTGCAAACTTCAACCATCAAACACTTAAGGTTTTAATGTCAATCTTAGCCCAAATAATAGGTACATTTGTATCCTTATTTGATGCTTAAATTCAGCCCCAAATCAGCCTCAAATCAGCCTCCAAATCAGCCCAAGCACAATCCATAATCTTACATGTCCACACAACAAATAACATTTGATTTATTTTGGATAATTCATTGATCCAAGAGGGCAAGCACATGGACGGAAAGCTGGAGGGGACATTGTCACATTATTTTGGGTCAAAAAGAAGAAAGAGACAGCTCACAAAGGAGGAAGAAAAACGTGCACCAAAGTGTTCTCCAAGCTGGCCTGATTTGATTTTCCAGAACACCTTTTGGTGTTTTGCCCATAACTTTTTACTCAGATGTCCAAATGAGCTGTTCTTTAATGATCTGGAAAGCTACCCAAATGGCCTATAAATATGTCTCTAATAGCCATCTTCAGAAGAGGCTTCTAAGAGGGTCGAATTGCTGTCCAAAGTTAGAGTCAGATTTGAGTCCGAATATTTACTAAAATTGTGTTGTGTTCTTCTTTATAGATTTTGGTTCTTTAGCTTGTAAAACTTATTATTTCAGTGTGATTTAAGTTATTTCATGTTTATTGAAGTGTTCTTATATATAATCATGGTTGGCTAATCTCCTTCTTGGATCCAAATCAAGGATGATGGTGATTGAGGTGAGTTCTTTAAGATATGAATGAATCTTAATGTTTATCCTCTTATTTTCTTCATGAATGTTTGATTATTGCAAAGAAATTTTAGAAATCATTTAGGTAATGTTATAATCTTGAATTTTTATGCACAAACCTTAGTTTTGGTATAAAGATTGCTTGATTCAATGTCTTACTTAATATGAAAGTACTTGTTCATTCTTAAGCAATAATCAATCTTCATCTTTTTAAACTTCATTGTAATATCTTCCGATCTAATATCACCATTGTTGATATTAGGTTGAGTAATCTTATATATGTTGAAGGAATCACCAATACATCACCATTAAAATTGATTTGGACCAAGACTTACTTTTTCTTGTCATTTAAAATCTATTTACACCTTTTCATCTTTGAAAACAAATCCATCAATCATTTTCAACCAAGTTATTGTTAATTTAATTTCTCTTGAGTTTCTTTTGTTACCTAGCTTAATTTCCAGATCTAGCTCTCTGTGGATATGACCTCGATCTTACCGAGTTAATTGCTACATCGCACACTCGTGCACTTGCGAGTTAAAACAAGCCGATCATAAAAAGCGATCAAGCATTTACCTAGTAGTTTACCTGTGTTTTATATATAAAATGTCTTGATATTCTTTATTTTATGTTTTGAATGCACTTTTAGATGTAAGATTCAAAAGGAAGCAAATTGAAGATAATTGGCAGATTTGACCTTCGATCGATGTTTTGTACAGAGCTTGAGCTCTAGAGGTCGAAACGAAGTGATACCAATAACATTCATACCTTCATATACATATATGGCAAGAAAAAAAAATCATGGAAATCGTAGCCTTCAAAATCAAATCTCGCATTCTGCTGTTGACCTTCAGCCATTCCAACTTGAATATCTTGAGCTAAAAAAGTTCATTTAATGCAAACTCTATTTTGTTGGATTCCTAACTTGAAGACCTATCATCATTACAAATTTTAGTAGAAAGGGATCTCATATGAGAGAGATATGATTTTTCTAAGATGACACATGAATTCTGCCAACAGACAGGTTTTGTGAAGAAACAAGTCCAAAGTACTTCTCAAAGCAACCAAACTAACATCCAAGTCTTTATTTCGGTAATTTAGCTCCTCTAAGTCAAAATTCAAAGCTTGAAGATTTTATGCAAGGCTATTTCTTCTTTTTTAGAAAAATATTTATTGAAATACTTAAATGTAAATTGTTTACTTAGGAAAGGACTATTTTGTAGAAAATGGATTAGGGTTTCCTAGGATATAAAAAAGAAATGGAGAAAGGAAATAGGTGACGACCAGAAAGAGAAGAAAATGTCCCTTTCCTCCAAAAACCCAAATTCATGCATTCTTCTTTCTTTTTGATTAGTTGTTCAATAGACATGCAAGGTTAAACTCTTTTTCTTGGTTGCAAGGACATAGAAACTTTCAGATTTCAAGAACTATGAGATTTACTTTACCGTTTCTTTTCAATTTATATGATGAATGAATATGTTTATTCTCCTATGCTTATTTCCTATGATTGTTTATTTTAATTGTTAGAGCGGACTCTATATTATTATTGTGAACAATCTATTGCTAAGTTTGATATCAAAACCGGAGTTGTGGTATACAAACTTGTGAAACAACTGAGTTTAATAATTATGGCGGATCTATGTTATTAATCTTAGGGAGAACATTCGAACAAATTAAACATGAATTGCGGACAGTTATATTGTCTAGATTTATCAATTTATCTAGTTTTTAAGGCTGTCATTGAATTAAATTACTAGTGTGGACACGTTGATTGTTTGATGGTTAAGAATAGTTATAAAGTGGATCTATTAACTAATTAACATAAAAATAGATAAATATTTAGAGTATAAATTGACATTTTGTTTCCATGATCAGTTCTGATTTCTATAGGTGGATGTTTACTTGCGACCAAGGTTTGTTTTCTTGATAAATTTCGATTTTCTTTGATTTAGCATTGATTGTTTCTTTTTGTTTACTATAGCATAGCATAGATAACTTCACAGCTCCCTCAGTTGCATATCATATAGCATAAAACTTTGTACTAAATCTTTCTCGTGGGATCAACCCCTTGCTTGCTCTATATTATCTTGTTTTATTTAAGCTAGGGTAATTAATTTGTGCAACTGCAACATTGCAACAAACATTAATTATTTCCTTTAAATATTATAATTTATTATTTTTATTTTATTTCCTTGTCAGATCCTAGAAAACACAAAAAAAAACAAAAGAATCCAAGCTGACTTAAAAAACACATGTGGCGACAAAGTTTCCTCGTTGTGCAAGGAGAATAATTCAACAATTTAATTGTGTTTCATAATATTGGAAGGATACCAAGAGGTGAAAAAGAAGAGCATTAAAGGCAACATCGTTTTCCTTCTAAAAGAAGGATAAATACAAGGCTTAGATCAGAATTCTATTCTAACTTGGAAATCAAAGGGCGGCAACTTCTCTTTTAGTTCCTATAATTATTGAGCAACATTATAGGATATAAATAAGTATTGTATCAGACCTACAATGCTTTCTTTTCTTCTTCTCTTCTCACGACAGAACAAGACTTAGACTTATAAGCTTTATTTTTATTTTGTTAGCTACAACCCAATGTTTGTTTGAGTTTAATTAATACTTTGTTTTTTGCTAGGATCCAAGACTTGTTTTGATTAGAGTTTGAGCTTAATAGTAAAGATTTTGAGTCAATTTTTATAAGTGGAATGATTTATCCCAAAAGGGTAGATCCATTATGGTTAATTTCTCAGAACTATTTAAACACATGTAAAGCCTAAATTTCAGCACTTTTGAAGAATAATACTTCTGAACTTTTCAGTTTAACATGCAAGAGAGATTCTTGTATTTTTTTGTTCTTGAACGAACTAAATTTGATTTATTAAAGAATAACTGACTTCGTGACGTGATTCAACTTCATTCCAAAAGTGTCGGTGCCTTGGGACATGTTTCCATTGTGTTACACTTCTACCAGATCTCTTTCGGCTTTTTATGATCAGATCACAATCTTGATTGTGGGTTGCATGACCACATGATTGCGAGGTTTGCATCAATTTAATATTGAAAGATAACATCAAGGTTGTCAAAAACGTATTTTTGACACGGCACGGAAAATGCAAACTAAACTCGGATTGTAAAATCATAAAATTGTAAGGAATTTTTTTATATATATATAATTCAAACACTTTAAAATACACGGTTCAAATAAAAATTCATACATAGTTCAAATATCTTAAAATACATGATTCAAATAAATATTCATACATAATTTAAGTATAAAATAAAAAAAAATTTAATTGCAGTCATAACAGAAAAATAGGGAAGAAAACACGTTTTATTTTGGGCCATTTTTGTTTCCTTGGTTTACATGCTTTGCGATCAAATTCAGAATTTCAAATATGATTAACAAGTTTTATTATGCCCTTGAAGATGTCAAGGAAGGAGTTCACTCTTTATAACAATTTGATCGAAGAGATAACCTGGAAACTACATAAAGAAACAACTAAAATGAAAAATAGCAATTGATAAGATCCATTTGTTATTTGTTTATTTATCAACCAGTTAAAAGAAATTAATAAGACGTGGAATATTAAAAGAAAAAAACAATAAACATGAAATTCTTGATTGCACTTTAATCACCTATAGGTCAACCCTAATCAATACAGAGGGAGATACTACTTTTTTCTATTATAATATCCCAAATGGACAGCACAACAGTACGTAATTATTGACATGTCAGTATATACGAATATAATTTTCAACATTGAACGGCTATATATTTTCGCAGATCTTGATATCAAAACAAAAGTGGCCCAAAATTTCTTCCTACGTTGAAATTGTAAAATCGATATATACGAGTACAATTTTCAACATTGAACGGCTATATATTTTCACAGATCTCGATATCAAAACAAAAGTGGCCCAAAATTTCTTCCGACGTTGAAATTGTAAAATCAATATTAAAATCGCGATTTTATTCGATTTTACCAATTTTACCCGATTTTAACCTGATTTCATCTATTTTCGATTTTTTCAAACGATTTAGCATGTAAAGCATGTTTTGTTACGAGTCAAAACGCGATTTTAACAATCTTGGATGACATTGTAAAAAAACATATCAATTTAAAAACTTGTCAAAGTAAAAAAAAATAACAATAAAAAAAATAAAGATCAAATTTGATAGGAAAAATACCCAAGGAAGATGAAATAATAATAATAAAAATTTTAAAAATGATCCCAAACAAAACAAATAGCAATAAAAAAATAAAAATCAAATTTGAATAATAAAAAATAAAAAGGATGAAATTGAAAAAAAATAACTTTTTTTATAAATTATTCAAAATAAAAGAAATAGTGATCAAAAGGATAGTGACCAAATGTTAAGTGAAAAATTAAAGGGGATGGTTTGAAATTCTGAAGAGGTGGGAGCAAAATTTGAGGGAGAGAGAGAGAAGGAAAGAAAGAAATGGTAGTCTCCGCTAAACCAGAGGTGCGTTTGACGCACGTGTCATGTAGAGAGGGCATCGAGATCTTTCCAACACCGCTCCATCAAAGTTTTTTTAAAAATATTAAATATTTATTAAAAAAATTCCCTCGAGCTAACTTGACATTAAAAAAAATGATGAAAAAACCCCTTGAAAATAATTTAGTAAATTTTGGATTTAAGAGTAATTAAGTTATTTTATTATGTTAAGAAAATTTAAAAAGACTAAAAAGCCCTTGAATATAAGTTTATTTTTTTAATTTTCTTTTAGGGATAACTAAATAACTTTAGTGTGTAGAAAAGTAAAAAAGCAATTCTATTATCGGTAGATTTGGAAATGATAATTGAATCATGGTAAAAACCAATCATATGCTCTTTAAAGTTTCCATGGTTTAAGAACAATTTTATCATTGAACTATTACAATAAATAATGTTTTGTACAATAATTTTTTTTTTTAGGTTTTGTTAATTTTGTTTATTCCAGTTTTAGTATTGAAGATTCTCCTCAACTTCTTTTCTTTTTGCCCCCTACAAATCGGATGTTTTAACCCAAGCAAAACAACAATCACTATCAACAATTTAAAGAAGGATAAGAAAAAGGAAGGAAGGATGGGAAGAAAATTGCTCCTGCACAAGCAAGCACATTAGTTTCAAGGGCATCTAGACATCATTATAAAAAGAATTCACAAAAGGAGTTGACAAATTTGCTTTCGCCAAAGTCCCCAAACACTCAGCAACCCTTGCCTTGTTAGAGAGAGAGAGAGAGAGAGAGAGGGGACCACTTCTCTGTCAGCAGGATCAAGGTCCCATTTGAAGTTACTGCTGGTATGTAAATTCAATGTTAATTGACTGGTTCAGCTCCATATGCAGTTATTTATTTATTTATTTATTTTTCTTTTCGGGGGTTGTTATTTTGATAATGGCAAGCGGCAAGACCCAGCCACATCAGCAGCATTCCTTCCAGAGCTTTGGCAAAGTAGCCAGAATCCGAAGGAAACCGCGTAATCCTAAAGTCACAGTCTCACACCTGCCGCCACCTCCCCACACCCAACATGTCACAAAGTCTAACATTTATTAGTACCTCAGCAAAGCCGTGTTCACACTCGGCCCACGTTTTTTCTTCTTCCTTGACAGATGATGATCTATGGCGCACCAATCATGGCTTTACCATCTATCCCAACCTAATTTAACAAATAATTCATAAATATATACATAAATATAAGAAATTGAATGATAAAATGAATGTTTCTGTTCATGAGAGACTCCTTGATATCTACCGTCACTCAATTAGTCCTTCAATAAGAAGGAAAAATGGGTCTAGCTAGAGGCTAAAAACAAATGACCTAAGTCAGATTCATAAGGATAATTCTTATCCGTGCCCTAAATATGTATCGTGTTGATTAACAATCTAGGTGTGGTCAATTTTGTACTAGTATATATGCGTTGATTGATTCTTGTTCCTTTGGATGAAAATCAGTTCTTATATTAAGGTGTTTTCGGATATTTATTTGATGGGTAAGTTATGATTAAGATTATTTTTTTTTTTTAAGTATGGTCCAAACCATAAAAATTTATTTTTTAATATATTAAAAATAAATTTTAAAAAATAAAAAATATTATATTAATATATTTATAAAAATAACTTAAAAATCAATCATTATAATATAAAATCTATATATATATATAAAAAATTCAATCGAACAAGTAAAAGGCAAGGCTCAAACCTCTTCTATCCTGTATAGAGGATTTTCCTTAATTCTGTGCCTCTTGTTTCAACTCTTTTTCCTTTTTCATATGTTCACCTTGCTTCAATCTCCACTCCACCAAATGAATGAAGCTAGTAGTATCAGCAACTCCAAGAAAAGGCAAAGAAAAGATGACAAGCAAGATGAAAATGATAGTGATGCCAGCAATTCATTTGGGCAAGATGGCAGCAGAAAGAAGAAGAAAACCTTAAAGGGTTTCATCACATCATTGATATTGCTAGAACAACAAGAGAAGAGTGATCAAGAAGAGCAAAACCATGCTTCAAATGAAGAGAAAATATTGTTCGAGGCAAACCACAAGAAAAGGATTAAAACAATGGTTGAATACTACGGCAATATTCAAGATGACCACGTAGAAATTCCAGAAACAGAAAGAAACAAGCGCAAGAAGTCAAGGGCAGTAGCTGGTGCTGCGGCTGTTTCTGCTGCCTCTAATGGGGTTGCTGCTATTAAAGGAATTAAAGACGCAAAGCACGGTGGTGGTGCTGGTGGTCAACGAAGACGTTTGTGGGTGAAAGATAGAGATAAAGAATGGTGGGACGATTGTAATAGATCAGATTATCCAGAGGAAGAATTCAAGAAAGCTTTTAGAATGAGTAAGTCTACTTTTGACTCGATATGTGAGGAGTTAAATTCAGTTATAGCTAAAGAAGATACTACTTTGCGTAATGCTATTCCTGTTAGGCAAAGAGTTGCTGTTTGTATTTGGAGATTGGCTACTGGTGAACCTCTTAGACTTGTGTCAAAGAGGTTTGGTTTAGGTATTTCTACTTGCCATAAATTAGTTCTTGAAGTATGTTCAGCTATAAGGAATGTTTTAATGCCTAAGTATTTGCAATGGCCTGATGAGGATAATTTGAGGAAGACAAAAAATGAATTTGAATCTATTTCTGGGATACCTAATGTTGTGGGGTCTATGTATACTACTCATATATCTATCATAGCTCCAAAGATTAGTGTTGCCTCTTATTTTAATAAGAGGCATACAGAGAGGAATCAGAAAACATCCTACTCAATTACTGTTCAAGGCGTTGTTGATCCAAAAGGGGTGTTTACTGATGTGTGTATTGGTTGGCCTGGTTCAATGCCTGATGATCAGGTGTTGGAAAAGTCTGCTTTATTCCAAAGGGCTAATGGAGGCCTTTTGAAGGATGTTTGGCTTGTTGGGACTTCAGGTTACCCATTAATGGATTGGGTTTTGGTGCCGTATACACAGCAGAATTTGACATGGACTCAGCATGCTTTTAATGAGAAGATTGGGGAGATTCAATCGGTTGCTAAGGATGCCTTTGCAAGGTTGAAAGGGAGGTGGAGTTGCTTGCAGAAAAGAACAGAGGTGAAACTACAAGACTTGCCGGTGGTTCTCGGGGCATGCTGTGTGTTGCATAATATTTGTGAAATGCAAAATGAGGAAATGGATCCAGAGCATAGGATGGAACTTGTTGATGATGAGATGGTACCTGAGGTTGCTTTGAGATCAGCAAGTTCAATGAAGGCTAGGGATGCTATTGCTCATAATCTTCTGCACCATTGCCATGCGGGCACCAGTTTTCTATAGCTAACGAGGTGCATTTTGTTCCTGCATATTTTAATTCTTTTTTCTCTGTTGTAGTTGTATTGTATAATTACACCTTTGCAGCATTTTTATTCATCGCAATTTGTGGGAGGGGCTATATCAAAGGTTTCTATTCTGCTTCCACAAATTTAGACGATGATACCCGTTTATAGGTTTAAGTTATAGACATAGATGATAGATCAGAGTGACATTCTGTAATTTAGTTTCCATACTTGAATTGAAAATAAAATATGAATGAAATTAAGCAGTGGCTATTCTTTTAACACCACCCTTGCTGTGAATCTTATTGTCAATTCTTAAGAAAATATGTTCCATGACCCTCTCTGTTGCTTTGTCTATGGTCCCCCAGCTTCATGGAAGGATAAGGATTTCTTGGAAAATGGCGATAATGGAATTCTCTTTATGAAATCTAGGTAGAAATTTTATGCCTTTCTATTTATCTTCTACAAAGTTTTATTGTGATACCCTTTTCTTTCCTTTGTAGAATTTCAAGCATTTATATAGTGTATAACGGGTTTGTTATTATGTAACTTAGATTCTGCAAGATGCCTGCTGAAATCTTTAATCTTTACATCCTAGAATAAGCACATTTTATCCTTAAAATGTCTGTTACAAGTGATTTCATAAAGCACTTGTACAATTCTTGAAGTTTTCCTTTTGGACTTCAAGCAATTTTATACTGAAAGGGATGTAAACAATGATGCTAATTCTTTTGCTAAATCCTCCTGTACATAAGCTGGTATCTTTGAGACTTGGTATTGAATCACGAAGTTGGATTGTATAGTTGATCATTTTCTATTCCATGGTTTTTTTTCCTCGCATGGCATAGCTCCATTTGGTGATTCACATTTTCTAGAGGGTGGAGGGCCATCATTTGATTAACCAACAGCTCACTTTTTCCAATGAAATCAGAGCTGGGGAAACATAATTTACGTCTTGTTAGAAACAAAGCTGCTTTGATACTGGCTAGCTGGGAACTTGCTGCTAATTAGCTCGCACCCCAGTCCCATGGGCATTGGCTTTCCACAAGAGATCAGGCTGCCTTTTGCTGTCCCAAAGGCACGTCTAGGCTCTAGCAAAACTCCCTTTCCTTAACCCAGTTCAATTTCAAAACGCGACTATGTAACTGCAGAACTTGCATACAAAACTTCAATCCTTCATGAAATGCCAATGGAATCCAGAGGGTTGTAGAGTAGATTAATCAAGTCTGGTTCGTGCATGCTGATAGTCTATTGAATTGTTACTGCCCCTCCCATTCTAACTTCTGATGTTATTAGGTTAAGGTACAGCTCACAAGATGCCAATTTTCTTTTTAGCTTTTGAGTTTTGATAACAGTGAGTTACTCTGGTATCTTTTTTTGTCGTCATGCTTTGTGTCATGGATCATTCAAGTTTTGGAGTTCCAATTTCTTTCGTATCCTAGTTCTTGTCTAGTAATATGATAACAGCTTGTACACTTTCTGTTGATTAGCCATGTAAGGATCGATCTGTGCATATTTTCAAGTCAAGGACAGGCTTGGAGCTGTTTGGAAACTATGGTTTCTGCCTGAAGTTTATTTATCTCGATATTGTTATGATCCTTCAAGCTAATTTCATTCGATTGTAGGTAATATAGGCAAGTCATAATCATATATTTCAATTGATTTAACATCACAAAACTTAGTATACTATGTGTGAACGGATGAGAAGGATTCAGGGTCTTGGATGACAAAAGTTGTTATAGTTTATTGACTTGATGAGTTATAAAATTGGTAATCAACCTCTGAGTTGGTCAGCAGACCTGGAAGATTGGACTTGGCAATGCTGAGCATATCCAGTAGGGTATAGTTATATTTCCAATTGGAGGGAGATATTCAACTGAAATATTTACTGCTAAAGAAAAGGTGAAAGATTATGATGTATTTGGATTTGGAGGAAGAGAATAGACTTGTTTTATATATTTTAACTAGTTGATACTATAAACTATAAACTACTAATGTAAAGATGCTTGTCTGATTGGTTTGGTGGATTCGGATTCTACCTTATCTTGTAATAATGATTGGATTCCTACCCATGTGTATTTGCAAAAATCATGTCTTGGCAAAAACTCAAATTGTGCGTGGTATTCACATGGGACATAAAAAGAAATTTTCTCCCAGGTTTTATAGCGACGGGAACTGTTCCATTACTATGTACATATTCCCGTGATTACCTAAGAAATTCGTGACAGCATCGATGAACCGGTGCTCTGAATATTTGATGAGTTTGTTAACGTATCATTTAAGAATCCATACGGGTGGAAATGGACCTTTCATTTTTTTCCCCTCCTTTTTCCTACTTTTGTTTTTGAAGCTGTACTTCCTTTTTAAACTGCTTTTTATTTCAGTATAAAAAACATATTAATGATTTTAATATATTTTTAATTGAAAAATACTTTTAAAAATAATCATGTATTGCATTACTCATGTATTGCATTACCAAACACACACTTAGGTTGCAAGAATAGCAACGAGCTACAATCCCATTAGCAGTTGTTAAAAAAAAATACCTCAAAGAAAACGGTAGAAGAAAACTTGAGGCTACCTAAATTTACATTATTTTTTCGAATAAATACTAATTTACATGCCTACGATGCGTTGCAAATCATATCAAGATTTTTCTTAGACATGATAAAAAATATCTAAGTTATAGATAACCATTTGATATTATTATTAAACCCAGCATAACGATTCATTATTAAGACCTCCTGACCCAACTCCTTTCCTAGCCTAGGAGTTGCTACCCATTTTATAATAAAATAAAAAATAATAAAATAAATGTAAGAAAATATACCTGAAATAAGTCTAAAAAGGAATGCCTAAACCCAATGATAGAAAACCAAAAAGCCAAGTGAAGTTGGTAGGCCAAAATGCCAATCCAAGGTTTTAACTGACAAAGCCCATTAGTAAAAATGTTTTTTTTTAGGTGTTTAAAGAGTCAATTGGAATTTTAAAATGTTTAATTAATTAATTAAAGGTTTAATGGCAAGGAAAATCAACTTTTGGAAGACAATTTCGATGTCAATTGAAACAATTAAAGTTTAAGGACTCATAGTCAAATCAGAGTTTTAATTGCATAACATTCAAAGTTTGGTGAGCAAATATGGACTTAATTGAACTTTTTGTGAACAAAGGAGCAACATGCAAAACACGTGTGACTTCAGCGACTGAAATTAAGAGAAATCAGGGGTCAAATTGAAAAATCAAAAGTTTAATGGTCATTTAAGGATCTAATTGAACAAATCAGAGACTAGTGATCAACTTGTAAAAGACGCTCAAAATTAGGGTGATAAATATAAGGATGATTATTTTCGGTTCGATTCAGTTTTTATAAAAAAAAGTAACCAAACCGATTTTTTTTAAACCGAAACCGGTTCAAACCAACTAGTTTTGATTCAGTTATTTTAGAACAAAAACCTGTTCAAACCAAACGGTTTCGGTTCGGTTTGGTTTTTTTGATTTCATGCTTATAAAACCAAAACCAAACCGAATCAGTTGATTTTTTAAAAATTCTAATCGGTTTAATCGGTTTTTTCATGGTTCGGTTTTTTCGGTTTTTTTTAATTTTCTCAGTTTAATCGGTTTTTCAGTTTTTTTGCTCACCCCTAGATAAGTAAATTTGACAAGGGCACAATTGCATGAAATTAGAATGAAAGAGGGAAATTAAAGGTAAAATATAATGAAATTAGAAGAATAAGGATCAAATTGAAAATTGACAAATCCTAAATAAAAAAACCCTAATCTATAGGAATTAGTTAAAACAGTGTCATTCAAGGTACTGTGCTTCTTTTTCAGTTTTTTGGCTGATTGAGGGAGCACTTTCAGGCGAATAAATGTGACGTTTCCGACCACCCCAAAGGCTGCAACCACCACTATTCAATTGAGAAACACCCCCTCTACAACCTCATGTATTTAAAATCAAACGTTTACATCCTATGTTCTCCATTGATCTCCACAACATCTTGGCCCTAGGCAGCCAACACCACAGTTTCAATCATTATGCTATTTGAGTGGGCACTTTCAAACATTTGAATGTGAAGCTACAGACCTCCAAATCAAGCAAGAATGGGTCTGATCGAAAGGCATTTACCCTTTCTACCAAGTCTAGGTGGTTTCAGGCAACGCTGGCATCGGAGTTGCTCCAGCAAAGCCATGAAAATGGCTAACCTAGTCAGCCTCGACATGAACTCATTTGCAAAAGTACGCTTAACTTTTTCATATGCTCCCACTTAGAAACCTCCAGAAGGTTTACATCAAGGGTTTAAAATCTTTCTCTTTAGATCTAAAGGCAGAAAAACACCTCACCTTGGTCCCCTAACTTCCTACAAAACCACTTAAACCCAAAACCATTGGCTCCATGGAAAAACCAGTTAGATTTTAGTTTGTTAGAACCCTAACAAACCCATCTAAAAGACTTAAATTTGTATATAAAAGAAGGGATCGAGGAACACTTAGAGGAGGAGAAAAATAGAGGAAAACAGAGGAGAAAAAGAGGAAAAAAGGCGAAAGGTAGGAAGAAAAAAACTTTTGCTAAAGGGCAAGTAACATGATCTAAAAGAACTTGGAGGCTTTAGTTCCGTCTAACAAGGTCTGAAGATAAAGGAGCAGAAGGGCAATATAAAAAAAATCAATCTAAATTTGAAGGTTTCTAAGTTAACAAGGTATGGACTTTCCAACCTTGAAGGTGGAGTCCATGAGGCTTGTTGGATTGATCTTTTTGTGTTGGATGCAAAGTTGTGAATATGTTGATATGTTTTTGATTGGTTTTTACATATTGCATTACATGCTTGATTGAATTTTATGGATGCCAAAAGTGGTAACAAAGAAGTAGGGACACTTTTTGTTAATGAAAGGGTAGCTCCTATTTCTGGGTAGTTGGTCTGGCCTTTTGAAGTGATAATGGTTAGATTTTGAAGCTCATTTTGTTAAATTTTTTTTTTGTTTTGAGTTGGTAGCTTTTGATATTGAAAATCAATGCACTTTTTAAGTTTTAGTGTTATTTTGTTATTTCTTTGGCCACAATCATATTCACCATCAATAATGTGGTCTATAGGGATAAGGAAGACACGTAGAGGCCAAAAGTGTAAACACCTAAAAAAAAAAAGGTAAAAGTAAAACGACCCCACCATCATTTGCTGATTTCTAAATCGACAGCGACACAGCTATTGTAAACCCCGAGAAATAAATGTTGTGTAAATCGCAAACTAAATAAATGAAAAATAAAAGTGAAGAAATTCATATACCGAATTAAATAAAACAGGAGTTTGGAAATTGTCAAATATAAATTTCCGAACAAAATATTTCGAGATATTATAAATTTAACCAGAAAATATTGAGGATTAGACTAAATTAAAGAAAATGAACTAAACTAAAAGTTGAGGAGTGAAATTATAAGAAATTTAAAGAGGTATAACTTCATTTTAAAATGAAATGTTGTGGAGAAAAAAAATAATACATTTAAAGAAAATATGGTGTAAGTGCAAATAAGAGAAAGTATGGGGTATAAATACCCCTCTCCTTTACCCATTCAAAACTGACAATAACAATTTAAAAGAGAGGGAGGGAGATTTGATTTTTGTTCTTGCCAAATCAAGAGAGAAACACCAAAATTCCAAGAACCCATCCAAGATTAAGGGTTTATAGGTAGAATAAACACTTATGGGCAAGGGATTAACAAGAAAAATTAAACAAGGAGAGAGGAGGGAGGGCCAGTTGCCATTAGAAAAAGGGGAGTAAAAAATTTTTGACTGGTTGAAGATCGAGAGCTTGATTCTTACCAGGTAAAAAGTTTTAAACATGGTCCTATAAGTCATTTTAAATTCAATTGATGTGTAAAGGTTGAATTTTAGATTAGGGTTTTTAGACTTGAATTGGAGGAAATGTATTAATTGTTAAAATTAAGTTAATTCATGTGTTGTGTGTGATTGGGGGCATGAAATCACGATGATTTATCAAAGAAAGTGTATAGGTAATTAAGTAAGGGGTGGTCGGCCATATGAAGAAAAAAAGGGAGAATTATGGTTTTTTCTTATTGAGTATATTATAATAAGTTGTTTGTGAAGTGAATGTGTATATGTGAATTAAATGAAATTAGCATGAAAGGAATGAGGGAACTCTTAGTTCCTTAAGGTCATGCTTTCGGCTAATTATGCATCAAAAGGGGGGATGTTTAATTCGACATATTTAGCTTGATGATGTGTGTTTAATTGTGTCGAAATAAGGAAAGATACATGTTGAAATAATAGGGATTATATTTAGAAGAACATTGTTTGGAAAGTTAGTAAATCGATGAAAATATTCTATTTTGACGTTAAGAGGGAAGATTGTAATAAGTAGAGTAAATTGGCTCTTAAAAGGTATTTTGGCATCTTATATGGTATGTGATATGGCTAGGGGTTGAGATAAAAGAGGGAAAGTTGAATTGTGGATGTTGTGTGTGAATGGGAAGGTAGATTCATCTCCTGACTTTCGGAGAGAATTCAGGTTGGAAACTGAGGGAATTAGGATCAGGTTCCCCATATGAATTGTAGTATTGGATGTTGACTAAGGAAATTGGTCTTACACAATTCAGAGCTATAGAACTCTAGTTATGAGTCACTAGCCGAGATTGAGTCTTGACAGACCCTATACAACAATACGTTTGATTCTTTGACGAGTAATTTCGAGTATCTTGGAGGAAGAACTGGGTTCTCCTCCCTTCAGTGAATTTGTAGTCTCGTGTCTTAGCTTTCCAACGAGACCAACCTCACTTGAAATGGAGTTCTAAAACTTTGGATATAGTCAAACATCTAAGAAGAGATCGGAATACAACCTCTGCTGACAGATTCGAAAAGTTGCAAAAGTGACAATCAAGACGTGTTAAGGGTGAAAACAAAAATGGGGTCCTTTCCCTCCGGGAAACATATGATATTACATCTTAGCTTCCAAGAGAAACGAATCATGTTTGAAATGGAAGTTGTAATGATAACTATGGTCAGACAAAGAATGACGATATTAATGGGAGAATTGAGAAAAATATAAAATATAAAGAAATGAATAATTGAACGAAAGACATATATTGACTGTTAATAAGGTTATTATGAAATGTATCCTTGAATGAGGATAATTTATGAGATATCTTTATTATTACATGAGGGATCACAAGTGTAGTGCAACAGCAACAACATGGGAACACAAGTAGAACTTCTATTCCATATAGGTGATCCGCACCTATGCTTCTTTGTTAAATTTCATGATTATAAAATGTATATTAGCGAATGTTAAATATTATATGAAAGAATAAAAGTTTGCGTAATAATATTGTTATTTCGGATAGAATCCCGAATGTATATGTGTTTAAGGTGAATGGTCTTTCGTGTGAATTGTCAAGCGATGAAAATACTGCTGACATAGAAAATATGATATGTGCAATTTTATGAAATCTTGAATGGAAGTTGGAATTGGATGATGAAATAGTTTTAGTAGTTGAATGAAAAAGAGTTCCAATGGAACAAAAAAAGGGAGAAATAGATAGAATAAGAATACATGTCTACCTGATGCAACCATATTATTTGATAGTTTACCCATATTTACCTAGTGTTTTGCTTATGTTTTATACATAAAATGCCTTGATATTCTTCATTTTATATTTTGAAGGCATTTTTGGATGAAAGATTCAAAAAAAAAAAAAGTAAATTAGAGATAATTGACAGATTTGACCTTCAAACAATGTTTTATGCAGAGCTTGAGCTCTGGAGGTCAAACCGAAGTGATTCCAGTGGCATTAGAAATCTAACATCCATACCTTTCTATACATATATGGCAAGAAAAAAAAAGAAAGCATATGGAAATCGCAACCTTCAAAGACAAATCTCGCATTCTGTTAATGTTGACCTTCATCCATTCTGACTTGAATATCTTAAGCTACAGAAGTCCATTTGATGCAAACTCAATGGTTTTGGATTCCTAAATCGAAGACCTATCACCATACCAACTTTTAGCAGAAAAAGAGCTCATATAAGAAAGATATAATTTTTCTAAGATGACATATGATTTCTGCCAATAGATATGATTTTTTTGAAGGAACAAGTCCAAAATACTTCTCAAAGCATCCAAACCAACATCCAAATCTTTATTTCAACAATTTAGCTCCTCTAAGTCAAAATTCAAAGCTTGAATATTTATACAAGACTATCTCTCTTTTTTTGGGAAAATAGTTATTGAAACACTTAAGTATAAATTGTTTACTTAAGAAAGGACTATTTTGTAGAAAAAAGATTAAGGTTTCCTAGGATATAAAAACAAAGAGAGAAATGAAAGAGAGGGTGGTCAACCAAGAGAAGAAAAACACCCCTTTCCTCGAAGAAACCCAAAATCATGCATACTTCTTTCTTTTTGATTAGTTGTCCAATAGACATGCAAGGCTAAACTCTTTTTCTTGGTTGTAAGGACACAAAACATTCGGCTTTCAAGAACTATGAGATTTATTTTACCTTTTCTTTTTAGTTTATATAATGAATGAATATGTTTGTTTTCCTATGCTTATTTTCTATGATTGTTTATTTTAATTGCTAAAGCAGACTCTAAGTTATCATTGTGAACAATCTTTTACTAAGTTTGCTATCAAAACCGGAGTTGTGGTATCTAAACTTTTGAAGCAACTGAGTTTAATAATTATGGTGGATCTACATTATTAATCTTAGGAAAAACATTCGAACAAATCAAACATGAACTGCAGATAGTTATGTTGTCTAGATAATCAATTTATCTAGTTCTTAAGGCTGTTATAGAATTAAATTACTAGTGCGGACATTGTGGTTGTTTGATGGTTAGGATTAGTTATACAGTGGATCTGTTAACTATTCAACATAAGAAAAGATAAATATTCGGAGTATAAATTGATTCCATGATCAGTTTGAATTTCTATAGGAGGATGTTTACTTGTGACCAAGGTTTGTTTTCTAGATAAATTTCAGTTTTCTTTGATTTAACATTGATTGTTTCTTTCTGTTTACTATAGTATAGCATAGATAACTTTACAACACCCTAGTTGAATATCATATAACATAAAAATCTAAACTAAACCTTTCTCGTGGGATCAACCCCTTACTTGCTCTATACTACCTTGTTTATTTAAGCTAGGTAATTAATTTGTGCGATCGCGACATCGCAACAAATTTTAGCTCCATTACCGAGGAAGTGATTTTTAGTTGATTCTTATGTTGTGATTGTTATTTATTTTGTTGAAAAAAAGAAGAAGAGAAACATATGTTTTTTGCTTGTAGCGGTATTGTACAGTACGATATTGGTACTGTTTAAAACCAATTTTTTGGTGGAATCTGGTCTCGTCCTTTTGTTTCCTGAAGGAAAACGATGTTTTGAACAGGACTGAAAGGCCATTAGCCCCACCCTATCATGTTGACTTTATAGTGTTATACCAATGCAAGCTTTTGAGCCTTCAACATTATATTCTTTGATTGTGCATTCTTTCAATGATATGTATCTCTAGAACTTGCTTCATATCTTGTTGAGATTACATTCGCATTACATATATACATGAAGATGATAAAGGCATTAGAAATTTTAACCACTTGAGCCAAAAAGCCAACCTAAAGCATATTATCCTTAGTGAGCCCTTTTGAGCTTGTTTATCTTTTCTTTGCTTTATCCATGTATAAGCCTTAACTTTTTATATGTTTTCCTTTTCCCTTGGCCAAGGATCAGTAGAGCATATACTTATGATATCTCATGGAATTATGGTCGGAAATTATGTGAAAAGAAAGAAGAAGTGATGTTTGATGAAAAGATGGGCAAAGTTGCCAAAGGTAAAAAAAAAAAAGAACAAAGAAAAATAAAAAAGTGTTCCTTTATGTTCTTAAGATTTTATGTTGAAAGAGCTTGAAATCGAAAGGAGTTAAGCATTGGTGATTAAAGATGAAAAATTTATGAGCTTTGATGGAATATCTTGTTTGAAGTATCATTTTTCAGAATGCTCTACTCTCTTTGATTTGAACCTTTCCTTTTACTTTCTTTTACCTCACCTTAACCTTAGTCCCATTACAACCGGAAAATAAGACATTTTGATTCATGTAGTACTTGTAATAAGTTGCTAATGGAGATGAGATTGAAAAGCAAGCTTATGGTAGAACATACTTTTTGATTGAATTTGAGAGATTTAAACACATAAATCCTAAACACATAAGTGTTTGAGAGTATATCAATGAGAGGACCTATTACTTTGGCATGACATAGATTTCATTTAAATCCCGACGATTAATTGATTTTTGAAGTTTGCATGTAAATAAATTCATGAAAATTTATACCCTTTATCCTTCTTGATTGTATTCTTGTTTATAATGCATATATTCTTGGATATTGATGGGAGATTAAGAGATTAGTCATAATTAACTTCAATTTGATTTTACCTATCCTTTCACGAGGATGAGCAAGAGCTAAGTGTGAGGGTATTTGATGCAACCATATTATTTGATAGTTTCACCCACATTTAACTAGTGTTTTGCCTATGTTTTATATATGAAATGTCTTGATATTCTTTATTTTATGTTTTGAAGGCACTTTTGGATGAAAGATGCAAAAAGGAGTAAATTGGAGGTAATTTGCAGATTTGACGTTCAATCGATGTTTTGTGCAGAGCGTGAGTTCTAGAAATCAAAATGAAGTGATTCCAGTGGCACTAAAAAGCTAACATCCATACCTTTCTGTAAATGTAATGCAAGAAAAATAAAAAGAGAAAGATCATGGAAATCACATCCTGCAAAGTCAAATCTCGCATTCTGCTAGTGTTGACCTTTGGCCATTCAAAATTTAATATCTAGAGCTACAGAAGTCTGATTGATGCAAACTTAATTTTCATGGATTCCTAATTCAAAGACCTATCCACGCTCCAAATATCAGCCAAAAAATATGTCATATGAGGGAGATATGAGTTTTCAAAGATGACAATTGAATTCTGCCAGCAAACAGGTTTCGTGAAGAAACAAGTCCAAACTACATTCCGAAGCATCTAAACCGACATCCAAGTTTTTATATCAGCAATTTAGCTCCTCTAAGTCAGAGCTGGAATATTTCATGCAAGGCTATTTTTGCTTTTAGGAAAAATAGTTATTAAAGTACTTAAATGTAAACTGCCAACTCAAGGAAGCACTATTTTGTAAAATAGAGACTAGGGTTTCTTAGCATATAAAAAGAAAGAGAGAAGGAGGCAACAACCAGCAGAAAAGAAGGAGAGCAGAAGGAGGCAGTAGCCAGTAGAGAATAAACATAAATTCTCTCCTCTATAAACCCAAAAATAATGCCCTTTTCATTCTTTAGAAGTAATTGTTCAATAGTTATGCAAGGCTAAGCTCTTTTCTTGGTTGCAAGGACACAACAAACCTTCGAATTTCAATAACCGTGAGATTTATTCTTCCTTTTATTTTCAGTTTATGTTATGAATGAGTATGATTGTTTTCCTATGCATATTTCCTATGATTGTTGTTGATGATTGCTAGAGCGGACTCTAAGTTATTGTTGTGAACAATCTATTGCTAAGTTTAATATCAAAACCGGAGTTGTGATATATGAACTTGTGAAGCAACTAAGCTTGATAATTTTGGCGGAACTACGTTATTGAACTTAGGGAGAACATTTAAAGAAATTGACACAAGCTGCGGACAGCTTGTATGTTAATCTTGATGAAATTATCTAGTTCTTAAAGCTACCATTAAATTGAATCATTAGTGCGAACACTTTGATTGTTTGTTGGTTAGGATTAGTTATACAACAGATCCATTAATTAATCAACATTAAGAAAAGATAAAATTTTAGAACATAAACTGCAATTTTTGTTTCAAGGATCGGTTCTAATTTTCATTGGTGGATGTGTGCTTGCGACCAAGGTTTGTTTTCTTGATAAGTTTCGGTTTTAATTGATTTTGTTTGCTAGTTTAATTGGTGCTATAGTTTAGATAATCACAAACCAAATCCCCCCAATTACATAACGTACAAAATAAAAATCTGACTTGAAACTTCCTTGTGAGATCGACCCCTTGCTTGCTCTATACTATCTTGTGTGTTATGTTTGAAGCTAGGGTAATTAATTTGTGCGACCGCGACATTGCAACAAAAGTTTGTAGCATATGCTTCTTACAAGGACATGCTATGGATATGTTCCCAACAATGCAAGAAGATTATATTGAACAAGCTAATGCAGTTGATGGAGCATTTAATGGACAACCTCAGCGTAAGTATAATCCCTTTTTCAACACATGCAATTTTGGATGGAAAGAACATCTCAACTTACGCTATGGGAACTGGCCTCAACAAGGCAATCAAGGCTAACAGTTCCATCCCCATGGATTTGAGTCAAGGTTGTTAAACTCGCGAGTTGAGTCACTTAAAAACTCGAAAATGAGTAAAATTGGGTTAAAATCGGGTGACATCACGAGTTTAGAACCGTTTTTATGATTTCAACAAAAAAAAAAAAAAACATATACTGGCTTCCAGTCCTCCACATCAACATTAGTTACAACTGCTACACAGTACACACCACATACAACATTACCCTAATCCTTTTCTCCCAGTCTCAGGCTCTTTATTTTTCAACAATTTACCAGCCACCATGAGATCGACGACTTCCTCTTCATCAACAGCACTCTCCTTTTTTTCCCGTCATCAACACTTCAACAACTTTCTCTTCAATCTTCACTCTTTATCAACAGTGCTTTCCTTTTTTTTCCATCATCATCAACATCCTTTTTAGTCTTCACTGAATCACTATTCATTAACAGGTAATACTTAATTGCTTATATTGAATTTTTCTTGCTGGAAGGGGATTTTTAGCCCCGGTTGTTCTTTGTCCCATTCCTTGCTTTCTCCTTCTTTTCTCTTTACTTGAGTGCGGCACAAAGATGGTCACCAATCATCATAGACAATTACTTTTAATTACTTGAGTTTGATCCTTTGTTGAGTTTGTTCCAGTAATTTCACTTCTTTGCAAGTCTTTTCCTTTGTTAATCGTTCCAGCAATTCTACTTCGTTCCAGTAAAAAATTGGGTTGATTTAAATCAATTAAAATTTCAATAGTTGATAGAGTTGCTATTTGGAAACTTGCTGATGATTTTTTTGGGAGAAGGTGTTACTCAATTTACAGATTGTGGATTGTGGAATGTAAATTGTGAGAGAACAAAGAGTGTAAAAACAGAGAAGTAATGTAATTTTTCCTATTTCAAATCATCAAGCAAAACTTAAATTTGCAGAAGATAAAAAATTTACCAAACTGAACAACTGGAAAAAGCTCATCTTGCTCGAAGGGTGTTGCTATCCGAATCTTGACTCTGTCGTGATTGCAGGGTGATGGTGAGTGAGGAACAATGGAGTCTATATTTTTCATGCGAGTAATAGGTTAGACAATAAATATCTCATATTTCTTGCATTTTGTTGTATGGTATGTAAGTTCAAAGTTTTTGTTTTTTTTATCATTCCTGTTACATGTTCAGAAGATTGACCATTGATCAACTACACACTTTAGCATTGTATAGATGGTCTGCTTTTTTTGCTATGAGAAGTACAAGTTGGAGCTTTTTAGCCACAGACAGACAAGGTTTGTTTGTCATGGATGGATTTTTTTCCTGGGTTTTCTCTTTAATTTACACTCCTCATTAAGTTCTGGGTTAAGTCTGGTCAATATATGTTAGGCTTGAATTAGGTAATGAATTCACCAATCTTGCTGGCTTGACCTGGATAGGGAATTATATGCATATGAAGCACCTGCCCTCTTTGCTGGCAAAAACGTTTGGTGTATAATATTATAAATTAATTGCCCCTATAATTTTTGACAATATTGATGCGGACATGTCATGCTTAGTCAGTTTCAGTTAGTTAATATTAAAGCTTTTTTGTATACCAACATGCATAAACATAAAGGCATCCTTCATTCATTCTTTTTTCTTCTTTGGTGCATTTGGTCACAGGATTTTTCTTAGTAATCAAACATTTGGATAAGCATTTATGCTAACTTATACCTGCCACTGGGAAGCTAATAATCTTCCAGAAGGTAATGATATTGATGAATGTTTGAGGAATATTGAGAAAGATGAAGGCAATGAAACTAGTTATAGTTTACATGACACACTAATATATTATTTATTTTAAGTTTGTTAATTATTAGTTAATGAAAATTTATGGACATGAGTAATTGTATTGTATTTTGAAGTTGCTTAAACTATGTATTTATTTTTATTTGAATCATGTATTTTTAGGTGTTTTAACAATGTATGAATTTTTATTTGAATCATGTATTTTAAGGTTCTTGAATTATGTATGAGAAAAAAAATTCCTTACAATTTTACAATCCGATTTTACGATCCGAGTTTATATTATATTTTTCGTGTTGTGTCAAAAATGTGTTTTTGACAACCTTGATTTCAGCCCCAACAGAATTATCAAGCGAGACAGCCCCCTGCATTCATAAATTCCAATGCTATGGGGTCATCGAGTGATGATATTTGTGAGATGATAAAAACCTTGGCTTCTAACACAGTGACCTTGCAACAAAATGTCATGTCTTTTCAACAGGAAACAAGGTCAATCATTCACAACTTAGAGAAGCAAATGGGGCAACTAGCTTCAAGTATAGGGAAATTGAAAGCACAAATGAATGGAAAATTGTCGTCCCAAGCATTGAATCCAAAAGAGAATGTTAGTACGATCATGTTGCGAAGTGGGAAAGAACTTGAAGAGCAAAGGTCAAAACATATTGAGATTGAGGAAGAAAAGGAGATAGAAACCAAAGTGAGTATAAAGAAGAAACACTTTACTCCTTCACAAACTGAAACAACGACCAATACTCAAAGGTAAGTCCTAACTCAATGAATTCCAGTTTTAAGAAAATCCCCCCCCTTTCTTGTGAGTTCTTCTAGGTCGAAGAAAGAGGATAAAGAAAAAGAAATTTTAGAGGTCTTCAAGAAATTGGAAATCAACATTCCTTTGATTGATGTTATCAAGCAAATTCCCAAGTATGCCAAATTCTTGAAGGAGTTGTGTACTACCAAAAGAGTTTTCAAGCTAAAAGGTTACGAAATGGTAAGTATGAATGAAGTTGTATCTGCTGTTGTTCAAAAGAATTTTCTTTTGAAGCAAAAAGACCCAGGTGCATTTACTATCATATGTGTTATTGGTAATGCTAGTTTTAAAAGTGCCTTATGTGATTTAGGTGCATCTATTAGTATTATGCCTAAACATATTTATGATTCTCTTAGTCTTAAACCTTTGATTAAAACTATCATTGTAATACAACTTGCGGATCGTAATTTTGTTTATCCATTTAGTGTGATAGAAGATGTCATAGTCAAGATTGATAGTTTGGTTATTCCATATGACTTTTATATTCTTGTGATTCATCAAACAACACTTCTATACTATTTGGAAGACCATTCTAGAAAACTGTTAATACAAAAATTAATTATAGTAAGGATCCTTTGTCCATGGAAGTAAGAGATGAAAAGATTGAATTTAATTTTCATGATACAATGAAATATCCTTACAGCAATGTTTATTCTATCATATGTTATAACCAAATTGATAAGTGTGTGCAACAAGTTTTTGATTGTGAGGACGAATTAAGCGTGGCTTTAAGCTATGGCTATGATTTACTGAGATAGAAAAGATGGATAGGCACATATGTGTTCCCCAAAATGTGCACAAATTAGCATTGGCTTTGCAAGCTTTATAAACCGTCTCCCATGGTAATGTTTTTATTGATTTAGTACTTTTACTTAAAAAGTTTTTGCCATCTATTTTATAAGCCCCCGAGTTAAAATTGAAACCTTTGCCCAATAATTTGAAGTATGTATTCATCGGCGATAACAATACACTTCCTGTTATCATAGCAAAAGGTTTGACAAGTGCGCAATAGGAAAAACTTATGGAGTTGTGCGATCACAAAATGATTATTGGATGGACTTTAACCGATATCAAGGGCATTAATCCCTCAATGTGTATGTATCACATACTATTGGAGGACAATGCGAAACCAACAAGGGAAATGCAAAGGAGGTTGAATCCGCCTATGATGAACGCAGTGAAAGCTGAAATTTTGAAATTATTAGATGCAGGAATCATTTACCCCATCACGGACAGTAAATGGGTGGCACCTATCCATGTGGTGCTCAAAAAGACCGGATATCACGTTGGTAAAGAACAAAAAGGTTTAATCTTTCTACACACAAATATCATTTCTCATTACCATTCATGGACCAAATGCTTGAACGTTTGACAAGTTTATATTAACGTTTTATCAAAGATTTCTCGAAGATTACAACACCCTTGTGCAAATTATTAGCCAAAGAAGTGGATTTTGTGTTTGATCAAGCATGTAAAAATGTTCATGATGAGCTTAAGAGGTGTGTCACATCTGCCCCTATCATCCAATCACCAAATTGGGATGAGCCTTTCAAGATAATGTGTGATGCGAGTGACTATGCGGTAGAGGCTGTACTTGGGCAAAAAATAGGAAAGAATTTGTATGTTATCGCATATGCGTCCTGTATGTTGGACGGAGCACAATGCAATTACCATACAACTAAAAAGAAACTTTTTGCAGTGATGTTTGCTCTTGAAAAATTCAGGTCATATCTACTTGGTACAAAAGTCATCGTTTTTATTGACCATGCATCTTTAAGGTATCTTTTAAAGAGAAAAGAGTCCAAACAAAGATTGATTAGATGGATCTTGCTTTTACAAGAATTTGATCTTGAGATCAAAGATTAAAAAAAAAAAGTGCTGAAAACCATATATGGTTGATCACTTGAGCCGACTGAGGACTGAGGATATACAAACCGAAAGAATAAGAGAGACATTACCTGAGGAGCAGTTGTATGTGTTACTTTTCTCTACAAGACCATGGTATGTTGATTTGGTGAACTATTTAGTCACCAAAGAATTCCCTCCAGGTTTGTCTATATCCTAAAAAGACAAGTTATGAGCTGATGCTAAATATTATTTTTGGGACACTTCTTATCTGTGGAAATTTTATGTGGATCAAATAGTTAGGAGATGTGTACCAGAAGATGAATTTCATTCAATTCTCACTTTTTGTCATTCTTATTCTTGTGGTGGGCATTTTGGAGCAAAAAGAACGACCCACAAGGTACTTGAAAGTGGTCTTTATTGGCGTTCTATTTTTAAGGATGCATATCACTTTTGCAAATCATGTGAAAAATGCCAAAGAACATGTAATATCACTCATAAAAATCAAATGCCTTTAACAAATATTCTTATAAGTTAAATTTTTGATGTTTGGGGTATTGATTTAATGGGTCCATTCCCTTCTTCTTTTGGTAATCTTTATATCCTCCTTGTTGTTGATTATATGTCCAAATAGATTGAGGCGAAAGCTATATGAACTAATGATGCAAAGGTTGTTTTAGATTTTGTCAGGACTCATATATTTGATAGGTTTGGAATCCCCAAAGCTATCATTAACGATCGTGACACTCATTTTTACAACCGTTCAATGGAAGCATTGCTCCACAAATACCATGTGACTCATTAGACTTCCACAACCTACCACCCTCAAATGAATGGCCAAGTTGAAATTTCATCGAGAAATCAAGTCCATTTTTGATAAAATAGTGCAACCGAACCGGCGAGATTGGAGTTTATGATTTGGTAATGGACTTTGGGCTTATCAGACTGCTTACGTATCACTTATAGGAATGTTACCTTATAGGATGATTTATGGAAAAGCATATCATCTACCGGTGAAGCTTGAACACAAAGATTTTTGGGCCATTAAACAATGAAACTTGGATTATGATGCTGTTGGGATTGCAAGAAAGTTGAAATTACAAGAATTGGATGAGATACGCAATGATGTCTATGAGAATGCAAGGATTTACAAAGAAAAGACTAAAAGTCTTCATGACCTAATGATTACAAGAAAGGAGTTTCATGTTGGAGACAAAGTCCTTTTTTATCATTCACGTTTGAAACTCTTTCCTAGAAAGTTGCGCTCTCATTGGATTGGACCTTTTGTTGTTTCTAATTTTTTCCTTATGGTGCAGTTGAAATTACAAGTTTATAAACAAACAAAGTGTTCAAGGTCAATGGGCATCACTTGAAATCTTTCTATGAAGATTGGACGACAAAAATCACCGCTTCTGTGGAGTTAGCTGAACCAATATATAAAGAATAAGCATGCAACATGTTGAGCCAATGACATAAAATAAAAGCGCTTACTAGGAGCAGGCAACCCAACAAAAAAAATTAGATTTGCTTTCTTTTTCTCTTATCTTTTATTTTTTGTATTGTACTTTATTTTTGTCATTCTTCTATATTCTTTTTATTTTATTTCAACATTGAGGACACTGTTGTGTTTAAAGTGTGGGGGTATTGAGAGAATTTTGGTTTTCTTTGTTGTTTTTCAAAAAAAAAGTCTAAGTTTTATCTTTTGAACTCCCATTGGTTTACGAGAATATGAGTATTATGTATGAGAATTAAGTTAGGTAGATAGATGAAAATATAAATTGAATGAATGAGTGTGCATGCAAGTTTTAAAGTTTAATTAGTCTAGGGATTGACTTTAAAAATATGTCATATTAACTTTATAGTGTTATACCAATGCAAGCTTTTGAGCCTTCAACTTTATATTCTTTGATTGTGCATTCTTTCAATGATATGTATCTCTAGAACTTGCTTCATATCTTGTTGAGATTACATTCACATTACATGTGTACATGAAGATGATAAAGGCATTAAGAATTTTAACCACTTGAGCCAAAAAGTCAACATAAAGCATGTTATCCTTAGTGAGCCTTTTTGAGCTTATTTATCTTTTTTTTGTTTTACCCATATGTAAGCGTTAACTTTTTATATGTTTTTCTTTTCCCCTGTGCAAGGATTAGTAGAGCATATATTTATTGACATATCATGGATTATGGTTGGAAATTACCAAAACAAAAAAAAAAGAAAAAAAAGTGATGCTTGATAAAAAGATGGGCAAAGTTGCCAAAGGTGCAAAAAATAAAAAAAAATAGAGAGAAAAGAGAAAGAATAGAAAAGAAAAGTGTTTCATTGTGTTCTTAAAATTTTATGTTAATGAAGCTTGAAATCAAAATAAGTCAAGTATTGGTGCTTAAAAATGGAAAATTTGTGTGCCTTGATGAGATATCTTGTTTCAAAAATCATTTTCTATAGAATGTTCTACTTCCTTTGGTTTTAACATTTTTTTTCCCTTCTTTTACCTCACCTTAACCTTAACCTCATTACAACAAAAAAGAAAGACTTTTTGATTCATGCATTGCTTGTAATATTTTAGTAATGGAGATAAAATTGAAGAGTAAGCTTACGGTAGAACATACTCATTGATTGAATTTGAGAGATTTAACATAAACCCTAAACACGTGAGTGTTGGAGTGTATATCAATAAGAGGACTTATCACTTTGGCATGACATAAATTTCATTTAAATCCCAACGATTAATTGAGTTTTGAAGTTCGCATGTAAATAAATTAATGAAAATTTATGTTTTTTATCATTCTTGATTGTATTCTTGTTTATAATGCATGTACTTTTGGACATTGATGGGAGATTAAAAGATTAGTCATAGTTATTTCACTTATTTAATTTAAGTTTGATTTCATCTCTCCTTTCATGAGGACAAGCAAGAGCTAAGTGTGGGGGTATTTGATGCAATCATATTATTTGATAGTTTTACCCACATTTACCTGGTATTTTTCTTATGTTTTATATATAAAATATCTTAATATTCTTTATTTTATGTTTTGAAAGCATTTTTGGATGTAAAATTCAAAAAAAAAAATTGGAAATAATTGATAGATTTGACGTCCGATTGATGTTTTGTGCAGAGTGATCCAGTGACATTAGAAAGCTAACATCCATACCTTTCTATAAATATATGGCAAGAAAATTAAAAAAAAAAAAAAAGAGCATGGAAATCACAACCTTCAAAGACAAATCTCGCATTCTACTGGTGTTGACCTTCGGCCATTCTGACTTGAATATATTAAGTTAGAGAAGTTCATTTGATGCAGTCTTAATTTTTTTTAATTCCTGACTCGAAGACCTATCAGCCTACCAAATTTCAGCAGAAAACGAGCTCATATGAGAGAGAGATGATTTTTATAAAATGACACATGAATTCTGCCAAGAGACAGGTTTTGTGAAGAAACAAATCCAAATTACTTTCCAAAGTATCCAAACCGACATCCTAGTCTTTATTTTGACAATTTAACTCTTCTAAGTCTGAAGTCAAAGATTGAGGATTTTATGCAAGACTATTTCTCATTTTTTAGAAAAATAGTTATTGAACTACTTAAATATAAATTGTCTACTTAGGTAAGGACTATTTTGTAGGAAATAGGGATTAAGGTTTCATATCAAATAAAAAAAAAGAGAGAAAGGAAGATAAGGGGCAACTAGAAAAGAAGAAAAACACATCCTTTTTTCCAATAACCTGAAATCATGCATTCTTCTTTCCTTTTGATTAGTTGTTTGATGATTAGACATGCAAGGCTAAGCTCTTTTTCTTTGTTGCAAGGACATAGAAACCTTAGGATTTCAAGAACTGTGAGATTTATTTTACCTTTTTTTTTCAGTTTATATGATAAATATGTTTGTTTTCCTATGCTTATTTATTTTAATTGCTAGAGCAGACTCTAAATTGTTATTGTGAACAATCTATTGCTAAGTTTTATATCAAAATCGGAGTTGAGGTATATAAACTTGTGAAGCAACTAAGTTTAATAATTGTGGCGGATCTATATTATTAATCTTAGGGAGAATATTCAAACAAATCAAACATGAACTGCAAATAGTTATATTGTCTAGATTAATCATTTATCTAGTTCTTAAGTCTGCCATTGAATTAAATTAGTAGTGCAAACATTGTGATTGTTTGTTGGTTAGGGTTAGTTATATGATGATTCTGTTAACTAACCAATGTTAAGAAAAGATAAAGGTTCAGAATATAAATTGATGTTTCATTTCAATGATCGATTCTGATTTCTGTAGGTAAATGTATACTTGAAACCAGTGTTTGTTCTCTTGATAGTTTTATGATTTATTTAATTGAGCTTGATTGTTTTTATTCTGCTATAGCCTAAATAAACTCAAAATCCCCTCATTCCATATCTTGTAGCATAAAAATCTGAACTAAACATTCCTCGTGGGATTGACCCCTTACTTGCTCTATACTATCTTGTTTATTTAAGATAGGGTAATTAATTTGTATGACTGTGACATCGTAACAACTTGTCTCTGAATCTTTTTTCAACCTTTAACTCATCAACTGATAAGCCTAAATACCTATGACTACTAGCCCACTCATTGCATCTATATTTGTCATCCCCACTCGTAACCTCAAATTTAGGAGCAAAATGAGTCATGGATTTATCAACAGGCTCAACTAACTTAAGCATCCTCATCTTCCTCCTCAACCTTAACTCTATTAATGTGATGGTCATTTCATCTTCACTTGGTTTGGATTCTCCATTGCAATATGAAGCAAATGTCATACCCAACTAAGGTTCCATATTAATAATTTCATGTATTGACATTTGTTTTCTTACATCATCACCTAACCTAGGGGCAACTGACTGTGAGGAGAGAGGGGGAAATAAGAAGAGAAAAGGGAAGAAAAGAGCTCTAGATTTTAATTTTGTATGAAATCGTAGATGCTATCTGCGACTCGCGTGTCACAAATAACAATCGCAAAATAAAAATCATATATAGCATCTACAACTCGTGAGTTGCATACGCTATCTGCAACTCGTTAAACTATACTATTTCTTTAAATATTTATTCAATTGGTTACTTTACCTTTTTTTTTTTTCACTGCTAAAAACTCAAAAAAAAAAAAAAAAAAGAGGAACTGCGTGCTTAAAATTATAGGAAGTTAGTAACCCGTAGTGCCTCTTCATGACAAAAGCATGAATCTGTATCGTCTCCTATCCTTGCCATAAACAGCTGGAATATACATACATACCCTGGCTTCCGTCTATGGGGAAATCTTGCGATAAACACCCCTACTTGAAGATAGGGAGCTGAGAGGAGACAATAAGCGGTTCATGTTCTTTGAGATTGTTATTGGGTCAAGCAAGTAAGGCCGTTATCTTCCAACCCAACACGAAATATAGAGTTTGAGGCAGCTCGCGTCAGAAGATGTTATGTCCATGTTGGGATGAGTCTTGCAAGGTTAGTGAAATTAGAAACCCATTGGGGGGATTATAATTTAAATATCGTGGCTAATATATATGTTGGCTCTTTTCGTGAGTGATTTTTGGTGTTGCAAGCTACATTCAGGATCACATTGGAATACTTTTTTTTTTTTTTTTCTCCACCCCATCATCCAGAAGTGGAATATCCAAGGAGACTGGAAGAAAGTGCTTTTTTTTTTTTTAAATGTACTGAATGTGATGAGGATGACTTGTTTGAGATGTGTGTGTCTATATATATATATATATATATATATATAAGAGTAAAACAAGATCTTACATCGAATGATATTGCTTAGTTTATGCCCTTTTTTGAATTGTTTGTATATTGCAATGGTGGTATAATTTTTGTTCTTGATGTTATAATGTAGCTGCAAATCCACAGTTGGGAAATTTCCTTATTGTGGGAAAGTAAAACAAGGGAACTTTGCTTTTCATCAAGTACAAAAATTGATTGATGATTAGGGAGGATTTAGGCGGCAGTGTAGCATCAAACTTTTAAATCACATGTTTGTTGATCCCAAGCCCTTTGTCCTCGACACCTTTGTTTTTTCTTTTCATTTGATTTGTTGTGTTACTTTCTGCATCCCTCTAGCATTTTGCATGCATAACTGTAACCTGACAAAAATAGCTGCCATGCCTCTACCTTCTCCAATGCTACTAAGACGTTGCATGATACATTTGGGTATTAGATAACCATAACAGAGAATAGCATCAAGCAGCATTACCTGCAGCGTTGCCCTAAACCATTGCCTATGACCTGAAACTTCTGGGAAATAATGTCACCCAGTAACTAACGCTTCTTGCCTTCTTCGACCCTGCTCTGCCATTTTTGCATCACTGGCACTACTATAATAATTAGGATAACCATGAAGTTCCATCAATGCCTACATGAATATGCTCCAGAAAGTGAGATAATGGCATCATCACAACTGACAAGTCATCTCCACAGTTTATCCAATTCCTTTATAAGAAGCACTTGCTTAGAAAAATAGGAAGTAATACCTCATAGAGCTGCTTTTTTTTATTCAAGCTCGGAGGCATAACGAATACAATTGCCCATAATTTCAAAGATGGAACCGTTGTGATCTCCTATCCTACAACAAACGGCTAGGATTTACATAGCCAAGCCTAGGAAGTGTATGGCAACTCTTCAAGAGAAAGAAGAGTTCTAGGATGGCAAGCATTCTACCAATACATACAGGCATCTACTTCCATTTAGCCATAAAGCCCAGGTGAAAAACAGATGGGCAACATATATTGTACCAGATTAAGTCTACAAGTTGAGCTGCCAAAAGAATCAGTCATGTTTTGGTTTTGAACTTCCTCTGCGCCTTCAGATCCACCACAATTACAGTGATGTTGTCCTTGCTTCCTTTTTGAAGGGCACGGTTTGAGAGGTACTCAGCTGCTGCTTGAGCTGCTGGATCAATTCCCCCGCCCCTTGAGGAGGAAAGTGTGACACCATTCTTTTTGTGCCAGACAAGTATTCGTTTGCGAGCCAGATCACATGCTTCTTCATTTGACATGACATCCCACAAACCATCACTAGCCAGAATGAGGCACTCATCTTCTTTTGCCCTAGGAATGAACATCACTTCAGGTTCTGGAATAATCCACGGTTTTAAATATCTATCACCTGCCACTCAAAAGCAAGAATGATGTAAAGTTTTAAAGTTATGTGATCCATTTATTTTCGTAAGGAAAGAGGCTAATAAATTATTACACCCGTAATCATGAGTCCTTGAACCAACCAACAAATGAGTGAATGCAGCAACACTTTTAGATGATTTTCACACAAACTAGCAACTGATTCCATCTCAGATATATCACTCAAAGGATATTTTATTCTTCACAAATACAAAATGTCATGTGATACATACAAAGGAAAATCACAACAATCAATCCTCCACAATGCAGTAGGACTTCGTTTAACATTTGGAGAGTTTTTCCAAGGATTGATTGACATGGCTAAAATGCAACTTTAATGAGAAGGCAGATGTATGCGATACTTCAATGGACAAATTTCCCTTCAAGAAGTTCTACTTCATATCATCAACATTGCAATTGCACGTTAAAGAGATATCCTCAAAAAAGTTTAGTCAAGGTTGAAATAAACACTAGTCAATAGACTTTCACCAGACATGTAAGAATTTCATATCATGCAAGGCTTGAGATTTATGTGCACAAGCATCATCATCTAAGGCTGAAAACATAAAAGATGGTTTCATACCAGAATAACAGTCAAATTTCACAAGCATGAGTTGCACAAAGTTATTATGGATGCAATTTACTTGTTTAGAAATGTTGTGAGACAGATACCTTAACATCAAAGAACTCACCATCCAAAAAAATGAACAAAGTAGGAAAAGAAAACTTCCACATTGAAAAATTCTGAAGCAGGCATCGATGGAATCACTTGTTTATCCTAGCATTAAAACCACCAAGGATCTCTATTTACTTGTCTTTGATGACAAGGACAAGGAAATTCTTTGAGACTTGGACATATTCTCCGGAGGTTCCAACACCTAAAATTAATCCAGGAATTGAGTTTCTGATCACCAAGAATGTCCAAGCATCTCGTTGGTAGTATGACATGGACAAGGCAATTCTTTGAGACTTGGACATATTCTCTGGAGGTTCCAACACCTAAAATTAGTCCAGGAATTTTAAGTTTCTGATTTCCAACACCTAAAATTATTCCAGGAATTTTAAGTTTCTGATCATGATCAGAAACTTAAAATTCCTGGATTTATTTTAGCAAGTACAGACTTGACATGTCTCTTACAATTACAAAGATGCATCTCTAAATAGTCACAGGTGACAATCAATGACGAGGGAAAACACAGCTAAGGTCGAATAGACATTGGATGCCCATGCAGTCCTTTATGAAAGTGAATGTTGTCATTTTATCCTTACCTTCAAGATTAGTCAATAGGAGAATGACAGTAACTTAGATGCAAAAGAATCCAGATGACAACAGTGCTGTTAACATGTTTGAATAAGATAAGGAAGAAACAAAAAAAAATGAGGGTGAGAAGAACATACCAATAGATCTTGACATAGCTAGCACACCAAAGACACGATGCCCATTCCACTGTATGACCTTGCCTCCAGCCGCTTCTATCCTTGCATACTCATCTTCTCGGTTAGGCTAAGATAAGATTTAATGAGAGAATCGAAAGAACAAGAATCAGCTTCCCAGTCTTTTATTATTATTATTATTAAAACATTTTAAGATCCAAGCCTACAGTTCTAAAGGCTCTTACTTTATGATCCACTGATAATGCCACTGGTTCTTTCCCACGACAAAGAACTGCTCGTGAGTCTCCACAGTTTGCTACTATGATGTGGGATGAACAAATAGTGGCCACAACAGCAGTAGAACCAACAGTTTCTGGAGCAACTGGTTCAGCACCACCCTTTCCTCCGACTTCAGCATCTACCTTAAGAAAACAATTGGTGAAAGCTTTTTTCCACTGCTCCTGGCAACCATCCTTAATACTTCCATCAATCAGGCCATTTTTAACAAATTCTATCTCCTCAGACAAAGCAGAATGGAAACGATCACGGCAATAATTTGCCACCTAAAAAAGAAAGCCAGCGGAATGTAAGCTAATCACCTCTATAAAGGAAACAGCAACATGATCTGACAATAGGAAGAAAGCCAGAGAAACATAAATAAATAATACGGATAAAGAGCACAAGGATAAGTTACCTGTGAGCCTCCATGACCATCATAAACTCCAAAGAAATGAGCAGTCTGGAGCGGTAAACAATTGCTCATGCCATCAAGTAATCGGTCTCCAATCAGCATTTGAATATGAATTTTCAAAAAATAAGGCACAGCAGCAACTGCATCTTCCATCTCTGGTCTCCTTCCACACACAGACGTAAATCCCCAAAGGGGTATGTAGTCCACTTCAAAAACACTTCTTGAGATTGTACCACTGGCCCCTCTTTCCAGAGTCAACTTAGGTACCACAGAGGATGTCTTTGCATCAGATCCATCTCCAACCTCTTCCTCAACAATTCCTGCCACAGAAAGGGGATCGCTAACGATGGCGTCAACATTCAAATCCCCCAAATATGCTGTCTTGGGAATAATATCAACAGCACCAGCACTCTTTTCAATATCTACAGAACTTGGTGTTCCTACCTCAAAGGTGGCCTCAAAACTCAAGAAATCCTCTCCACATAAGCTACTTGTCTCACTGGCCACTGACAGAGAACAAGAACAATCAAGAATTGGATCACCCTCCAACGACAAAGAATCGTCCTCCTCGCTATCCCGTGTTATCACATCATCACCAATAACCCAATTTCTTTCATTTTCAGAGATCATATCCAACAAAGGGCCTCCTCCTCCTCCCTTGTCCTCTTTAGGAGCTTGCACTGCTGTATCTTTAACTTCATCATCTAAATCACAACAATTACAATCCTTATTCCCCACAGTAGAAACCTTAGTTACAGTATCAGATAATAAGCTAGCTGTGTCTGCCATTAAAAGTCTTGTGATATCCATATGGGTATCTAAGGACGGACTCTCACAGACTGAATTACCTACTCTAAATGGCACTGCAACCGCCCGGTACATCTCCTCCATCAAAATCACTATCTGGACAGTACAAAAAGTTACCCTCTAACCCCTCCAAGATCACACAGCCTCTCATTATTCAACTAAAATTATCAACCCTTCACTCATCAAGAATGATTTTGGAATGTGAACAACAGGTTTTGACAGACCATTTTCCATGCCTTTTAGGAAAAGGTAAATCAAAGTTTAATACTCTAACAAAATCAGGAGGCCAATCCAGTGGATGCAAAGATATGGGTGAGCTAAAAGTTCTTAAAAGTAAAATGTTAGTCAGATCTGGTCAACGAGAATGGATCCAAATTTCCATTTGTGGAAGCTTACAGACTCTAAATAGATAGGCTAGACCTGTTTAAGGCCTCATTAACTTCTTATATGGAATCTTCTCCTTTTACCTCCATCAACTACAATGAGAGAGAAACAACAAGACAGCAAGTTTAAATCCACAAAAAAATAGAACAGAATTTCAATAAAAAGAAAAAAACACGAAATTGGAAACCAACCCCTGATCTTTAAACACAAGAAAGAGAAACAAAAGGGGGTCATGAAAAAGAACCCGAGAAAACTTAAAAGTCCCAAGAATCACAAGAGAACCCTAAAAAAGATAGCACCCTTTTCACATATTTACTAAAGAGTTCCCTGGATCCAAGGCAACCCATCACAGCCTCTTGTAAAATAGCTCTCTTTCTCTCTCTAATAATTGCAAAAATAAAACTTGAAAGCAAGAAAGAGAAGTTACAACAAAACAACAGCAAAAAAAGAATAGAAAAGAGACACTACACTTAATTGTGTCTAAGGCTTTTGCTTTTCACAACATCTCTTCATAACCAAGAACCATGAAAAAAATACAGAAACAAGATATAGAGAGTGGTACTGGCTTACCATTTAAAATAAATAAAAGTTAGATGAGAAAATATGTGCAGTAGTAAGGCTATGTTTATTTTTTACAATTTACTTTAAAAAAAAATTAAAATTTTTTTATATTTATTTGTCATTAAAAAATTTAATTAACAAAAAATATTTTTCAGTTAAAAAAAATTTTAACTTGATTTCTAGAAAGTGTTTTCCTAAAAAATTTAAACGAAAAACACTTTTTGAAAGTTGTGAAAAAATTAGAAATGTCATATTATTTGCTGGTTATATCAAATTTAGTCCTCAAAGTTTTGATTGCTATATATATTTTATTTTGAATATTTTTTTTTCAATTTCATCTCTTAAAATTTAATTTTTATATTAACTTTGGTTCTCATTTTTATAATTGTTATTTACTTTTCCCTTATCATTTTTTTATTAAAATTTTTTATGTATCTAATTTGGTCCTCATTTTTTTGATTGTTACTTATTTTATTTGAAAAAATATATGAAATATTAATTATTATTATTATTATTATTATTTTAATTTCTTTATTTTTTTTAGATTTGATCTCTATTATTTTGATTATTATTTATTTTATTTGAGATAATTTATGAAATTATATTTTTTTTTCAATTTCATTTTCATTCAACTTTTTAATTTGTAAGATTTATTCCTCATTATTTTAATAAAATTGAGAAAAATAAAACAGTAATAAGTTATTTTCTAACTCATTTTCCATGACATAACCAAACACTGAAAAATGTTTTCCAACTTATTTTCTATTACACTGTCAAACATCAGAAAATAATTCACTTTTCCAGAATTCACTTTCCAAAAAGAAACTACTTTCCAGCAAACAAACGGGGCCTAAAAAAGACCCGCTTTCTTGACTCTTTATAGTAAGTTCTAAATATCAATAAAAAAATAATTTAGAATTAAAAAATTAATTTTTTTAAAAAATTCTTTTAAAATACTAAAATAAACTACAATATCTAGGTGCTTTATACACCCCTTTATTATTATGTTTATTTATCATTATTAAGTTTATTTGAATCTCTTCAAATTCATTTAAATCTATATTTTCTTATAACGTTTAAACTTACAAGTGTGTGTGTGTGTGAGAGAGCATTGTTGATAGAATATGATACACATATATAACTACAAATTCATATGAAATAAAAGTGTTCTTTCTTCGTCCCCTAATCTATGTTGTTTTTATATATTCTATTTATTCTTTATTTATTATATTATTTTATTATTGTATGCTTCTTGAAATATAGTTTTATATACATTATCGGTATAAATTGCTCCCTGTTTTCATCCTGAAGCAGAAAATTATATTTAATAAGAAGTAGAAGCACAAATTTCTCCTCGCTTTCATGATGAAGCAGATAATTATATTTGGTTTTTTGACAAGAAGTAGAAGTAACAATGACAAACCTTACCAAACTTGAGTTCGTGGCACTTGATATCGTAGACAAAATCATTTGTCATGGATCCTTGATGTTGAAATTCACCTGAATGTCATAGGTCTTAAAGACACCATTATAGATGATAATGAAGCATCTAGTTAAAACAAGGTAAAAACCATGATTTTCTTACTTCGTCATCTCTATGAGGAGTTAAAGATAGAGTATCTCACAATCAAAGATCCTTTTATTCTTAGGCAAAATTTAAAAGAAGAGTATGACCATCAAAAGACATTTATTCTCCCAAAATCTCATTATAATTGGATACATTAATGATTGCAGGATTTTAAATCAGTAAGTGAATAAAATTCTGCAATGCTTAATATCAGTTCTAAATTGAACTTGTGTGGAGACAATGTCACCGACGATGATATGTTAGAAAAAAACATTCTCTATTTTTCATGCCTCGAATATGCTCCTACAACAACAATATAGAAAACGAGGTTTTAAGAAATATTCTGAACTAATTTCATGTCTCCTTATGGCTGAACAAAATAATGAGTTTTTAATGAAAAATCATGAATCACGACCAACTAGTTCAACTCCATTCCCTGAAATGAATTTTACGAGATATAATTATAATTATGGTCATGGTCGTAATAGAGGTTGAGGACGTGACCATGGGAGAAGACGGTTGAATTACCGCAACTATAATGGTCATAATACATCAAATTCTTACAAACCCTCATAGAATGAGGAGAAACAACAAAATGAGAAGAATATACATAGCGGAGATACCAAGAAGATAGAAAATGCATGTTATCGATGTGGAATGAAAGGACATTGGTCTCATACCTGTCATATGGCCAAACATCTTGTGGATTTATATCAGTCCTCATTAAAAGGAAAGGAAAAGAACATAGAAATACATTTTTCTCACCCACAACAAGGTAATGATGATATTTATCCTTTAGATATAACACACCTTGACGTTGCAAATTATTTTGAGCAAACTTATAAGAAAAGTTAATATTTTTTGTAATGATAATAATTAGTTAGTATAACAATGTCAGAATTCAAAATTATGTTTATCTTTTCAGTGTGTTTCCTTTATGCTAGTATATTTCAATGTGTTTTGTTTTCTTCCTTTCATGTTGGCTTATTTAATGAAAAAGATTGTGTTATAATAATTATATCTTATTATGAACTTATTATATATTTATTTCTTTTCATGAAGAAAATATGGATTCACATCATGTTCTAAATAATCCCAATATCAGTTATTGAGATATATGCTTAGCAGATAGTGCAACAACACATACCATTCTTAGGCATAATCAATATTTTTCAAATATAAGAATGATGAAAGTAAAAGTGAATACAATATCAGGTTCAATAGACTTGATTAAAAGCTCTAGAAGAGCTAATATAACGCTTCCTAATAGAACAAGATTTATTATTGATAATGCTTTGTTCTCTCTACTAAATCAATGAGAAATCTACTAAGTTTCAAAGATAAACGACTTCACGGGTACCATATTGAGATTGCCAATGACAATGATATAGAATATCTTTACATCATATCAAATGTCTCTACTAAAAAACAAATATTGAAAAAATTACTCGTTTTATCTTCAGGTTTGCACTACACAAGTATTAGTACAATTGAAGTCAATGGAATAATGAATTAAAAGCTCAATGAACCAAATAACCAAAAATTACTCGTAATTTGGTGTTTGAAAGTTTACTTGCTCAAATTATTAGATTACGAGCACAATTTCCAAATTATATAATCAAGAGTATTCATCTTGACAATGCTGATGAATTCACATCCCAAGCATTTAATGATTATTGCATGTCACTTGGGATAAACATTGAACATCTTGTTACCCATGTTCATACTCAGAATGGTCTTGTTAAATCACTTATTATACATCTCCAATTATTGCAAGACCATTACTCATAAGAACAAAACTTCTTATCTCTGTTTGGGAACACGTTGTTTTACATGCAACAACAGTTATACGCATTAGGCCAACAGCGTATCGCAAATTCTCCCCATTACAATTGGTTTTTGGTAATGAGTCAAACATTTCCCATCTAAGAATATTTGGTTGTGCGGTATATGTTCTAATTTATCTACATAACGTACAAAGATGGGTCCTCAAAGGAGGTTGAGAATATATATTGGGTTTGAGTTCCCATCAATAATTAAATATCTTGAGCTCTTAACAAGTTATTCATTTATGACATGATTTGCCGATTGTTATTTTGACGAGACTATGTTTCCAGCATCAGGGGGAGAATTTAAACAGCTGAATAAAGATATTACATGAAATGCATTGTCATTATTGAATTTTGATCCTCGTACAAAACAATGTGAATTAGAAGTTCAAAAGATACTTCATTTTCAAGACATTGTAAATCAACTACCGGATGCATTCACTAACTCAAAAAAAAATAACCAAATCTCATATATTAGCTGTAAATACTCCAACCCGAATTGAAGTCCTAGTAGGACAATCCACTAAAATTATAGCAAATGAGTTTATGGCATGCTAGAAGCGTGATAGACCAATTGGTTCAAAAGACAAAAATCCTCGAAAAAGAAAAGGAGCAAATAATCAAATTGGCATTATTCAGAAAGAAAATTTTCGTGAGGAGATAGACATAACTAATTATAACACCCCAGAAGAGGTGCAGGCACCTGAAAACAGTAAAAATAAGGAGATCTCGATAAGTTATGTCTCTATAAAAAAAAAGATGGAATCAAAATGAAATAATTATCAACAATATCTTTTCATATAATATATCGCTTGATATTATTAATGAAAATAAGGATCTTGAGCCTAAATCTGTCGAAGAATATCGATGCAAAAATGATTGGCTAAAATGGAAAGAATAAATCCAAACATAATTAAATTCACTTGCAAAACATGAAGTTTTTGAACCTATAGTCCAGACACCTAAAGGTGTAAAGCCAATTGGATACAAATGGGTATTTGTGCGAAAATGAAATGAGAAAAATGAAATTGTAAGATATAAAGCACGCCTTGTGGCACAAGAGTTTTCACAAAGACGTGGCATTGATTATGATAAAACATATTCTCTTGTAGTTGATGCAATTACATTTCGATATCTCATTAGCCTGACAATTCATGAAATGCTAGATATGTGTCTGATGAATGTAGTCACAGCCTATTTATATGGGTCAATTGATAATGATGTTTATATGAAATCCCTGAATGATTTAAAATGTCTGAAACATATAATTCAAATCCCCAAAAAGCTTACTCAATCAAGTTACAAAATTCCTTATATTGGTTTAGTATTCTTGATGCATATATTAGTGATGGAAATGGTCTTAAATGTGGAGATGAGAGAGAGAGAGAGAGAGAGAGAGAGAGAGAACATATGTAAGGTGATCGGCCATTAGAGGGGAAGAAAGGATAGGAGGAGAACTTATGATTTCCTTGATTAATTATTTGAGATATGTTGTTATAATGTGGTTGCTAATTAGAAGAAAAAAATGCATCACTTATAAGGAAGAGGAACCCTTCGTTCCTTTGGGTAGGTTCGATCAAAGTAGAAATGAATTTGTTGCGATGTCGCGGTTGCACAAATTAATTATCCTAACTTAAAACACAACACACAAGATAGTATAGAGCAAGCAAGGGGTTGATCCCATGAGGAAGGTTCAAGTCAGATTTTTATGCTAGATAATATGCAATTTGGGAAGGTTTTGACGTTATCTAGGCTAAAGCAAAAGAAAATAGAAAACTATCAAGAAAAATTAAATAAAATTAGAAAATTATCAAGAGAACAAACATTGGTCACAAGTAAACGTCCACCTACAGAAATCAGAACTGATTATGGAAAAGAGACATCAATTTATATTATGAATATTTTATCTCTTCTTAACATTGGTTATTTAACGGATCTATCGTATAACTAACCCTAACCATCAAACAACCACAGTGTCTACACTAGTAATTTAATTCAATGGCAGCCTTAAGAACTAGATAAATTGATTGATCAAGAAAACATAACTGTTCGCAGTCTATGTTTGATTTGATTGAATGTTCTCTCTAAAATTAATAACGTAGATCCGCCACAATTATTAAACTCAGTTGCTTTACAAGTTCATATACTACAACTCCAGTTTTGATATCAAACTTAGCAATAGATTGTCTACAATAATAACTTAGAGTCCGCTCTAGCAATTAAAATAAACAATCATAGGAAAAATAAGCATAGGAGAACAAACATATTCATCATATAAACTGACAAGAAAAGGTAAAATAGATCTCATAGTTCTTAAAATCTGAAAGTTTTCGTGTACTTGCAACCATGAAAACGAGTTTAGTCTTGCATGAGTCCGCTCTAGCAATTAAAATAAACAATTATAGAAAAAATAAGCATAGAAGAACAAACATATTCATCATATATACTGACAAGAAAAGGTAAAATAGATCTCACAGTTCTTGAAATCTGAAAGTTTCCGTGTACTTGCAACCAAGAAAACGAGTTTAGTCTTGCATGTTTGTTGAACAACTAATGAAAAAGAAGGACGAATGCATGATTTCGGGTTTCTTAGAGGAAGGGGGTGTTTTTCTCTTCTTGGTTGGCTTCCTCCTTCTCTTCTCTCATTCTTTTTATATCCTAGGAAATCTTAGTCTCTATTTTACAAAATAGTCCTCTCTTAAGTAGACAGTTTACATTTAATAACTATTTTCCTAAAAAATGAGAAATAGCCTTGCATGAAATCTTCAAACTTTGACTCAGAGGAGCTAAATTTCTGAAATAAAAACTTAGATGTCGGTTTAGATGTTTCAAAATGTAATTTGGACTCGTTTCTTCACGAAACCTATTTGTTGGCAGAATTCAGTTGTCATCTTTGAAAAATCATATCTCCCTCACATGACATCGTTTTTGGCTGAAATTGGGAGTGTTGATAGGCCTTTGAGTCAGGCATCCAACACAATGGATTTTGCATCAATTGGAGTTCTGTAGCTCCAGATATTCAAGTCAGAATGGCCAAAGGTCAACATTGGCAGATTGCGAGATTTGACTTTGAAGGCTGCAATTTCCATGCTCTTCCTTATTTTATTTTCTTGCCTCTAGAGCTCACACTCTGCACAAAACATCGACTGAAGGTCACATCTGCTAATTACCTCCAATGTACTCATTTTTGTATCTTTCATCCAAAAATGCCTTCAAAACATAAAACAAAGAATATCAAGGCATTTTATATATATAACATAAGCAAAACACTAGTTAAATGTGGGTAAAACTATCGAATAATATGGTTGCATCAATTACCCCCACACTTAGCTCTTGCTCGTTCTCAAGAAAGGATAGGTAAAATCAAATTGAAATTAAATTAAATCAAATCACTATGACTAATCCCCTAATCTCCCATCAATATCCAAGAATATATGCATTATAAACAAGCATACAATCAAGAAGGATAAAACGTATAAATTTTCATGAATTTATTTATATGCAAACTTCAAAACTTAATTAATCATCGGGATTTAAATGAAATCTATGTCATGCCAAAGTGATAGGTCCTCTCATTGATATACACTCAACACTCATGTGTTTAGGGCTTATGTGTTTAAATCTCTCAAATTCAATCAATGAATATGTTCTACCATAAGCTTGTTCTTCAATCTCATCTCCATTACTAACATATTACAAGTAATGCATGAATCGAAAGGTCTTATTTTCCAGTTGTAATGAGGCTAAGGTTAAGGTAAGGTAAAAGAGAGTAAAAGAAAAGGTTCAAACCAAAGAAAGTAGAGCATTATGAAAAATGATATTTCAAATAAGATATTTCATCAAAGCACATAAATTTTCTATCTTTAATCACCAATGCTTAACTGCTTTTGATTTCAAGCTCTTTCAACATAAAATCTTAAGAACATAAAGGAACACTTTTTTTTTCTTTTTTTCTTTTTTCTTTTTGTTTTTCACCTTTGGCAACTTTGCCCATCTTTTCATCAAGCATCACTTCTTCTTTCTTTTCACGTAATTTCCAACCATAATTCCATGAGATATCACAAGTATATGCTCTACTAATCCTTGGTCAGGGGAAAAGAAAAACATATAAAAAGTTAAGGCTTGTACATGGATAAAGCAAAGAAAAGATAAACAAGCTCAAAAGGGGCTCATTAAGAATAATATGCTTTAGATTGATTTTTTGGCTCAAGTGGTTAAAATTCCTAATGCCTTTATCATCTCCATGTATATATGTAATGCGAATGTAATCTCAACAAGATATGAAGGAAGTTCTAGAGATACATATTATTGAAAAATGCATAATAAAAGAATATAATGTTGAAGGCTCAAAAGCTTGCGTTGGTATAACACTATAAAGTCAACATGACATATTCTCAAAGTCAATCCCTAAACCAATTAAATGTTAAAACTTGCATGCACACTCATTCATTCAATTTATATCTTCATCTATCTTAATTAATTCTCATACATAATACTCATATTCTCATAAACCAATGGGAGTTCAAAAAAATCAAACATAGATTTTTTTTGAAAAATAACAAAAAAAACCAAAATTATCTTAATACCCCCACACTTTAAACACAACAGTGTCCTCAATGTTGAAATAAGAGAAAAGGAATATAAGAGAATGTTAAAAATAAAGTAAAATGTGAAAAATAAAAGATAAGGGAAAGAGAAAGCAAATCTGAATTTTTTTCTTTTTGTGCTGGGTTGCCTCCTAGTAAGCGCTTTTATTTTGTGTCATTGGCTTGACATGTGGCATGCTCATTCTTCATAAATTGGTTCAGCTAACTCCACAGAAGCAGTGAGTTCTATCGTCCAACCTTCATAGAAAGGTTTCAAGCGATGCACATTGACATTGAGCATTTTGTTTGTTTCTAAATTTGTAATTTCAACTATACCATAAAGAAAAACATTAGAAACAACAAAGGGTCCAATCCAATGAAAGAGAAACTTTTTAGGAAAAAGTTTCAAACGCGAATGATAAAGAATAACTTTGTCTCCAACATTAAACTCTTTTCTTATAATTATTCGGTCATAAAGACTCTTAGTCTTTTCTTTGTAAATCCTTGCATTCTCATAAGCATCATTATGTATCTTTTCCAATGTGATTCCAGTCTTTTTAGACACCAAATGGATAGGCGCCATCCATTCACTGTTTGTGATGTGGTAAATGACTCCTGCATCATGGGGGACAGTTTACAAAGCTTGCAAAACCAATGCTAATTTGTACATGTTTTAGGGAACACATATATGCCTCTCCATCTCTTCTATCTTGGTAAAATCATAGTCATAACTCAAAGCCACGCTTAATCCATTCTCACAATCATAATAAAAAACTTGTTGCACACATTTATCAACTTGGTCATAACATGTGATAGAATAAACATTGTTGTAAAGATATTTCATTACATCATGAAAATTAAATTCAATTTTTTCATCTCCTACCTTCATAGATAAAGTATCCTTACCACAATCAATTTTTGTATTGGCAGTTTTCAAGAATGGTCTCCCAAACAATATAGGAGTGTTGTTTGATGAATCACAAGAATCATGTTCCATATCAAGAATACAAAAGTCGTATGGAATGACCAAACTATTAATCTTGACTAGGACATCTTCTATCACACCAAGTAGGTAAACAAAACTACGATCCACAAGTTGTATTACAATGCTAGTTTTATTCAAAGGTTCCAGACTAAGAGAAATTCATATAACCATGTTCCATGTATGTGTGTTTAGCTCGTTTATCCTTTTATAATGATATTTGTTGTTCAATGTATGTTATAAATATTGTGGTTGAGATGATGATGATGTTTGTAGAATTGAGACCCAGGATGATTGGGTCATAATTGAGTTATGAGATGTGGGATATTAGGTGTAAACATGTTATATGTCAATAACTTTGGACCTCTTGGCATAGTGGAGACTCTGTCAAAATTTTAGTAAAACTTTCGGTAGACTTTTATAAGAAAACTGTATATATATAAAAAAATATTTGCCATGTTTTCCATTTGATATGTGACAGGTGTTTTATCCCAGTTAAGAGGATGTTACAAATCTTGACTAGGATCACCCCCCACACCAGGGGGCATGTGGAAGTTCATATATCAAAGACTGAGGAAATTCCATAAAAAATCCAAAACTAAAAGAGCCTAAAAAACTCAAATGTTGAGGGGTATGCGTAAATAAATAATAAAGAAGATGAAAAATCAAAGCAAATAAGGATATCTCTTTAGAACAATAAAAAATGGCAAAAAAAAAAAAAGTTTGAAAGACATTAAATCAAGCAACTAACAATGATCCAAAGTTTTTAAAACCCTAAAACATTATTTGAGCTTTATGAATCCTTTTTCTTTCATAGCCAAGAGTCATAGCCTGAACTTTCTAAAGCACTGTTTTTTGCTTTTATCCGATCCAAACATCTCAACAATGTTCCATTGGACGACCTCTTGTATAACACTTTTGCATCGAAGTAATAGTCCATGGCTAACCTTTGTAGGGTTTTCATATTTGTATTGGATGCCCCCGTGGGATACTTTTAGTGTTGGATAAATTATTTGATATCATGGTACCATGGATTCCCATCCATTTCTCCTTCGATTGAGCAATAGTGAGTAGCATCCATCGTTATTGACACATCAACGCCACATTAGCTAGTATTGACACGCTAACACCATGTCATCCAGTATTAACTTGTTAGTGCCACATCAGCATCAATAATTTCTAACATATTCCCATCTCAATCTAGTTAATAAGCCTCTACATACTTTTTTTAACCATTGGATATCATTGTTTGTGTATATTTTTGCACTTGTTGACCAAGAATTAACATTAATATTATTCTTTTATGCATGTACATAAGAATATAACCCATCTTGCAATTTGAGCTATCTTAATTTTGTTGGCTTATTTATTCACTTATATTGAATATCCGATTCTCTTAATTAATTACAGAGCTTGGCTAAATTTGTGGGAAAATTGAAACATTGTGTTTATCCAGCTTGACTAAATTCATGTGTCATCATAGAAAAATCATATATATCTCACATAAGCTCTTTTTCTGTTGTAATTTGGTAGGCTGATAGATCTTCGAGTCATGAATCCAACAAAATTGATTTTACATCAAATAGACTTCTCTAGCTCAAGATATTCAAGTTGGAACAGTTGAAGGTCATCATTGGCAGAATACGAGATTTGTTTTTGAAGGCTATTATTTCCATGTTCTTTCTCTTTTTATTTTTCTTGCCATATATGTATAGAAATGTATGAGTGTTAGCTTTCTGATGCCACTAGAATCATTTCATTTCGACCGCTAGAGCTCAAGCTCTACACAAAACATCGATTGAAGGTCAAATCTGTCAATTATCTTTACTTTACTTCCTTTTTGAATCTTACATCCAAAAGTGCCTTCAAAACATAAAACAACGAATATCAAGATATTTTATATATAAAACATAGGCAAAATACTATGTAAATATGGATAAAACTATCAAATAATATGATTGCATCAATAGCATGCTACAAGCAATTCCTAATGTAGCAATGAAAACTGAAATCAAAGAAGGAAATTTTGAATTAACTGAGAAACTTGGAGCACGGCTCGCCTGTTTGATAAAACAGAATCTGAGAAATTGGTTAACCCAATTTACAACTGTGTTTGAGATATAAGAACACAGTTATTCAACTGACAACGGAATACACATTCAAAATGGTGGTTATTCAGTCGACAGATTCACTTAAACCCTTATCATTAAGGCCTTATTGACTTGGAAAAAGAGATGTACAGCACCACCTCTTCCAACATAGTCTTATCTTCTGCTGAAAAGGATAATGGAATACTTCATTTTTTATTAAAAAGGAAATGTGCAACCATCCACTCTTCTCCATTGTTGTATCCAAAGAGTTCTGCAACAGCAATGAAGAATGTTCTCCAGTAAACAGTCCACTTAACAGCTTCATCTTTACCATAGGTTGACTCCATTATTGGCTTAATGGCAGCTAGGTTCCGGTCCATTCTTTTGAGCCACTCCTCACTGAGAGATTTCAATGTAAAAAAAAATGAGATGATCCATTGCAGCAACCGAGTAATTGATTTGGAAAGTTTAGAACTTTAAGCAAAGTTTCTTAACCAAGAACATTATTGCTGTCATAAGTGTGGAGTTTTTCATCCTTACCTTGTCCGTGAATAATGTTTGCCATTCACAAGCCAATGATCAACAATGGAAACATCATCCTGCGCAGAGAGTTTTTAGAAGGGAGCCTTCGATAAGTGAGCAAATGAAACTCATGCAGCGTTTGGAATTCTCTCGTGTTCTGATATGCTTATACATGTCAATTTCATGATTTAATATTGTATTTCTAATCATTTGGCACATCACCAGAAGCTTGGATTGAGATCTGAATCTAGAGCCTGGTATGCTTGGAAAGTAAAGCATGTATTTGACAATGAGATTGCAGTGCTCACCTGGAAATAAAGTAACAGATTTGCAGAAGGCATTGTACCTCCTGTGAAGAAATACCTAGTAATCCAGTCATCTTCATTAACATCCTGAATAGAAAGAGGTTGGAATGTAAGTTTATTCAAAATTTGCAGCTTCTCAATGAAGAGATGCTTAAGAATAGCTAATTTAAAACAATAATATGAATGAAATTCCACTCAACAAATTTTGTGCAGCTCTACCTCAAAGTGGTAAGCAAATTGCTTGTGACAGAAATAATGAACAAAATGAAGGCCATCTTGTTTCATCCACTTGGATATCTTGTTAAGAAGATCTCCATAATTCTTCATATGCTGCGAAAGGACAAATTCAATTTTAAACCAAGTCAACTTTGACCTTCACATCCCTAATGTAGCATGAAATGCACCCACCTCAAACATTTCAATGGAGTATATACGGTCATAGGATGCCTGCATTTCAAATGTGCTAATGTCTGCAACAATGATCTCCACATTCTGCAGCTGAAGATCCCTAAAGAAATGAAACCGAGAATATAACTATAAAATATAAAGTGGGCAATATTGCTATCAATCAGACAATACTAGATGTCTGAATCCAAAGTCAGACCCTATAAACACGTGCCAATATATCAGGGAGCATACCGGCACTGCTCATCAATGTGTATTTTCTGTGTCGTTGAATTGCAAATCCCAGTAATTTTACAGTTACTGTACTTTTGGGCAATGTATAAAGAGAGTGACCCCCAGCCACATCCAACGTCAAGGACAGTGTGTCCATCTTTTAACTGTGACCTTTCGCAGTACAGCTCCAACATTGCTTTCTCGGCATCTTCCAAGGTGTTCGATTTATCAGAAAAATAACAACAGCTGCACTAGTTCAAATGCAAACCATATCAGCTCATAAAATATCAAAATTGATGGCCTTCTACACACTAATTTGAAATGATTAAAGCAGAGATGTTGATCACTGGATTGTATTTTACCCTCAATTTTTCAAACATTTCTCAAAAAATACAAACAAAAAAAAAAGCATTTTTCATTAAACTTCTCCAATTTTTCAAAATTTAGCTATTTCCCAAACTTTTGGTTTCGAGTAGGTAGATAAAAAAAAAAAAAAAATTCAAGTGCGAGTCAAAAAAATATAGGAAAAGACAGGATGACGTGCAAGAGAGGAAAGCGAAAAATATTGAAAAATTGAGAAGAAAAAAATGAAGAGTGAAAAAGAAAATGAGAGGAAGTGAATAACTAATCTAAAAACACTAAATCAAACCAAATTAAAAAACCCAAATTAAACCAAAGAGTTATTAGATTCAAGTTTGTTAAAAATAGTTCATTTGGTTTTAATAAATATAAAATCGAACCGAACCGAATCAATCCTAATCAATTGGTTTATTTTTTTATTCATTTTAGTTTGGATTAAAACCTTGAGAAAAAGAAATCAATTTGATTGAGCTTTTTGGTTCAAACCAGATCATTCGAATATATGCTCACCCTTAATTTTTGGTTAGTTTTGGTATGTAATTCTTGACCTTGTAGCAGACCTGTATTCCTGCTTGAGTTTGTACTAACTTCATTCAACCCCTTCCTCCGGGGAAAATTGACAAATTGTTGCATGCATCACAGTACATACTATATAATTTAAAGCCGCAAATGTCAAAGATCTATTTGTTACTGATGACACTTCTATGAAAAACAAATTCCATTCCAATCATGATGCATGAACATACCTGTATTTGAGATTTTTCCCGAGGACCAGCTTAAAGAAAGAGGTTGGTAATTCATAATGTTGAGTTTTTGGCCTATCAGTCTTGATAGCTATAGGCATTTCTTTTAGAGCTGCAAACATAGGCACAAACATAACCATTTCACACATCAGGACATATAAAAAGAGAATAATAATAATAATAATAATAATAGTAATTCAATTTCTAATTTCTAAATTACTTTTAAACGAATTCATTCCTTGGCTTCGAACAAATTGTTCTTTTACTTCAAAGTTCATGACTTCCTTTTCGTCTCACCGTGAAATTTCTTATTGTTTTTCTTTTCACCTCTAAGCTATTTAGAAAGTGTTTGGGAACGCGGTTCAACCCATGTTCCCAAAAAATTTGATTTTTTTATTAAAATTTAATATGGTTTATACGTTTTGAACTGTTTTGATATGCTGATGTCAAAAATGATTTTTAAAAAATAAAAAAAATCATTGACATGTATTTTAATACGAAAAGTTATTTGAAAAGCACCCGCAACCACATTATCAAACACGTTTTTACTAGGATTTAATTTCTTATTTGATTCCTTCTTGTTTATTCAAATTCCAGAAATTTTCAAGTTCTTGGAATTTATAACTAAAAGGGTCCCAATAGGTAACTTGATTCCAATTCCCAACACAACCCACGGCACCATGTCCAAATCCCACATCATAATCAAGTAATCAGCACTATTAAAAACGTTGAAAATAGCCAATTGCACCTTAAAAAAATAATTCTTATTTGCAACCACCAAAAAAATAAATTCTTAATGAGGAGAAAATAAATTCTCTGAAACCAAAGGATGTGTCGTTTTAGCCTGGCCGTTGTCGTTAATGGCTTTTAGCAATGACTTGTTGCCGCCTGTGAATCACCCCAAACTCATAATTTGCCTTAAGTTCTAATTTGAAGACGTTTTGTTTCGCGTAGTTTTTTTCTATCTCGACATGTAGAGACATGAATGATGAATGCAAACATATATATGAGGTTAGAAAAACTTACAATGAACGAATTGGAGAAGGTCAGCTAGCTGGAGTTCAGAGGATGTCTTGTAGCAAGAACGAAGACGGTCAGCCAAGAGCATGCGAGTGAGCCTCCTGATCACCGCATCTGGTAGCAAATTTCTTTCCAGAGATGCTAACATCACCTTCACCGTTGCTTCATAAGGCACCTGCATTAATCTCTCCATTTCAAGTAGAAATCTACTACAGCTGCAAGCTAGCTAAATACCTCTGTGCCAACACAGATAGAGAGCCGCACCCTCTAGATTGGATTCTGTGACTTTCTCTTATCCTTGATGTACTCACTGAGATCCATGTGGGGTTCCGTATAATGGGCTTGATTGACTTTTAAGTTACAAACGTTTTCTACTTTGACCCCTGGCTTTTACCTTTTTTCCATTCAAGTCCCTTTTTAATGTGGGTAAAGTAGAAACTAATTTGATTAGATGGGATTTATTTAAATTAGGTTTAGTTTGATGGAGAAGAAATAATGACGTTAAAACGATTATTATTTACTATTTTGCACTCCATTTAAAACCATTTTTTGTTTACAAAGAATCACAGATTGAGTTGATATTCCAACAATTCAAAGTTAAAAGACTGTATTAAATTTATTTTGACTACAAAGTTCTTAGATTTGAGAATTGATTCAAATTTGGTATTTTGTGATTAGGATTAATTATACATTAATTCAAATAAAAAACAATCTTAATTCAAATTTGCTTTGAATTTTAGATAATGCATGCCAAACCTTCCCACCTTCCCAATTTGATAACTAGATTTGACGGTTGTATTACCCTATCGAAGATCAAGTGTAGTGGTTGACATTACAAACTAAAAGATTTGAAGTGTGATTCTCTTGTAAAGTAGATGGAGAAACATAATTTTATTTCATCTTTTCTAATTCAAAATTCAAATATTTCATAAACATAATCTTGATTTGAGTTGATTTTAAAAAACATCACATTAAAATTAAATAATTTAATCCAAATAATGATTAGATTTAATTCTCTAGCTTGATTTATATATTTAAATGTTTTTCTTTAAACTCATTTTAAAAAAACCTTTTGAAGTTGCGCTAATTCAGACCAACTATATTAACAAATACTCTAAAACTTATGGGGAAAGTATTGTAGCTTTTTCCACGTGTTTTTTTTCTGTTTTAGTTTTTTTTTTGTTTTGTCATTTATTTTTTTTTTTGTGTTTTGTCTTCTTTTTTTGTTTATTTTCCTTTTGTTTTTTTTTTCCTCACTTTTTTTCCCCTTTTTTCCTCCATATTTTTTTGCGTTTTACATGTTTTTTTTTCCAAGATTGTCTTCTTCTTTTGTTTTTTGTTCTTTTATTCTTTTTTTGTGTTTTTTTTAAATTATCTTTGTCGATTTTTTTTTAATATTGAACTGGTAGAGAATTTAGTACTGTAATTTTTTTTCTTTATAACATCATGGATTACTACAATGTTTCCCTACACGGTTTTTTTTATGAAATTTTTTTTCCAAAATGATCTTTGTCGATTTTATTTTTTATATATTGAGCTGGTTGAAAATTTTGCTTCGTGGATTTTTTCTTTAAAACATCGTAAATTGTTACAATGTTTCCCCACATGATTTTTGTTTTGCTACAATGTTTCTCCACATGTTTTTTTTAAAATTATCTTTGTCGAATTTTTTTTTTAATATTAAACTGGTTGAGAATTTAGTTTTAATTTTTCCCACATATTTTTTTTGTTTTTAATTTTATTTTCACGTTTAAAAAATTACAGAGCTGTGTTTCCTCACATGTTGATTAATTTTTTTTTTCATTTTGTTTTTTAATTCTTTTTTTGTTTTTTTTTATGCTGGAAAGGCTCAACCATGGAAGATCTGGAATCAGCCTTTAATAACCTGCTCATTTTAGAATCTGAAATAAAAAAGTTGGAAGCCAGCTTGCTGTGAGCTAGTTTCTAGAGAATGAAAACCCGTGGAAACTAAATCAAGTTACAAGGCTAATAAAGTGGCAACGAAATCTCTCAGCTTGGATGAAGTTACCACATCTATCGCAAGTAATTTTTTAAATGTGCTGGGAATTGATCATAGTCCATTTGGGTCTGAGTTCAGATAGTGAACCTGAGTCTCCTAGAGAGTGCTTGTTAAGACGGTTTAAGAAAGAAGCCATAGCTACTGGAAGCTTCATTATAGACTTGGATAGAAACAAAGAGCACGAAGAATCTGGCCTCATTGCTCAGGCTGGGTCTAGTAATGAGGAGCTTTCTGGGGATCTTGATTTGTCTTTGGTTATTCAGGGTTGCTGAACAGGAGCATCAGAGGGCAAGTCAATTGCTATGTAGAAGAAGGAAGGTGAAGGCACTTGAAGACTTGGAGACTGAAGCTTTAATTAGAAAATGGGGCTTAGACGAGGAGGTCTTTAATTGTTGAAATGATAAATGATATCACGCAAAGTATCAATAAGAACGTGATAATACAAAAACCAATCACTCTATTTTTTACTTGATATGAATAAACAGTGTTTCATGAATCATTGAAATATTTATATATCATTTCACACAGTGAGCTTCTTAGTATTGGATTCCATGTATTGGGGCTTCCTTTTGGAACAAATGGTTTGTATTATTAGATCAGTTAATTGAGCCATTTCTTTTCTCAAAAATTATCTTTTTTTTGTTCATGCTGAATTCTCTTATTTGCTTTTTGTAGATCTTGGTAAGGGTTGACGTTTAGGAGCGGGCCTATATTTCTTCTGCAAATGAAAGACATGCATTATTGCAAAGCTAATAAATATGACATTCATGTGAAAAAGGTAAATTGAATACAGGTTTGCCCTTTAAAGGGTGACAATGGTCGTCATCTGGTGTTTTACTACACCAACAAGGGAATTCATATTCATCTCAGTCAGTTTGTAATAAATCAGACTCTTGTAGAATCTATATGATGATCATTTGCTACCCAAAAGTCCTAGAATTCAAGATGCTACATGTCAGGCTTTTCTTGATGCAATTTACAAGTGACACATTACGTCTTAAGGATATGTTCTATTCATTAAGTGGACATGAGTAGGTTTTCTACTTGGTCTCGAATGGTCTTGGATTTGCCCAGTGACAGTCTTCATAAAGACAATATGAGGGTGTTACGAGAATAGTTAAGGCATATATGTCCACCATTACCGAGCAGACACTTGGATATGAGTTGGGTGTTTCACACATCTAAACCCTGACTAATAGTTATAGGAAAGACCATCAATCCCCCACCTAACCTGGAAGCTTGTGTGTGCTCTCAAGAAAAGATTAAAGCAAGTGATGCATGAGGCATTAATCTATATTCAATATACAAATGCATACGCAATATAAAAAATCAAAGCATAAAAAGTATGCATGCTGATAATAAAAATATACAAACCAATAAGCAATAAATAATTTAAAGCATAAAAGGATGCATGTTAAAAAAGTACAGACTAACAAATATAAAACACATCAATTAGACAAACAATAAAGCTTAGTTAGCGAAGTCCTTAGTGGAGTCACCATTCTGTCACACGTGTGCAATGTCGCGACGAACATCCTCCCAGACCAGGATCTTTGTGGTTATGGGTGAAAAGAACAAGGAATTCTTAATCTTTATCAGTAAAAAAAGGATAGAGTTACTACCTAGTATTTTGGTCACTAGGAACTCTAAATGGTTTCAGAGTCTGGTTAAGAGAGCTGGTTGTGTTTAGGAAGGACACCTAGTACACATTACCTAAGGTAAGATGCATTGTATAATTGTCTAATATAAACTAAGGTATTGTTGTGTTTTCTAATCATTGATTCGTTTAAGGTTTAATATAAGTCCTATTCGATAAAGAAGTTCTTATCTTATCAGGTTAAAACCTAATCATTCAAAAGTCAAAACATGAAAATAAAAGAAAGTGTATTGGTTTCACACCTAGTACATCTTACCTAAGGTAGGATGCATTGTTTACCTGTGTAATATAAACTAAGTGTAAATACCCAACAACAGAAAAAGAGCTAAGCCAAAACGACTTCGCTGTTGCTACCAATTTCTGGATCGACAGTGGCACAGTTTGCTACCGATTTCTAGATCGGCAGCGGCACAGTACTTGGCTACTAATTTATGGATTGGCAGCGACACAATACTTGGCCGCCGATTTCTAGATCATTAGCGATAATTTTTGGCAACCGATTTCTAGATCGGCAACGGCACAGTCTTTGCTGCCTATTTCTGAATTGGCAGCGACACGGTTTTTGGTTGCCGATTTCTGAATCACAGTGGCACAGTTTTGGTTTCTGATTTCTGGATTAGCAGCGGAACAGTTTTTGCTGCCAATTTCAGAATCGACAACGATGCAGTTTTTGGCTGCCGATTTTTGAATCAGTAGCGACGTAGTTTTTGGCTGTCGATCTCTCAATCAGCAGCGACACAGTTTTTATTATCGACTTCTGAATCAGCAACGACATTGTAAAACCTAACAAAAATTAGTGTTGTACTGGCCTATCCTAGAGGAAAATTGGAATAGGAACTAACCTAGGATAACTCAAAAGAGGGATATGAACCAAAGATATCTAGCACCCAAACACCCCCCTCCCATTTAAGAGGGGGTATAAATGCAAGGAGAGAGGTAGGGTGACCTTTCCTCTTCCTAAAATGAACGGTCAGCAGCCCTAGGCAGTAGGCCCTCTCTCTTTTTCCCAAAGCAAAACCGGCCAGTTGCATGCAGCAGACCCTCTCCCTCTTCCCAAAGAAAAGGCTGAAACCGACCAGCTACGTGCAGATCTCGTAGGGTGCTGCGTGAGAAGAGAGCTAGAGGGAAGGAAAAGTGATCAAAAACATGGTGGAAGCTGGAGCCTAAACCTTCCTCCAGAATCGGCAGCAGCCATGACTGCAGCACACACATCCCTCTTCCAAGCAGAAAATCAAACTCAATCAGCCTGCAAGCCACTTTCCCTTAGCATGGAGTGAGAAGTGAGTAAGGAGAAGTAGACAAAAACAAAAACCTAGGAGAAAGAGGAGCCTAGAGGTCAGCTGGACAGCAAGAGAGGGAAGGAAAAAAACCAAAAAGAAAAGGGAGAGCAGGCCACTGCAACCTGCATTGAACTTGTTAAATTCATTAGGTATGAACCATACTACTCCTCCACTTGTTCTTCGGGCCTTATGATTGAAAGGGAGAAGAAAACCTAAAGTAAATAGCCTAAGATTCTCACACCAACTATTAAGGAAAATTAGACAAGAATGAGAGATGCAAAATGGGGCTGAACGGGGAACCTAATTCCAGAACATTTAATAGAGGAAATGTACAATTTTGAATGCAAAAACTTAGAGAGGTGGTCGGCCATGATTAGGGCTTAATAGAACATAAATTAAAGGGATAAAATGCAAAGATGATGATATTGTTAAAGTTGCTTAATTATGTGAAACCGAAACAGAATTATAAATGTGTTAATGTCATGAATTCTGCATATGTGGTTGAAGAACTTGTATGAAAATGTGTTGGTCGATGTTAAGTGCAAAAAAAGTGTGTTTGTAACCTTGAAAGCATGCTACAGCTGAAACAAACATCTAATGACAAAGTATGTACTGGAATTGAATTTGCATGTGTTCATGCTAAAATTATATGATTCTGCTAGATCCAAAGAACGAATTGTGGTGTTGGCAGTGAATTAGTTTTCACTACCAAATTGTGTTATCGGCAGCGAATCAATTTCGCTGCTAAATTGTGTTGTCTGCAGCAAATTAGTTTTTGCTGCCGAATGGTGGTGTCTATAACAAATCAGGTTTTGCTACCGAATGGTGTTGCTTGCAGCGAATCAACATTCGCTACCGAAATGGTGTTGTCTACAGCGAATCAACATTCGTTGCTCAAATTGTGTAGTTTACAGTGAATTAGTATTCGCTACTGAAATTGTGTTGTTCACAGCAAATCAACATTCACTTCCAAAATTGTGTTGTCTATAGTGAATTAGCTTTCGCTGTCAAAATTATGTGGTCTACAGCGAGTCAGTGTTCTACCAAAATTTATGTTGTCTGCAGCGAATTAGTGTTGTTCGCAGTGAATCAGTTTTTGCTTCCGAATTACAGTGAGACAGTTCGCTGCCGAATTAGGGTGTTAGCAATGAATCTGTTTTCGCTGTCAAATTGCATTGTCCATAATGAATTAGTTTTTGCTGTCGAATTGCAGCGAGTAAGTTTTTGCTGCCGAAATCGTGTTGTCTACAACGAATCAGTTTCGCTATTAAATTAGGGTGACATCAGCGATTCGCATTCAAATGCCGTTGATGATTTGCGTCACTAGTTTTCGTTGACAAATTCTGCAATAGTTTTACATGTCTAAATTAGGCCAATGGAAAATAGGTGCACTGTGTGATCATGATATACAGAACACTGGAATATGAACTTGTATATATATTTAAAGTGTGCATGGTGACGAGTTGGGTGATTATTGAATACGAATGTACTGATTTGTAACCATTGATGTCTTAGGAGGTGCAACCAAGATTGTACCTTCGTCAGAACAAGAACAACCCGCAGATGGAACAGGTAGGTGGTTTCCACCTTTTTCTCATATGATGTTTATGTTTTGAAATGATTTACATATGATGATATATTATTAAATCCTTGTTAAATGATAAAACGACGATGAAGTGTTTGATTGAATTTTTAATGATTGTCGAAACAATTATGAAATGTCGATCGAGTTCTTGATGAATGTTGAAACGATGATGAAAATGTTAATGTTTTTAAATAACCTGTTTGAGGTGATATATTATTACGTTGTGATGAATATTAAACCGACTATAAGATGTTGATTTGGTTGTTATGAATTTAGGCTGCTGACGAATGGTTGTATGCTTATTACGAAGGATCTACTATTGTATTTTATTGAATGTAATTGTGATGAATGGTTGTATAAGTATTACGAAGGATTTATCATTGTATTATATTGAATGTAATTGTGACGAATGGTTGTACGAGTATTATGAAGGATCTACTGTTGTATTTTATTGAATGTAATTATGATGAATAGTTGTATAAGTATTACAAAGGATTTACCGTTTTATTATATTGAATGTAATTTTGACGAATGGTTGTATGAGTATTACGAAGGATCTACTGTTGAATTATATTGAATGTAATTGTCACGAATGGTTGTGTGAGTATTACGAAAGTCTACCATTGTATTTTATTGAATGTTAATTGTCACGAATGGTTGTGTTAATATTATGAAAGATCTACCGTTGTATTATAGTGAATGTAATTGTGACAAATGGTTGTATGAGTATTACGAAGGATCTACTGTTGGATTATACTGAATGTTAATTGTCACGAATGGTTGTGTGAGTATTACGAAAGATCTACTATTGTATTATACTGAATGTTAATTATCACAAATGGTTGTGTGAGTATTAAGAGGGATCTATTGTTGTATTGTATTGAACATTAACTGTCATGAATGGTTGGATAAGTAATATGAAGGGTCTACTATTGTGTTATGCTGAATGCTAAACTATTATAGAATGTTTGTTTGTGTATTACAAATGATCTATTATTTTGTTTACTGAATGTTAAACTATTACGGAACATCTGTATGAGTATTCAAACATTAACTGTCATGAATGGTTGGATAAGTAGTATGAAGGGTCTACTATTGTGTTATGCTGAATGCTAAACTGTTATAGAATGTTTGTTTGTGTATTACAAATGATCTATTATTTTGTTTACTGAATGTTAAACTATTACGGAACGTCTGTACGAGTATTACAAAGGATCTACTATTATGTTATAGTGAATGTCAAATTGTTATGAATCATTTGAATGATCATTTCAAAGGATATTATCATGTTATAGTGATTTCATAAACCGCCTCTAGAACATTTGATTGGTTAATGATTAGCTTCAGCTAATGGCATCCTAAGTGGATAACCGCGATGAATAAATTATTAGTTTCGGCTAATGGCATCCTAAGTGGATGACTGAGATGAATAAATGATTAGTTTTGCCTAATGGCATTCTAAGTGGATGATCACGATGAATAAATGATTAGATTCGGCTAATAGTATCCTAAATGGATAGCCGGATTTGAGAGTTATGAGTTAGTTTCAAGAATTTATGCAGTCATGTATACTATGTTTTGTACATACCAAGTATATGAAAGAACTACGATTATTGTGCTTTAAGGAGATAATAATGTTAGTTCGATTAATGGTATTTGAGATGAATGATCGGGTTTGAGTATTGTAATTAGCCTCTATAATTGACGAATTATTAATGGTGGTATTTACATAAGTAATAAGAAATGAAAGAATTATGCTTTTTTAGTCTATGAATGAAATGTAATGTTAATGTTACTTTATTATGTTTTTAAATTGCCTATAGTGTTTGAAATTATCTTGTGCTATAACAGGGACATCATATCAACATGATGCATAAGGAAATCTCTTTCGCGGCACACACATCTTGAAAAGAACTATATATTCATATGTTATGGGTGATATGAGTTCTGTATGAATAGATGTGTTAATCGCTTAACTAGTCGTCCGACTCCTTTTGTAAAGACTTGTAATTAAAAAAAATTGAAATGGAACACGAATGTGAATATGAGATCATGTTGATATGATGTGTATGAATATACATATGTGGTATTCATCTTATTATGATGTCATGTTATGAAATTACATGAGGTCAGAATAACGAAAGTACTTGTTATTTAACTTGTTGTTCGGCACTCTTGTATGAACTCGTGATGATAACGCAACTAGAACAAAATTATGAATTTATAAGTATGTCAATATGATGTAATGTAAACCTACGAGTATGAAAATATAATATTTTGAACAGGTGTATTGAGAATCTATTTTATGAGAATGTTGATTTATGTTATCCTACGTGAATTGTGTCTTGTTAATGAATATAATGCAATTATAAATACTCAAACCCGGTAAAAAAAAAGTCCATCAATTTTGGCCTTAAAAAAGCCAGGTCTGATCATTGTGTTTTCTGATCGTTGGTTTGTCTAATATTTAAGAAAAGTCCTCAATAAGGAGGTCATTATCTTATCAGGTTAAAACCTAACCATTCAAAAGTCAAAACGTGAAAAATAAAAGATAGTGTTTTTTTATTTAAAATCGAAAGTACATCTTACGTATAAGTTCATAGTCCCGTATAGTAAAAGAAACAAAATAGATTTTTGGTATTTTTTGAAATGCAGACCAAGTTCTCATGGCTTTAATAAATTAGTTATTAAATCCAATATACATGCAAAATATAAATATCATTTTTTTAATGATTTTTAGTATGCTAAATTATGCAAATATAATTTTAGCTATATGCAATTTGAAATAAAATTGTATTTTTTTAATTATTATTTATGTTTTTTTTTTAAGAAAGATTTTATCAATCAAACTTAACTCAATTGCAAACAAACATGAAATTCAAACATAATCCTTGATGTTGCAACATGCAGGGCGTCGAATGACGGAGCTATCTCTTGAAATCGAAGGTTGTTTTGGGTTTAGTCATAAAGTTATGATTAGAGGGAGTTGCTACCTAGTATCATGGTCACTAGGAAACCTATGGTCTACGAGAGTCTAGTTAAGGGAACTAGTTGTGCAAGGGGAAGACACACCAACCCCAATGCATCCTACCTAAGATAAGCTACATTGTTGATTAATTGTTATCCCAAGTTGTGTTTCTATTTGTTGGTATCATCTATGATTCAAGGCATATCTCCCTTCTTGAGGAAGTCTCTACCTAAAAGGGTATAATTAAACAAATTATACCTCCAAATATTAATTAAACAAATTAATTGTTCTGAAAATTTTGACATTTTGGTCAAACCCTAATTAATAATTATAAATTGGTTACGATATCCATTTTGTATTTTTAAAACATGATGAAAACATGATTTTATCTTTTTAGAAGATATGCATGAAAAACCCTTAGAATTTTCCAACATGCACGAAAACAACATATTTTTTTGTATTTTTGAAATGAGATAAAAAATTATTTTGGATTTTGTTTTGAAATTTCAGAGAAAATCGAGTTTGTTTAATAACAGATTCGTATCTTATAGTGTAATTTTATAGTCCGATATTAAATGAAGTTCTAAAAAAACTATTTTTAAGTTTTTCATAAATAAAGGAAATTTTGTTTTTGAATTTTTGAAAATTAAGTATTTTTAATATCAGGTCTGTATCTTACGGTGTAAGTCTGTTTGATATTAAGCAAGAACTGTTGAAAAACATGCAAGGGACCCATTTCAAAATGGTCCTTGAATTTTTCAAAATTATTTTAAAAATTTTTAAGGATCAATTTGGCTAGACACGCAAATAAAGACAAATTAAAGCTAAAGGGAAAAGGCTTAGGGCATGTTTGTCAAACACGTCTTTAGCCTAAAGTCAAAGGCATTAAAAATGCCTTTAAGGCCATGTTTGGCAAAAAAGGCTTTAACAAGGTCTTATTTCTTAAGAAAAAATAAGTCATCCCAAACATGCTTGTATGTTTAGATTGGGTTTGGCCCAACCACATGGGTTGGGCCTGTTGGGCTTAAGGTCCAAGCCCACGAGTATGGGTTTGGCTCAAGCCCAATCCAACTTGTTTTATTGGGCCAATAAACGGCCAAATAAGCCTATTTTTTAAGCTTGGTCCAACCCATCTTTTGCCACCATTAGGCCGACCCAGTGGTGGTTTTCTCTTTACATGCCAATAATGTGAATTAATCTTCACGTTACTAGCATGTATCACATGCAAGTGAAGAATCAAGAGAAGAAGAGGAAGCTTACTTAGTCATGAGAAGGGTGCTAGTGGTGGTGGTCTTGCTGGCATCTCACAACAGAGGTTCTTGGGAGTGGTGAATTGTGGTGGTGCTATCTAGAGAAGAGGGGGTTGTTGGTTGCTAAACAATGTTCCAATAGGGTAGAAGGGGTGTTTTTCTTCACTTTGTTTTTTTTTTTCATAACTACCATAGAGTTGGTATTTATAGGGGGTGAGGGACATCATGTGGAGATGCATCATAGCCATTCATCCCTCTCAAACCTTCTTAGCCCTTAATGCAAAAAACTAGAACCCAAAGAACTGTTGGGAAGGCTGGTTCTGCAGAGGTTTTTGGACTAGCTTTGCAGAAATATCAAAGAAGGGGCAGGACTAAAATAAGGTTAGTGGGATCCTCCTTCATAAAAAGATCAGGAAGACGAAGCTTTTTTTGGTAATTAGGATTACATTAGAGAGGAAAAATGGCACCTAAAACCCCTCTCTAAGCAAATTGTCTCTGCTTGTTTTAGGTACAAGACAATGAACAATATCCTTCAAAACGACATCGTATCTCTCTTTTTTTTAGTGTTTTATACAAAACGTGCCATTACATTTAAATGAAATGGCATTGTTTTAGCTCTGTAGGTTTAAATTAGGTTTAAAACTCCTCTTTCAATTTCAGCCCTCAACCTTTTGATTTATTCAATTAGGTCCTTAGTTTAATTTTGATTCTAAGAATCAATGCAATTTCACCCTTTTCAAGTTTCAAAAGCAACCCCTGATTTCAACGCATTTTTTATCTTGGTCCTTGGTCTTGGATATTTCTAATTTTGTCCTCAATTGACTTTCAAACTTCTAATTTCTTCAATTTCACCCTTGATTACAACTGAATTTGGCTCCTGAATTCGTGTACCTTTTGCAAAAAGGTAATTGGTTTTGAATTTCTTCAATTTGACCCTTAATAGACCCCTAAACTTTTATTTTCTTTCAAATTTGTCCCTGATTTCTCCCAATTGCATTTCGAAAAATTAAATTTGGTCATTTAAAATTCAATCTTCTTAATTAAGCTTAAATCAAGCTTTCAAACTTAATTTTCACCAATTAAGTCCCTAATAAAATTAGTTTGACCTATGAAAAATATAATTAAGTTCTTGCACCTAATTAAATCTTTTAATTTGACCCAAATTATTTCTTAAACTTAATTAAACCTTTAATTAGGCCTATGATTAAATCAAATTGACTTATTAATAATCTAATTAAGTTCTTGCACCTATTTAAATCTGTTACTTTGACCCAAATTATAAATCCCGAGATAATCAAGACTGAATTAAATTAAAGAAAATAAACTAAACTAAAAAGAAGTGGGGGGAAACAACTATATTTAAAGAAAATAGGGCCTAAATGCAAATAAAAATAATTATAGAGTATAAATACTACTCTTCTTACCAAAAACAAATCTGCAACTATCGTGAAGAAAGAAGAGAGGCAGTTTTAGTATCTATTTTTACAGATCAAGAGAGAAACACCAAATTTCAAGAACCCATCCAAGATTAAGGGTTATAGGTAAAAATAAACACGGGTAGGCAAGGGACTAACAAGAAAAATTGAACAAGAAGAGAAGAGGGGAGGGTCGGCTTTCATTATAAAGAAAAGGAGGGATCGAGACCTTGATTCGTATCGAGTAAGATATTCTAAACAAGGTCTTATGAGTTGTTTTAAAGTCGATTATGAATTGATGTTTGGATGTTAAATTATAGATTTGAGTTCTATAACTCCAGATATAGTTAAAAATCTAAGGAGAGGTCAGACAGTAACAGTTCAAAAATGAGACAGTAATAGTTAGATAGTAATAGTCCAAGTGTTTGTTGAATAATGATTTTGACTATCTTAGAGGCAGAATTAGGTTCTCCTTAAATCATATAACTTATAGCCTCATATCTTAGCTTTCCAATGACACTAATTTCGCTTGAATCGGAGTTCTATAACTCCAAATATAGTTAAAAATCTAAGGAGAGGTCAGATAGTAACAGTTCAAAAACGAGACAGTAACAGTTGGACAGTAACAATCAAGTGTTTATTAATGAGCGATTTTGACTATTTTAGAGGCAGAATTGGATTCTCCTTAAATCATAGAACTTGTAGCCTCATGTCTTAGCTTTCCAACGACACTAATTTCTCTTGAATCGAAGTTATATAACTGCAAATATAGTTAAAAATCTGAGGAGAGGTCAGACAGTAATAGTTCAAAAATGAGACAGAATGATTGGACAAGAATGATCCAAGTGTTTGTTGATGAGTGATTTTGACTATCTTAGAGGCAGAACTGGGTTCTCCTTAAATTATAGAACTTGTAGCCTAATGTCTTAGCTTTCCAACGACACTAATTTCACTTGAATCGGAGTTCTATAACTCTAGATATAGTTAAAAAAATCTGAGGAGAGATCAGATAGTAACAGTTCAAAAACGAGACAGTAACAATTGGACAGTGATAGTCCAAATATAAAGAAAGGAATGATAACTAGGATTGGACAAAGAACGACAATAATAATGAGTGAAATGAGAAAAACATAAAGTACTAAGAAATGACTGAAAGAAAGACTTATTGATTATTGATATGGTTATCATAAAACATATTCTTGAGTGAGGAAAATTTATGAGATAAACCTGTGATTTGCATGAGGGACCACAGGCGTGGTGCAACAGCAACAACAGGGAAGCACGAGTAGAGCTTCTATTGCAGGTAGGTGAATCACACCTTTACCTTCTAGGTAAATTCCATGTTTTAATATATATTACTGATGTGAAATGTGAATTACTGAATGTATGTGTACTCAAGGGGAAAGGTTGTTGTGTGAATTGCTAAGTGATGAAATTATCACTGGCAAATGAAATATGAGAAGTGTGATTTGAGGCGTCAACTAGCATACATTTAGTGTATGTTAGGATCTCGGTAGGGGATCGCACTGGGTGTTGTGTCCCGAGGGATCGCCATGTTTTAGCTAGCATATATTTAGTGTATGTTAGGATCCCGGGTAAGGGGATTACCATGTATTGGCTAGCATACATTTAGTGCATGTTAGGATCCCAGATAAGGGGATCACCTTGCATTGACTCCTATGGGATGATGATCATGATACTAGTGAAAGGGGTATCAGTAATGGGTTAAACGAAGATAATCATGTTTGATCTTATAAAGTCTGGAATGGAGGTTAATAGTGAAAAAGGGAACAATTATTAATAGTTTGAATAAGGGAGAGATTCTAATGAAAACCAGAAAGGAGATGTGAACAAAATATGAATGCATGTTACCCTGTTGAAATTGTTTGATATTCGTGTTGTTATTTTTTTATATGATAGTCACCCTTCAATAATATGTATTTTGTTTCAGGAACATCACATGCACGACAGAAGTAGATCTTAGCTTATGTTCCCTTCTTGTAATTTAGGTTATAGGGGGTATACCCTTATATTTTGTAAACATGAAAATGTTTGTATAACTTAATTTTTATAATTAATGTTTAAATCTGATTAAATGAACTTAATCTCTGTAGTTCATGTAACCATTTTTCATGTCTAAGTATTTACTTTTTATTCATCCATAATGATATTTTGCTATATAATGTATATCATTAATATCATGGGTAATAAGTGTGAGAATATTGTGGAAATTGAAACCCAAGATGATTGGGTCGGGATTAAGTTATGAAATGCGAGTTATTAGAAGTGTAAACATGTTACTTGTCTATAACTTGGGACCTTCCGGTATAGGGGGGACTCCGTCGATATTTCAGTAAATTTTAATATGAAAACCATGAATATATATATATATATATATATATATATATATAATATATATAAAGGAAGAAAAAAAATTTACTCTGTTTTCAGTTGATATGAGAGTGTTGTTTTTATCCCGGAATGGGGGATGTTACACAAATTAATTCTTAATGGGGTACAATTGAGCTTCCAATTTTGTCTAAAACTCCAGCTTGGTTCCTCCATACATTTGAAACCATTCTCAGTCTACTTTTGCCCAGTTGTTAATCTTTTTTATTTTATTTTTCATAATTTTAAAAGAAAACTATCATTTTAGAAAAAAATCTAAAAATTGGACTACGACACATGAATCAAAATCAAAACTCATATCAACATAAATTTGAACACAATTCCCAAATCTAACATTTAATGTTCAAATAAAAACCAACCTTAAAAATAAAACCCACAATCAACACAAATTATCAAGTCATTTCAAGATAAAAAACACACATCAAACCAAATTAATAATGTTCAAACAGTTCAAAAATTATACACAATAATAAGCAATTTTGTCCCAAACTTCACAATATTTTAGCAATTTGTCTAAAAATCTCTTTTGTGAGTGACGATTGGTTGTTATAAAGATGGGTCTAGGGTTTGCTAGTGTGTAGGAGAGAATGTGAGGTATAATGCTTCTTCTTCTTCTTTTTCTTCTTTTGGGCTAATGCTCTCCTTTCTCCTTTGTGTGTGAGATTCCCACATTATTTATAGCAAAATATTTTTCTTTTTCCTCCTAATTGTTTGGTCCTCAAGTAAACTTGGTGATCAAGCAATCCAAAATCAATTTAGTCCTTTATTTTCTTATTTTCTTTTTTTTCACTTTTGGTCCCTTGTCTAAAGTTTTTTTTGTTTTTGATTTTTTTGAAAAAGGCAACATTAATATCGACTCGATGAGAAAAATAAATCAATGATTTTGAAATGAGCGCATTAAAAACTGAACGCGTTGAAAGTAAATTTTTAATTCTTTTGAAAAGATGTTGAAAAGGATAAAAACGATGCAAATACATCAAAAATATAGTTTTTGTGTTTTCTGTTGTTTTTCTTTCTATTTTTGGATTAAAAAAAAATAAGAAAAAGGGTAAAAAATCAGGTTATGACAACAATCATTAATTGCTACTTACTCTAAATAAACTTAGTGCTCCAAGGGTGGTTTCTTTGAAAATATCCCTAACTCGTATAATAATAGCACCCTCGGCTTAAATATGGGCAGTCCCACAATCCTTGCTCTCCTTTAAAAATATAGCACCGTTTTGGTGATGCAAAACAGTCCCCCTAATGTTTCTATCCATATTGGACACACTATGGATAGATAATCATCTTTTGCTCTGAAGCTCCTCTAATAGAACTACCATTAGGGTTTGATTGCCATCCAATTGACCCTACATCAGGACTCTAAATAGATTCAAATGTCGTTCCTCCCTCTTTTCTAAACTGACTAAACTATCCCTTGCTCTTCTTTGAAAAAAAGGGTCTACCTAAAGGGTAATCTACATCATTTCATTTTCAAAACCTAAACTGACCCTGCTGGCCCTCTCTTATGCATTCCTCTAAGGTCTCTTCCGCCTCAATAAGTTCTCTAGTTGTATCAAACTTAAAAGTAATTAGCCCTTGCCTCAATTCCTATTATGATCCATCTCGCAAGCTTTCAATCATGTGTTACTTAGTAGGTACATAATGTGAAGCAAACATGGAGAGAATGGAACCTCCTCTCATAATCAAGCACCAACAAGTCTTTTTGTATCAAGGCCAGAAACTCCCACTCTTTTCACTCCACAATGATATGATGAGTAAAACTAATTTTCAAACCATATTCTAAATTCAGTCCATGTCTATGTTCCTACAGGTCTCCTAGATCGCACTGTATTCCACCAAGATCATGCCCTATCCAATAGTAGATGTGTAACACAATTCATCACACCCGAACTGATACAAACAAAGTTAGGTATAGATTTGGCTTTAAAATATCTACTGACAAGTTTTGCGAAATTACTCGTATCTCTTAAAGTGTACATCAGAACAAGCTTAAATTCTACAAGAAAATACTAAACACATGAAACTATATTTTGGAAAATTTTCAGGTCAAATGGAAAAACATTATTTCAAATGGTCAAAGTTACTAGCAAATCTTGTCAAATATGCTAGAATAGACCTTGTGTACTGTTTGGGACATATCTGGAGCTACAAGTTGAATGCTGCTGTGATTCAAGTTGGGCTAGAAACTAGACATCTTAAGATTCTCAACCATATATGGTAGGCCTGGTAATACATTCAGACGAGAGAGAACGACGTGTTTGAAGTCATGACTCAAAATCTGCCAAGAATGTGCGAAAATTGGAGATTCAAGTTGTATGGAGGAATTTTGGTATGAAATCTTTGTTTTTATTATCTTGTTTTATTTATTTATTTATTTATTTAATATTGAATTATTATTTTTTTAATTTGGTTTTGTTATGGCCCATTAGACATTGTTTAAGGGTTTATTTTATTATTGGACTTATGTTAGTTGATTACTAGTTTAGACCCATTAGCTTGCAACCTAAAAGGGATCTATTAGGATTACTTAGAGGAGACTATATTATATTTTTTTTAGCTGTAAATTTAGCAGCAAGTTTAAGAATAAACGTGAGTTTTTTTTTTGTTTGTTTGTGGAAATACAACCTTTCTTTATAGGGATAAATATCGTACACTGACTTATCGAAAATTAACTAGTTTCGTAGCATCATTTACGTACTTAGGGTTTTTAGATACAAGATTATCTCTGGGTCCAAATATTTTTCCAATACCTTTGGTTCTTAGATATAAAATTACCTTTATGTCAAGATTCTATCAAACTGGATTTTCAACTTTCCGGGTTGTTATCTACTTTGTTGGAGGTTACTTGACCATGTGATCAAGAGGTTTGCATTAGTTGGTATCAGAGTTAGGCTCTAAAAATCAGGTTATATTCTTTATTTTCTTCTTCTTAGTTTTGGCTTCCTTTGGTTTTGTTGTCTTTGATTTAGTTTTTTATTATTAAAGCTTAGTAGTTTGCGTTTAGGGTTTCTTAAAAAAACATTTGTTGCTATCTCAAAATATATTAGTAGCATACGGAGTCAAAAATATAATTATTTAAATTCTATAGAAAAAGTATATTTTTTTGTAAAAAATCTCATTTTTACCCATGTATTTTTTTATTTTAAAATAATATGTCTTTTTTTATTAGCAACATGGTTTTAAAAAAAAGTTAATTAAAATAAATATTAATAAAAAAATTTCAATAAATTAAATTAAGGAGAAAAAAATATATTTCTTTAATAAAAAAGCCCCTTTCTTTATTCATATAATTTGTTTGTTCCAACAAATATATTTTAATATCATTGGTTTTTAAATAAAAACATACTATAATTTGAAAAAAAAACAAGTTTTAATAAAAAAATCATGACTTGATAATTTTCAAAAAAATGTATAAAAAATAATAATTAATTTAATAAAATTATATAAAAAATAACAATGAAAAAATATGAAAATATTTATATTTTATTTTTATCGAATATTCATAAATAAAATTTAAAAAGTCTAGAACTTAAATTCATTCATAATTATTAATATTACTATAAAAACTACAATCTTATTAATAATGTTAGGATTTCATAATCTAGGAATTTCCTCCACAAACCTTTTCTTTGATGAATGTTCTAAAAGCATATGATATTTTTCAAGCTTCCAATGACGGTAGAGTTAAATATTGGTTGGCCACCGGCACAACATTGAAAAAGACAAAAGAAAAAAAAAACCCACATTATTGGGAGTAGAACCCACAATTAAACTAAAATTATACCTGCCAACGTGGATTATCGTAACGGTTAACACCACCAATTTTTTTTTTTTTATGGAAGACCACAGCTTGTACGGTCATGATTGTTTGATTAGCCGGCATGACGCTTGTTTCTGGGTATTAAAAAACACAATTCCTCTCTACAAAAACATATGATTTAGACTGTTTGCCTCGTAATTTTCAGACCCTACCTGGTTCAAGATCAGGATTTTAGATTATGATTAAGTTTTCGGGTTATTTAGATCAATTTTATTTTTTTTAAAATTAAAATGATATTATTTTAGTAAAAATAATAAAAATTAACGGGTTGCAATTGAGTTTTTGATCGGGTTTTGTCGGGTCAACTGGGTCGTCGGGTCATACCGAGTTTTTTCTTCAACCCAATCCGGTTCCAGTCCCAGATTAACCGGGTCCCCGGTTGACCTACCAGACTGAACCAGATTTTAAAACTATAAATTGTATAGTTTGATGAATTTGTCTAACTATCATATGATTTGTTTGTAACTAATTCCAAGCGGCATGGATCCAAGCTATCCTCTCCTTTTAAAAAAGGGCATCAACTATCTGTTTTTTCAACTCTTGCTTTGGCCAGGGAGCTGACCTTTTTTGCCCCTTGGATGTAATGTATTCTGAGATGGACAACATGCTAAGATGAGCTCATGGACGGCACCGGTTAAGAGCATGGATGGATTCCAACTTTCTTGTGATGATGTTGGTTTTTTTTTTTTTTCTTTTTTAGTCTTTATTCTAATATATTGCCCTTTTTTTCTAACAACTACACATTCCAGAAATGTTTTGCCACCCCACAAATTAAAAATTAACCAGGTAAATTTATTTAATCTTATACTAAGTTTCCGAAAATGATTTGAAGATATATACAAATTAATATATAATTTTAATTGTTTTGTTAACACATGTATATTAATTATAGCTCAATGGTTAATATGCGTGACTTAAGATAAGGTTGCATGCTTGGTGTGTACATAGATAGAGTAAAATTATTTTCATTCCATAAACAAGTGAAACATGTTAATATATCATCTTAATTGCTTGGTTAATAAATATGTGTCCTAGTTAAGTTGTTAAGATGAAGTCATACATTCGATCCATATTGAAAGCAAGATTGTTTAAATTCCATTGATAACAAACGATCTATCTTTGATGTATTTTTTTTTAAAAAAAGAAATAAAAGTAGACATGCTTCAGCTTCTTTTAACAATCCTATGATTTTTTATTGGTTATTTGAGTTTTTTAGTCTCTTTTTAATTTTATCTTTTATTTTTTTTCCGATTTAATATTTTAATATGAAATTTTATCTTTCAGTATTTAGTTGAAATTAAATCAGTTTTCGTGTTTTTTATCATATAATAAAAGTTTTTTGGCTCTTTTTTATGATCTTTTGTGTTTTTTTTCTAGTTCCATCATTTAATATGAGTTTTTATTTTCTTTGAGTTTTTTCACTTTTTTTATCTTTTGTTTTTTTTTTAATTTTATCCTTTAATATGAGCTTTTTATTTAATTTTATCTTCCAATATTAGGTTGATAAAAAAATCAAATTTTTTTCTCATATAATCAAAGTTTTTTTGCCCTTTTTTTTATCCTTTTCCTTTTCAATTCTAGCTTTTAATTTATATTAATTTCTTTGGATTTTTGGACCTTTTTTTTATAATTTTATCATTTAATATAAAGTTTTTATTTAATTTTATTATTTAGTATTGAATTGATTTTTTTTCTTTGAATCTACCTACTAATTAAGGTCATGTCGTAATAATTCCAACACAATTTAATTTAAAACTCAGGCCGGAAACAAAATTTTTCATCTTTCTTTTTTTTTCATCAAAATATACATAGAGAACCGCAGCACTAGTGTGGACACTAAATTAACTAGTTGTTTACTAAAACATGATTTGAAGTTCCATTGGGATGGGATATTTCATCTCTCTTTTTTTTCAGAATCACCATTTGGTTACACATTAAAGAATAGTTTCATCCACGGAATAGTGGGTGTTAAGATACTAATCTCACACGATACACCTCACATGCCCCTTTAAGTGAATCTTGGGGTAGTCTAAAATAACACCCAACAATTAAAAAAACAGTGAATTATTGAAGCAGCTTGTGCTTTCAGCTCGCTGGGAGCCACTCTAAGCTTTATAAATAATAATTATTATTATTCAGCTAACATGCCCATTCTTGGGGTCCTTAATTTCATGATTAAGGAAACTATTTCATTATATTCATAGGTCATTGGACTTGTAATAAGTTGGTAGAGAAATTAGAAAACCTGTACAAGTTGAAAAATGGGAATCTGCATATCCTCTGCATCTTCAGAGATACACCAGGCAGATGATGGCCTTGAAAATGTCATGCATGTCCAAGAAACTATTGTTTCTCACGGAATTGAGAAGGTTGGTTCTCTTTACTCTAAAGAAGGTAGCAAAGGAGTAAATCAAGACGCTGCTATTCTTCACCAGGTTGGTTGATGCTACTTATCCTTCACTAGATTTCACCTTTTGTTGTTAAAACTTTTGTTGCTGATTGAAACCTTTTCTATTTAAAGGGCTATGGAATGGAACATGGAGCTTTCTGTGGAGTTTTTGATGGGCATGGAAAGAATGGTCACATAGTGAGCAAGATCGTGAGAAATACGTTGCCATCGCTCTTGCTAAATCAAAAGAATGCTTCAGCAAAGATGAAGACTGTTAGAGATCACAACAATGAGAAAGCAGATGATGGTTTAGCACCAAGTGAGGGTTTCCATAAATGGAAAGAGGCTTGTATTAGTGCCTTCAAGGAGATGGACAAGGAGATCAAGCTTCAAGGAAGTCTAGACTGCTCTTGCAGTGGAGCCACTGCAGTGGTTGTTTTAAGGCAGGTAAGAAAGCATGCTGGTTTTGGTTTGAGCAAACAAATCCCTATTTTGGTCACGTGTAAAGGAATGGTGTTTATTTGTTTATTTTCTCATTCTTATGTTTTTTATTTGGAAAAATGAAAACAGGGTGATGATCTTATTACAGCAAATCTTGGAGACTCAAGAGCAGTGTTGGGCAGAATCAATGATCAGAATGGAATCATGCCTGTTCAATTAACTACAGATTTGAAGCCTGGAGTGCCAGGTAAGGCATCCTTTCTTCTCAAGTAAAAGGCAGAATTACAACAATTTTTCATGATCCTATGCAAATTTATCCTCTCACTCATTTTTTAAATTGGATCCTCTTATAATCCAGGCGAAGCAGAAAGAATAAGGAAATGTAATGGCAGAGTACTTGCACTAAAGGAAGAGCCACACATCCATCGAGTCTGGCTACCTCATGAAGATTCTCCAGGCTTAGCCATGTCTCGAGCTTTTGGAGACTTTATACTAAAAAATCACGGCATAATTTCATTACCAGACATCTCTTATCACAGAGTAACTTCCAAGGACCAGTTCGTTGTCCTTGCATCAGACGGGGTAAGCAACTGACTCAACACAAAGATGTTGGTGGAATCTTTTTTCTTTTCTTTTTTCAAAGGTGAAGTAATAAGTACTGATTTGCGTCTTGCCTCCTGATTCTTAGGTGTGGGATGTGCTTAGCAACAAAGAAGTGGTATCCATAATTTCAACATCAGATAGTGAACTGGCTGCAGCAAAGTCAGTGGTGGAGGCTGCTACAGCTGCATGGAAAAGGAAGTTTACTTCTTCGAAAATGGATGACTGCACGGTGGTTTGCCTCTTCCTACAAAAGAGAAAACAGCAGTCTGACTTCATCTTTTAGTCAATGTCTTGTAATAGTTGAGCACTGCCCCTCTTTCCTTTCTAGTACAAGTAAAAAACTATTCAAGCGGAATACTTTTATATATTAATTAAGTTCAATATATATACAAGATATATTAGGGTTTTCTTATAAATCAGAGACCGATAAGAAATTAGAGATCGATAAGAAATGACAGCTAATTGAATGCAGATTGATACAAAATATTTTTACGTATCTTTCCTACTTATCTCAAGATACATTTTTCCTATTTACATCAAAACACTATTAATATAATTTCCAACACTCCCCCTCAAGTTGGAGAGTGAATATCAATAACTCCCAACTTGCACATGAGCTGTTTGAACTTCTCTTTTCCCAAAGTTTTTGTAAACACATCTGCTAATTGTTGTGAAGAAATCATGTATCGAGTAGCAATTTCACCTTGTAAAATTTTGTCCCGAATGAAGTGGCAATCCATTTCAATATGCCGAGTTCTCTCATGAAACACAGGATTTTTTGCAATGTGTAAAGCAACTTGATTATCACAATGAAGAGTAACAGGATCTGAAATTAGCATATGTAAATCTGTTAGTAAATGTCTTAACCAAGTAAGCTCACAACATGTACCTGCCATTGCTCTGTATTCAGCTTCTGCACTTGATAAGAAAACTGTCTTTTGCCTTTTGGTTCTCCATGAAATTAAAGAATTTCCAAAGAATACACAATACCCAGTGGTGGAGCGGCAAGTGACAGGACAACCCGCCCAATCAGAGTCACAAAATGCCCTTAATTGTAATGAGTTATTTGAATGAAGAAGCAAACCTTGACCAGGAGCTGATTTTAAATAACGAACAACTCGAAGAGCAGCAGCCATGTGAGGTTGACATGGTTCACACATGAATCGGCTGAGAATGTGAACTGAATATATGATATCAGGTCTAGTGATGGTTAAGTAAATTAATCGACCAACTAGACGTTGGTATATACAAGGATCTTTGAGCAATTCTCCTGTATTTGAAAGTCTGCATTCTTCCATAGGAAACTCAACTGGTTTGGCACCCAAGTATCCACTGTCTTTGATAATTTCCAAAGCATATTTGCGCTGGGAAATGTAAATGCCTTTCTTGGAACGGGCTATTTCAATGCCTAAGAAGAATTTCAGATCACCAAGGTCTTTGATGCGGAAACGAGTATGAAGGAACTGCTTTAAACCTTTGATGGATTCAATGTTGTTCCCGGTTATCAAAATGTCATCCACATAGATCAATAGGATAGTAAGAGATGTGCCGTCTCTTTTGATGAACAAGGAATAGTCGGCTTTTGACTGAAAAAAACCAGCAGCAAGAACAGCTTCTGTGAACTTAGAGAACCACTGTCGAGACGCTTGCTTAAGGCCGTATAGTGACTTGTGGAGGCGACACACAATGTTCTCCCCCTGTCGCTGAATCACCATTTAAGAAAGCATTGTTAATGTCTAGATGATGTAAAGGCCAGTTCAGACCGGGCGAATGAATAGGAGGGCGTGGGCAGTGACCATTTCTGCAATGGGGGAAAAAGTATCATGATAATCAATTCCAGCAGTTTGTGTGAAACCTTCAGCGACCAGGCGAGCTTTATAGCGCTCAACAGACCCGTCAGCCTTGCGTTTGATGCGATACACCCATTTACAACTGATCGGGCGTTTGTCAGGGGGCAAAGGAACAAGGCTCCATGTCTGATTGTCAATGAGAGCTTTAAGCTCAGAATTCATAGCTTCCTGCCACTTAGGATTAGTCATAGCAAGTTCATATGAAGGAGGTTCCTCATCACGACTAACATTGGCAATATAACAGAGATGTGATGGAGAATACCAATTATAAGAAATAAAATGACAGAGAGGATACTTCGTACCTGGTGTAGGTGCAGACGAGGCCGAGAACAATTGGTGTGGAGGCAAAATCACATGCAAGCAAACATAATCCTTGAGGCGGACGTTGGCTTCTCGAGGGCGTTGAGAACGGCGAAGTGGCTGATCAGGAATAACCAGAGTAGGTTCAGGAAAGACAAGGTCATCCGACTGAATAGGGGTTTGTTGTGCAGCTGGTGGAGTTAATGGAGTAGAGCAAGGTGGCTCAGGAAGAGAAGATACTAAGTCGGTTGGTGCAAGTGAAGAGGATATGGGGGGCTCAAAGGGGTCGATGATGACTGATGAGGGAGGAAGATGGGAATAAGAATCAGACAAAATAGGAAGAGGAATAGACAAGGCTGGTGGATTGTGTGCTGGAGGATTGACTTGTGGTGGATGATAAAAGGTGTCTTCAAGAAATACCACATCCCGATTGGTGAAAATTTTATGAGTAGCAATATCATAAAGTTTGTAAGCCTTTTGTCCCATAGGGTAACCAAGAAAAATGCATTTTGTGGCACGAGGAGAAAATTTTAAGGATGGATTGACTATGGTTGCAAAAGCAATACATCCAAAAACTCGCATGCGAGAATAATTTGGAAGTTTGTTGTAAAGAATCTCAAATGATGTTTTTTTATGAAGCAACAAAGTAGGAAGGCGATTAATAATATGGACGGCAGTAAGAATACATTCTCCCTATAAAGTAATGGGTAAATGAGATTGAAAACGTAGAGCGCGAGCCGTTTCAAGGATGTGTCTATGTTTGCGCTCAACGACACCATTTTGCTGAGGTGTATATACACAAGAGTGTTGAAAAAGAACACCTTCCTCAAGAAAAAAAAATTTTAATGAAAGAAATTCAGCCCCATTATCAGAACGGAGTTTTTGAACTTTTGTATTGAATTGAGTGTGAACATAATGAAAAAACTGACGAAGTAGAGTTTGTGTCTCACTCTTGTTACGCATTAAAAAAACCCATGTAAAACGAGAAAAATCATCCACAATGGTCAAGAAATAAAAAGCACCAGAAATAGAAGGGGTTTTATAATGACCCCAAATATCACAATGAATAAGAGAAAAACACTTCGAAGTTGAAATTGACCTAAAAGGAAAAGGTTGACGAGTTTGTTTTGCCAATGGACAAACATCACATTTATGACTGGAATCAAAATTAAATTTAAGCGAATTATCAGCTAAAAATTGTAAACGATTGGAAGAAAGGTGACCCAATCGGCTATGGCAAAGATTGGATGAGATAATCAAATTGCAAGCAAAACGGGTAGAAGGAGGAGTTGAAGCCAATGCCACAAGGTAATACAGGTCATCACGTCGCTTACCCACACCAATCATCATCCTTGTAGCCAAGTCCTACAATATACACCAAGATGGAAAAAAAGTCACCGAACAATGTAAATCATCGGTTGTCTTGCCAACAGACATAAGATCAACTTTAAAGCTTAGCACACAGAGGACATTATTCAATTGAAACGAATTGTTAAATTGAATTGAGCCAGTCACAGTAATTTTAGCCACGTATCCACTAGGTAAGGAAACAAGTGCCAAAGATTGATTCTTGTTGACATGCTTTAATAATGTGGGAGAAGAAGTAATATGATGGGTTGCCCCACTGTCAAGTATCCAACGATTGTGAGCAACCAGTAATAAACCTGATGTATGTTTAAAGGTTGAGTTAGCAACAACATTAGCCTGTGGAGTGATAGGCTTAGTGGTCAAGGCACTGAGTATCTGAACATATTGATCCTCAATTAAGTTAGGCAGAGAGACCTGGAGTTCCTAAAAAGTGGGATTAAAATCCACTTGATTTGCAGAGGGGTTACCAGATGCAGAGTGTGAGTTTTGCTTGTCAAAGCCTTGGCGCTGGTGTGGTGCCTTTTCTTTACTTTTTGGATGACCAGGAGGGTAGCCAATTAATTTGTAACATGTTGCTTTCCTGTGATACATATCACCACAGTAAGTGCACTGAAAAGGCTCTTTATTACATGAATTATTTGATTGATTCCTATGAACTTGATTATTGTGCCGACCATTAGACATGTTGTAATTGCCACGCACAACCATGGCTGCTGTATTTGATGGTATGGTGACAGCAGCCCCCAACTCTCATCGTTTTTCTTCCTGCACAACAGAGGCATAAGCTTGAAGAACCGATGGTAAAGGGTTCATCAGTAAAATCTGACCTCTTGCACCTGAATATGACTCGTTGAGTCCCATGAGAAACTGTATAAGTTTGGTTCGATCATTCTGCGCATCACAAGTACATGTTTCTGAATTAAAGGATACAAGCTCGTCCCATAAACCCTTCAATTTTGTGTAATATGCTGCAACTGACATCTGACCTTGCTCAATCCTGTAGATGTCGCGCTGAACCTGAAAAATACGAGGGGCGTTCCCTCAAGAAAATCTTTCACGAAGATCTTCCCAGATGGCATGAGGAGTGTTGCATGAAAGAACAGAATCGGCTAACTCTGGTTCAAGAGAATTTAGGATCCATGAAAGCACCATGTCGTTGCAGCACTGCCAAAGGGCATGTTCTTCAGGATTTGAAGCCTCATGGGGTTCTTTGATTTTACCAGTAATAAAACCTGTCTTATTCTTGGCACTTAGAGAAATTTTCATAGCACGGTGCCAAGAATTATAGTTGTCACCATTCAATCATTTTGAAACAAGAAGCAAACCAGGGTGATCTGAGTGGTGGAGGAATAATGGAGAACCAAGGGTGCTGGGAGCAGAGGATGAATCGCTAGAACTCAAGAAATCAATATCATTAGCAGCCATGATTTTAAAAGAGAAAAAAAGAAGGCAAGGCAGAGACGCAACAAACAGATGCATTGAAGAAGAAGAAAAAATAGGGTTAGGTTGTAGCTTGCTCTGATACCATATAAGTAAAAAACTATTCAAGCGGAATACTTTTCTGTATTGATTAAGTTCAATATATATACAAGATACATTAGAGTTCCCTTATAAATCAGAGACTGATAAGGAATGACAGCGAATTAAATACAAATTGATACAAAATATTCTTACATATCTTTCCTACTTATCTCAAGATATAGCTTTCCTATTTACATCAAAACACTATTAATATAATTTCCAACATTTAGTGCAGCTTATGTTCATAATGTTGTAATACTGTCAGCTATTTTCAGATTTCTCATTGAGAAACCTTGAGAACCTTTTGCCCACTGCACAAGAATCGTTGAAAATGCAGAGAGATTTTACAATAATCAACAAAACAACAGTGAACACTTTGAGAACCGAGTACTAAAGCATCCAACGATTTAAGTTGAAGTAATCCCCAAAAAACTCGAAAATCGCATGCCGACCAATCTCATCCTAACGCTTTATTATGTGAACCAGAATTTCTCCGTCCGTATAGTGTTTCATGATGGGTTCAAGACCCGTATATTTTTCTGTTTTTTCATCCGAGGCATGCTCATTTAGATTTCAGACATAAGTTGGCCTTTACTATTTAAAGAATGAAAGGCAAAAGGAAATGCATCCATAACAATAAGATTAAATAGTTCTTTTTCAAATTGAGGAAGAAGAGAGGACATTCTATGTTCAAGAAGTACACAGTTGCAAGTTAAAAACGGACAGCCTATGCAAACTCTCCTTTCAAATATTAGAAAAAGATCCTGTCAAAGTCGTCTTAAAGGGTATTTTTGTATCCCCACACAGCCGAGTGGAAAATTGCTGCCAAGGTTGGTCCATGCGTTCAGAAATCATGCTTCATTTTTCAGATCATCTCCAAGCAAGTCGTCGTATGAAACAGGTACCCTGATCCACTCATGCACAGATTTGCGTTTCTCATCAGCACTAGACTGTTCGTGCTGATATTGAGATGCAAGCTCATTTTGAGAACCATCAGGTACACTGGCTGGCGCCTCATCAATGAAAGCGAAGGCAGACCTTTGAGAGGAACCCTCATTGTTTTGCTCCGGTTCTCGCCAAACATTTTGTTTCCTAAATTGCTTCTGCAAGAGAGGATCAGATATACAGATTGTGAGCATTCAAAAAGAAGCTAGAATGTAACACAAGCGGAGGCACAGTGTGATACAAAGATCAGTAACATGCATTGAAGTGGCTCAGATACAGTGACAAAGGATGTAATTTATACATGGTTGTGTTCACACCAAGGCATGATCCCAAATTTTGCTTACTTGCTGGAACAAAACAATAGTTCATTAATCAGATGCATTCACACACTCACCGCTCAAATTCCCCTTCGCCTTTTCATTATCTCTATATAGGCCATCGGTTCTCTTGTTTTCATGGTATTCAATAATATCCCACCACCTGTTCGAAAACGTCTTCCATCAGCTGTCATCTGTCCTCCACAAGACTGGATTGCATCCACCTGAAACTTCCATTATAGCATGCATATCCCAAAAAGAAAGATCTAAATGGAACAAACAGAAACATAACAAACACTTGCAAAAAGGATCAGGAAGAGAAAAAGGAGTGGCAGTACACTACTAGAAATTCGTTAAATAGCAACGGATTTACCGACGAAATATGTCTGTCGGTAATTTGAGGTCGAAATTACCGACAGACACTATTCCATCCGTACTTCAGTCGGTAACCACCGACGGCAAATTTCTATCGGTAGTTACCGACTGAATTACAGACGGAAAAGTTTCCTTCGTAAAAAAAAGCGGGTCGCTGATGTGGAGGTTTTGGTGGGTTATTTTTTCCAATGGATTCAAAAAGACAGCCCATACAACGACGTGACCGGTTCGCCGTTTAAATTACCGACGGAATCACTAAGGGATTTGAAATGGCAGATCCGTACGGTGACGTGTCAATTGTTCCGTCAGAATCATCGACGGTTTCACCAATGAACAATCCGTCGGTGAAACTGTCAGGAAAAGTTAATATATGTCCTCTTTGCCGACCCTCTTCTCCCCTATTTCTCCTTCTTCTTCCTAATCCCAACTCTCCCCATCTACAAACAACCAGCCCCCCCTCCCCCCAAACAAAAATCTCCCTCATATCAGCACAACAAGTTATATTTCTTGAAGTTTTGTGGTCACAAAGATCCGTGTTCGATTCTAACGACGGATTTTATCAATTTTTGTAAGTGATTCTATTTTTTAAAATTTTAACATTTAATTAAATGCCAATTTTATTGTTTTTTTAGTATATGTATTTTGTTAGTAAATGTACATGTTATATTGTTATTTTTCAAACAAACTTGTAGTATATGAATGTATAATTCTATACCTGTTATGGTTTGTTTTAGATTTTGTAAGATTGTATTTGTTTGTAAATTGTTAAAACTTTATGGAACAACCAACGTACATGTGCTGTTTTGAAATAATTAATAGCTTGCTTAATGGGTCCGTTTAAAGTTTTATCAATGATATTGCGGAGTGGTAATTTCTGTAAATTTATATATTTTAATTTGTATGGACTTTGATAAATGATAATGAATATTTAATATTTATGAGAAGTTGTGATAATCTCGAGGTAAAGTAATATTTTTGCAAGTTTATTTACCTAACTCAGTTAATTAATACATGATGTCATCATAATTTTATAGAGGTTCAATATAAATCATGGATGATCGTTCATGGATGTATCAAGATTCACCCTAAGGATTGCGGGGGATGGATTATTGTAACAAGGTTCAGGGTTTTATTAATTTCGCAACATCTATTCCTAGAAATTTTACGAAGGCGTTATTAGGTGTCCATGTAGGAAGTGTCAAAATAAAAAGTATCTGCATCCAGATGTTGTAATAATGCATCTTCTACACAAAGGGTTTATGGAGAATTACCAGTGTTGGTATGCACATGGAAAAGTATTTGTTAGTGAGAGGAGAATGGAAGAAACAATGGTTGAGTCTACTTCTAGTGCTAGCAACGTGCATGAAGCGGCAAATCACAACACTAATCCTTACAGAAATATGGTTATGGATGCAATGAGAATGAATCAAGGTAATGTCAGTCAATGTCCAATCGTAGAAGAAGAACCTAATGCAGATGTACCTAGGTTATTTTATTTGTTAAAAGATTCTGACGAACCATTATGGGATGGCTGCACGAACCACAGTAAATTATCGGCCGTAGCACAGGTGTTCACCATCAAGTCAGATCACAGGTTGAGTGAGGTCGGGTATGACAAGATTATTGAATGGGCAAGAAGCATTTTACCTGAAGAGAACAGGCTGAAAGAGAACTTCTATGCTGTGAAGTCCATGATGAAACCCCTCGGTTTAGGATACCAGAAAATTGACATGTGCCCTAACTTCTGCATGTTATACTACCTTGAAAATGCTGAGATGACCGAGTGCATGACATGCGGGCATTCCCATTACAAACCTAAAACTAGCAGGGGAAAGACTATAATGGCATATAAAAAACTTAGATACTTCCCGATCACACCTAGACTGCAGAGGTTATTCATGTCACCAAGGACTGTTGAGTACATGACATGGCACCAAGCACACCATGCGGTTGATGGAGTGATGGTTCATCCTTCTGACGGCGAAGCGTGGAAACGCTTTAACAATGTTCATCCTCACTTTTTAGCTGAATCAAGGAATGTGCGTCTTGGATTGTGTACAGACGAATTCAACCCATTTGGGTCATTTGCTGCTCCTTATTCTTGTTGGCCGGTCATACTCATAGTTTATAACTTGCCACCGGGAATGTGAATGAGGCCAGAGTTCATGTTTTTATCTACTTTCATACCTGGTCCAAACAGCCCGGGGCGGAATATAAATGTTTGTCTTAAACCGTTGATTGATGAGTTGGCGCAGTTGTGGTCCTCCGGAGCTCTGACTTATGATATATCGAGGAAACAAAATTTCCTTAAAAGGGTGGCTTTGATGTGGACTATCAATGATTTTCCAGCTTATGGAATGCTTTTTGGTTGGAGCACGCATGGGAAACTCGCATGTCCATACTGCATGGAAAACAACAAGGCATTCACGGTAGCAAACGGAGGTAAAGCTTCTTTTTTTGACTGTCACCGTCACTTCTTGCCACTTAATCACAGGTACAGAAAGAACATAAAAGATTTCTTTGTTGGCAGAGTTAAAAAAGATGTTCCATCCCCGCATCTTTCTGGTGAAGAATTGCATGATGTTGTCTCAGAGTACGGTGACATTGTGTTTGGCCTTCAATCAACTAAGCAAAAGTTTCCTGGTTTTGGTTTGACCCATAATTGGGTAAAGTGAAGTATCTTTTGGGAGCTTCCTTATTGGAAGACCAATCTGGTCCGCCATAACCTTGACGTCATGCACATCGAAGAGAATATGTTTGAGAACATTTTCAACACCGTTATGGATGTGAAAGGGAAGACAAAGGACAACATCAAGGCTAGATTGGATATAGTGCTATACTATAACTGTAAAAATATGGAGTTGGTTTATGATGAGTCACAGGTCGCAAAGCCAAGAGCAAGTTTCGTGTTAGAGAAAACGCACAACTGCTAGTCTACAAATGGCTTAAGAGTTTGCGTTTTCCGGATGGACATGCATCGAACATATCAAGGCTGGTTAATATAGAGGAATGTTGATTGTATGGAATGAAGAGTCATGATTGCCACTTGTTTATGCAAACACTCATCCCATTAGCTTTTCGTGATTTGTTGCCAAAGGGATTATGGGAGGCACTCACGAAGATCAGTCATTTCTTCAGAGATATATGCTCTAGCAAGTTGAATGTTGATCAGATTGAGAGGCTTCAAACGAATATCGTCGAGACACTATGCAACTTGAGATGATATTCCCTCCATCATTTTTTAACTCAATGGAGCATCTCCTTATACATCTACCATTTGAAGCAAAAGTTGGAGGACCGGTCCAATACAGATGGATGTACCCATTTGAACGGTTAGATATTACAGTTGCAATGTAATTCATATATAAAAGTATTTTATATGTTTTTCTTAATTGAAAATACTTGATTAATATTTCAATGCAGGTACTGGTTTAATCTCAAGAAAAATATTAAGAACAAGGCGCATGTTGAGGCTTTGATATGTGAGGCCTATATTATTAAGGAGATCTCAACATTTATCTCGTACTATTTCGAACCTCATCTGAGAACGAGAATCAATCTTCCACGGCATGATGATGGCGGTGAAGTGCCTTCTAGTGGGAACTTGTCGATATTCTCCAATACTGGACGACCCACACCTAAAAATGTCGTAAGATGAAGATATTTGTCGGAAATAGAGTTCAAACAAGCACACAACTATGTTCTATTTAACTGTGATGAGCTAAGACCTTTTATTCAGTAAGTTTATACTAATTAAACATTGTTAGTAATATACTGTTAATTATATATTGTAATATCATACACTCATCATCACTTGTAGGCAACATCGACAATAATTGCTCTCCAATAACTCACAGCTGACCGAATCCCCGATCTTTCAATTACAAGATGAATAATTTGCCACGTGGTTCAGAACACATGTAAACACTATCACAAACTCATTCTAACTTGCAAAATTACTGTACGTATGCATGTCATTACAAGATTCTCGTTCATTTACTGTTTATTGATGTACATTACATACAAGGTTTATCAAATGGGAAGGAGTGCACCTAAGTCATTGTCTTCACTAAGCCTGGGCCTGAAAGAAAATGTAAGTGCTACAACGGGTATTTTGTCAATGGATATGTTTTCCATACTGAAGAATATGGGCAAGGAAGAAAGATATACAACAGCGGTGTTTGTGTTAAGGGATCCACTAGTAGTGAGTTAGAAGTTGACTACTATAGTAGATTAGAAGAGGTCGTCGAACTGGAATATCATAACGAGCAGAATAGAGTGTTTTTATTCAAATGCTATTGGTATGACACGACTGACAGAGGAATTAGAGTTGATCCATACTATGGTCTGGTCGAAATCAACTCAAAAGCTTGACTCCGCAACATAAACGATGTCTTTGTTTTTGCAAAGTAATGTCAACAAGTTTATTACACATACAACCCTTCATTTAGAAAGGATCGATCAAGAGTGGATTGGTTCTCTGTTTTAAAAACGAAACCCCGGGGTCATATCGAGGTTGTTCAGGATGAGAACGAAGACACAAGTGTGCGAGATGAAGTCTTTCAAGTTAGTGAGTTGATTGAACCATATCGAGTTGCGCCTTCGATTGAATTGGAAGAAAATTCAAATTTTCATGTTTTTGATGATAGTCTTGTTGATGTTGACGCAGAGGAGTTGAATTTTGTTTGGAGCTCTAGCAGACAAGAAAATGTCGATGAAGAAGATGATATCCATATTGAAGATTGCGATGAAGGTGATGACAATTCAATTGATGACGAAGAAGAAGAAAATTCTGACTAACTACCAAAATGAAGCCCTGTGCAAAACCCTTTTTTTCATGTAATTTAGATTATGGATTATATATTTTGTAACACGAAATATTTATTATTTGAAATAATTACTTGAAATGCCACCACAATCACGAAATAATTACTTGAAATAATTATAGATCATGGATGATATATTTTGTAACACGAAATAATTACTTGAAATGTCACAATCACCGACATCCCTACTGACGGACTAAGTCTATCGGCGTTTCACAGAGAGTTCAAAAATAATTACTTGAAATGCCACAAACACATCGACGTCCCTACCAACGGATATAAATCTGTCAGCATTTCACAGAGAGTTCAAAAATAATTACTTGAAATGCCACAATCACCGACATACATACCGACGGATATAAGTCCGTTGGTAATTTGTCGGCGGGTCAATTTTACCGACACAATTACTGACGGACCGCGCGAATTCCAAAGGGTTGTGCATTAAATGCATATCTGACCGCGTCATAGTGCCGACGAAATTACCGACAGACCACGAAAAAAATGGAGGGTAATTAAAAATTTTGGTGCGAAATTCAAAATTTACCGACGGATTTTTAACACTTCATCGATGGAATAAATTAAAATAATAATTAATTTTATATCCGTCGGTGAATGCGTCGGTAAAACTGCCATATAAGTCCCTTAACCGCCTATTGAGTTCATTTTTTCTTCTCCTCGGTTTTTCACGGATTCTTTTCCTCTCCATTCTTCAAAGGTTTCACCAGCAATCTCTAACAACTTTTCCTCTCTATTCTAGCAACTTTTCTCGTGAATCTCCATTAGTTTAAAAGGTATGTGTTTCTTCTATTTCATTTTACATTAAGGGTTTTTTTTTATATTTTTTTTGTTTTGGTGTATTTTTTGTAATTTAGATAAAGTCTATAGTTTTTTTTGCATAATTCATTGCTAAAGTTTATAGTTTTTTTTTAATTTACAGAATATTTTTTATTGTTGTATTGGCATAATTATTATTAGTTAATTAGTTGAATATTTATTGTTAATGTTGGATTTACCATAGAATTAGTAATTGAATATGTTGGAATAATTATTAATTTTACTCTATTATTGCATGATTTGTGTTTAAATTTTTCCATTTATTTTGATTGTTATTCTAGAGTTTTTTTTTTATTTATTGTTTTGTTGTATTGGCATAATTATTGAATAATTTTTTGAATTGTAATTGTTAATGTTGAATTTACCTTAGTATTAGCAATTGAATATTTTGGAATAATTGTTAATTTTACTCTATTATTGCATGATTTATGTTTAATTTTTTCCATTAATTTTAATTGTTAGTCTACAGCTTTTTTTTATTTATTGAATATATTTTATTGTTTTATTGGCATAATTATTGAATAATTTGTTGAATTATAATTCTTAATGTTGAATTTACCTTAGGATTAGTAATTAAATATGTTAGAATAATTAGTATAGATTGGGTCAATTGTTTTAACATTTGAATTTAATTATATAATTATTTGTATAAAATTGTGTAGATGCGTAGAATGAAAAGCAGTTGGTCGCTCACGCGTCGGTCGCACCTAGTTCGTCTAGCAGCGATGATGATATTTCCTTAGGTGCCTCTCAAGAAGAGGCACCTACACCACCTACACCGTCAACCGATGCTGCCTCTTCCAGCTCTACTTCATAGTGCAGAGGCGGGGTGCCTTCGCAGTGAAATCAATTTACCAGCAAGTACGAGGCACAGTGGAAGGATGACCTTTCAATGTAAGTTAGTTAAAGTTTATTTTTTAAAAAAAATTACAACATAATTGATGAAGTAATCACTATTTAATTTATTTCATTTATTTTCAGGTTCACAAACATTGAGGCCGCCCGAGTAATATCATCGGTGTTTAAATCGTCGATGGAGATTCCATTGTTTCAATGGAGTCAGATATTCAAGCATCCTGAATGGATGCCTCAAATCAATGCATGGTTTGGCAGATTTCAGGTTGGTGTTAATTTATCATTTTCAGCTTATTTCTAATAAATTATTATTTTTATTTAAACTTGTTTATTTATACACAACACAAATTCTGCTAGGACAGTGAGCATAACACTGTTGTGAGAAGGGTGTGGGAAAATCATGCGACAACTAGGTAAGATCGAAAAGAATACAATAATTTTTTTAGACAAAAATTTATGTTTTGAAATGTAATTTTTGGTTGCGTGAAGTAGGTTGTGTAATTTTTGGTATGAAGCACAAAAAAGGGCAAAAAAAACCGCGAGGGATAGGGGTTTCCAAGGCTGGAACAATGTTGCGGTTTGGAGGGATTTCAAACCGATATACATCTCGGAAGATATATGGCCGCACTATCTTGAGCATGTGACGTCTGAGCGGTTCACACGACGTTCACAGTCCGGTGTTGGCAACGGAATCGGTCAATTCATGGCGGGGTGACAACGCACACTGGCGGCTCCGTTCCGTTTGCTTCACATGCGAAACGGATAGTAAGATTAATTTAAATAAAATATATCGTTAAATTAAGTTGTTGTTAATATATCTTTGTTCATTATAGGTTGCGTCTCTTGGACGTGAGCTGAGCCCGATGGAGCTGTTTGTGGAGATGCACGTGCGAAGTCAAGACCGCTAAAAGGAGGCGCAACAGTTCATTGATAGCCGTGCTCAACATTCCGTGGTATGTTTGTTCAACCATTTTATTTTGTAAGTTATTATGTTTATTGAATTGAATATGAAGATTGTTTTTTTTTAATTTTCAGGAGACCTATAATAATTGGTTGTGGGAGAGATATGGGGATGATATTTTGACCCATCCGGAATTTGATGCGGATTTGTGGATGGAGGTTGGATCGTCAGGTGGACCCAATAAAAATTAGGTTTACGGGCTCTCCAACACTATGGCCGACAACTTGCGGTCGACTCGTAGTGTTTCAACCGTTGGGAGCTCCCAATCAATATCAGCTCCCAATCTAAGGAGTTTGTGGCCTTGCAGCGGCTCAGCTCACCGAAAAATACGACCACCTATCAGCGGAGTATGCGCAACTCAAAGCATCTCATGCAGAACAAAGAGCGGTATCTGCACAACAAAAAACAGCTTATGAACAGCTTCGCGAAATGGTCATGAACATGGCAACACAGAGTGGAACATGTGCGCCAAATCCTTTTTGGCCGTATAACCAACAGCCTTCTCCTCCAGGATCTCCTCCTCCTCCTCCAGCTCCATCTTTATATTAATTTGTAACAAACATTATTTACCTCTAAAATTTCATTTAATATTTTTTAAAAACACATTCATTTTGTAATGAATATTATTTAACTTTGATTTTTTGTTTTTTATGTTTAATATAAATTTTATTTGCATAATTAGTTTTTATTACCATTAATTTATATAATTTTATATTATATATTCTAAATAAATTTTTAAAAAAAAATTTAGAAAAACTATTACAAAGGGTTTTACCGACGGAATGAATCTGTCGGTATTTGATAGTAGCATTCACCGACGGATACATTCGGTCGGTATTTCAAACACTTACCGACAGCTTTCTCGACGGACTTAATCTGTCGGTATTTGACAGTAGTTGCCACACTTACCGACGAATTTACAGGCGGATATATTCGGTCGGTATGTCATACACTCACAGACAGTTTTACCGATGGAAAGTAGTCGTCGGTAAATCACGATATCACTGACGGAATGAAAATCTGTCGGTATATTTCAAGCGGGAAACTTTTTTTTGGCGTGCAAATTCTGTCTGTAAAACCATCGGCAAATGGTTTTTTTGTTTTTCTGACTGATATAGCGACGGAATGGGGAATCACCGATGAAGGGAAAGCCGACGGATGTAATCCATCCGTCGGTGATGAAGTCGATAAAAAAATCACCGACGAACTTCTAATCACACACCGACGGAATATGATCGTCGGTAAAACTGTGAAATCTTGTAGTGGTAAAGCAAAAAATATGCTTTCAATATACAAAATAAAAGGTAGCACAAGAACAGAAATGATGTTGTAAATTACCATAAAGAATGCAAAGCAAGAAACTAGTAGAAAAAAAACTATCAAAATAAGTAAATTAAAGAATATTGTTTGCCAACTGTTAAAATAATTGAGATCAAATACAAAAAGGAGGCTAGAATTCTGAATAATCTGTATATTATGAATGTCTAGTCTTAACCTAAATACAAATAAAGTATATATAGGTTAAACTGAAAGTACTATTTTACCCTTAATAAATAAGACTACATAAATATTATTTAACATCTCCCCTCAAACTCACGATGCGGCAGCTACAAGCATCAAGAGTTTGCCAACCAGAAAACAAAAACGAGAGATGGAATGTGCCTTGGTAAAGAAATCTGCAATCTGCAAGGAAGAAGGAACAAAAGGCAAAGCAATGGTGCCATGTTTGAGATGATGACGAGTAAGATGATAATCGATCTCAATGTGCATGGTGCACTCATGAAAAACCGAGTTATGAGCAATCTGAATAGAACTTTGGTTGTCACAATACATAGGAGTAGGATGAGAAAAGGAAATTCCCATATCAGCAAGTAACCAACGTAACCAAACAATCTCTTTGGTAGTAGATGCCATGGCACGATATTCTGCTTCGGTGGATGATTGAGAAACAATAGATTGTTTCTTGCTCTTCCAAGAAATAAAAGAATCACCTAAAAAGATACAGAACCCGGTAACAGACTTGCAATTTGTGGGATCACTACTATGATCAGCATCAGAGTATGCACGCAACTCCAAGGAATAGGTGGATGAAAATAAAAGACTCTGAAAAATTGTACCCTGAAGATATCGCAAAATACAAAGAACAAATGCCCAGTGAACAGTAGTAGGAGAAGCAACAAACTGACTAACAACATGAACAACATATGCAATATCTGGACGAGTAATGGTGAGATATACCAAACTCCCAACAATAGTACAGTATAAAGTAGGATCTATCAAAGGTAAACCATCAGAAGAAAAGTACCTTGCGTTAACCTTAATAGGAGTATTTACAGTCTTGTTATCAGTAAGTCTAGCCCGCTCAAGAATATCTGCAACGTATTTCGACTGAGAAAGAAGGTAACCTCTAGGTGAGTATGCTACCTTAATACCCAGGAAATATCGAAGATAACCCAAATCGTTCATTTCAAATCGTTTAGCCAACTCTGTCTTCAAAACTGAAATACCATCAATATCATCACCAGTAATAATCATGTCATCAACATATAAAGACAGAATGATACGACTTGCATCAATGCACTTAATAAAAAGAGCAGAATCATGACTGCTAGAAACAAAGCCAAGAGATGAGATCACAATAGAGAATTTCTCAAGCCAAGCACGGGGTGCTTGTTTGAGACCATATAATGCTTTCTTAAGCTTACAAACATATCCAGAGTCATGTGAAATACCAGGAGGGGGTGCCATATAAACTTCTTCTTGAAGATCTCCATTCAAGAAGGCATTTTTAACATCAAGCTGAGAAATATGTCACTGACAAATCAAAGCAACGATAATAAGAGTACGAATAGTAGCCATTTTTGCAACCGGGGAAAATGTCTCCTTATAGTCCATACCATGCTGTTGAGAGTATCCTTTTGCAACCAGCTTAGCTTTGTATCGCTCAATAGACCCATCAGAATTAGTTTTGATCTTATACACCCAACGACAACCAACAACACTCGTACCAGGAGGTAGAGGAATTAGATCCCAAGTATATGTCTTATGCAAAGCAGAAAGTTCCTCATCCATAGCTTGCTGCCAAAGCGGATCAAGAATTGCCTCTTTATAGGAAGAGGGCTCAAAGATACAATGAATAGAAGCTAAAAAGGAAGTAAATGATGAAGAATAACAAGAATAAGCAAAATCTGGTAGTTTTGTGGACTTATGAATGCGGATAGACTGACGTGGAGGTGGATCCACAATCTCAAATGAAGCTTGAGGGGCTATAAATGAGAATGGATCTTTAAGTGTGCTAGAGAGTAAAGTACCAGTACCTGCAGAGTTATGAGTACAAATTGATCGAACATAGAAAGAGGTATCATTACTAAAATCTTCAGAAAAATGATCTATACAAATAAGATCATATTTTGTCAGGCTATGAGTAGTGGATGGAATAGAAAAGAAAGGTATATGCTCAAGGAAGACAACATGACGAGACACATAAAGTTTTTGAGTTATTGGATCAAAACAACGATACCTCTTTTTACCTTCACCATAACCCAGAAAAACACAAATAGCGGATCGAGAGGATAGGTTACTGGGTTCTACATGAGGACGAAGAACGAAACAAGTACAACCAAAGACTCTAAATGAGGAATAATCAGGGATATACCCATATAACTTTTCAAAAAGAGATAGACTCGAACTATGAGAAGATGGAATTGTATTAGTCAAACTTATAGTAGTAAAAACAGCTTCTCCCCAAAACTTACTAGGAACAAAAACAGACGATAAGAGAGAACGAGCAGTTTCGACAATGTGTTTATGTTTTCTTTCAGCAACACCATTTTGCTCAGGAGTATCTGTACATGAAATTTGATGGATGGTTTCATTTAAGGCAAGCATTTGACAAAATTTATTAGAGGTGTATTCCCCCACCCAAATCACACCTAAAGCATTTGATCACAGCAGAATGTTGAGTTTTGATAAGAGCTCAAAAGGCTGCATATATCTCAAAGAATTCATAACGATGTTTCATTAAATAAACGCAACAATAACGAGTATGATCATCAATAAAGGAGATATAATATTGAGACCCTCCTTTTATGGCAACAGGAGAAGGTCCCCATACATCAGAATAAATCAAATCAAATGGTGAAGATGAAACAGAAATACTTCGATTAAAAGGTAAAGCAGAAAATTTTGTCAGTTTACATCCACTACAATCTGAAATGTCATAAGTTTTCAAATTTTCTAAAGCTCCTATGGATGCCAAAAATCTCAAATGAGAAGATAAAACATGACCTAGACGAGAATGCCATAAATAAAAACTAGAAGATGAAAGACTCAAATGAAAGGAAGACAAATCAACAGTAGTAGCAGCAGTGGCAATAGCAACAGCAACAGCAACAACTGGTACTTTTAACTCATCCAAAATATATAGTCCATTCTCTCTACAGCCTATCCCAATCAGCTTCTGAGACTGCAAATCTTGTACATAACAAAAAGTGTAACAACCCCGATTTTCTCTATTCTTTTTCATGATACATTGGAAATTTTCAGGTAATTTTTTTATTTTTTATTTTTTTTGATATACAGGTTCCACCAAAATTTCCACCAAAATTTCGGCAGGGTCTCCCCTATACTAGGAGGTCCCAAGTTATCGACATATACCCTGTTTACACTTCTAATATCTCACATCTCCTCATAACTCAATTACGACCCAATCGTCCTGGGTCCCAACCTAACTTATTATCATCAACACAACACATCTTATTCAATAACATTATATAATGCAGTTCAAATGAAAGATTCAATTTCAACTATAAACATGCATGGTTAGATAGGTACTTAGAGTTTCAACCATTAGATTAAAGGCATACATTCAGATTTACGGATTGATATTACATCTCAAGTTTTAGGAGATAAGTCTATTAATTTACAAATAATTTACATTGTCAAAAGCAAAAGACAAACTAAACTAATATCACTCTTGACACGACCCTGATGGACCTGAAAATATAAATTAACATGTACACATAATTATAAAAGACAGTAACAAGCAATAACAATGGCAGATAATAATCTCTACGGAATTTCTTTTGATATATAAAATTAGGCATAAACCTCGTTTACAATATATATTTTCCATCTATTACCAATATCCATTTAATATCCTATCTCATTTGCCAAGAATAATTCCATTTTAGAAATCTCAACACAACTCAACGGTTTGCGAACACCATCTCCTTATAAATCAATTCTCACTTAATACCAAGATATTCCTCTCTTGGTATCATTAGCTTATCTCATTCTTTTGGAATGACTAATCCATATATTCTCTTTTTGAATCTGTTGCTAAAAGGTAATCGCTGAAACTAATAAATCTCATTAGTATCATTATTCTTCTAATATTGGGCTAGATTAATCAATTATATTCATATGTCAATATCAATATAACCGATTAGTATCATTAACTATTCCTTCCTTAGAATAGTTAATCAAATCTTATTCATATCTGGTTTACCATCAAAATTATCGATGTCAAGAACCCTTGACATCATTAGCCTCCTTACCTAGAGTAGCTAATCACACCAGAAATGGTTATCGATACCAATGTGACCTATTGATATCATTAACTATTCTCGACCCGCAATGCCATTTGATTCTTCCATTCGTGCCGAACCCCTTTCATTTTTCTTATTAACATCATATGCATTGTAACCACGGTTGCCAAGTATCATTCGCACACAATCTTAGTTATCGACACTACGGTCACTAAGCATCCTTCACATCACTTTGGTCACCATCATCACAGTGCTAAGTATCAATTTATGCCCTTAGCCACCGTCATTATGGCGTTAAGTATCATTGAAATGTATCCTTAGCCACCAACACTATGGTAACCAATTTTCTATCAATTCCCCTCCAATCTCCAAGTCATTATGCCTACCCAATAACCAAATTAATTAATTTACTCAATATCTTAGTCATATTTTAATTATTTTACTCATAACATTTAGAATTTACTACTTCTAACTTCAATAAATTAATTCACATAATCTCTTCAAAACTTAACTATTCGGCTACTCATCCCGGAATAATTCACCGTAATTTCATATAATTACCCACATATTTGGTTAACCTTCCTCGGTTACCAATAAATCTAGTAATTCCATACGAATTACCCAGCCTCCAGCTAACCTCTTTTGTTAGCCAATCAATCCATTAATTATATACGAATTACCCCATATTTGGTTAACTCCCTCGTTAACCAATAAACCTGGTAATTCTCTTAATTACCCAAGAAATCTGGCTAACCCATCCTCGTTGTCAAAATCAATCCGGTAATTCCATATGAATTACCTAGCATCTGACTAACCTCTTTTGTTAGCCAATCAATTCGGTAATTCTATACGAATTACCCCATTTTCGGTTAACTTGCTTATTAACCAATAAACCTGGTAATTCTCTTAATTACCCAAGAAATCCGGCTAATCTGTCTTGGTTGCCACAATCAATCCGGTAATTCCATACGAATTACATAGCATCCGGCTATCCTCTTTTGTTAGCCAATCAATCCAGTAATACATTGTGATTTAGAATGCATCTACATGATTCCTTGCAAAAGTAGGTTCCCGTGTATCGGGTTTCCTAGACATCTCGTTGGTGTGACGTTCCTGCTGCAGTACAAAATATTTAAGAGAATGCAATTACTTAATAATAATGATAACTAAATGGTCTGGCAGTTAAATGAAGCATTAACATTTATAATTTCTTCATGCACTTGGTATAAACAACTTGTAATACATATAGATGCACCAATTCTTGCAATTAACCATAATCTTAAACCTGGATATCCTCTTAAGGCATCATTTGCTGAGGTTAACCGTTCACTCACCCCGGTCATCCACTTCGGATGCCATTAGCCAAAGCTAATCAATCGTTCGTCCCGGCCATCCATTCGGATGCCATTAGTCGAAGCTAATCATTCGTTCGTCCTGGTCATCCATTCGGATGCCATTAGCCGAAGCTAATTAACCATTTGTCAATATTTAAGCGTTCGACGCTCTAATATCTGTTCTAACACAATATGGTAACATTCATCATAAAGTATTTTATTATTCAACGTATATAAAAAAGAGAAGGTGCAAGTCACCTACCTAGAATAGTTGCACGTGTGATTAGTACTTAAAAGTGCATTTTTATCAAGGTTTTATATCATCATTTTGCACTTGAAGTATCAATAACTCCTTAACTAGAGCATGTTTATAATAACAGATCTGATAATATAAGATAGCTTTAATTTATGGTACATGTTCATTTTAAATGCAGGCATATCTCACAATTCAAAGGATTGATTGATGTGATTAACTATTGAAAGTGAAAGGACAAAGAAATGGCTAAGATTAGAAAGGAGATACCGATTCAATTCAAATTGGAACACTGTTCAGTTATTAGGTCATATCTGGAGTTGTAGATCTTGGATTTCAGCTTAATTTATATGGATGGAAAGCTAAGAAATAGGCCTACAATGTTCATGAATAGTGTAAGACCCAAATCTGCCGTTTTCAAATTCAAAGTTTGGCCACAAAAGAGAAGTCAGAATCTGTCCTGTAATCCAGCCCAAACACTGCTTAGAATTTTACCCATATCTGGAGTTCTAGAAGGCCAAATGACGTGAACTTTGACGGGTGGAAGGAAAAGGCAATTTCCAACAACTTTCATGAAGAAGATTTTCTCAAATTCGGATGGTAACAATGACATTTTGTCCAGACAAGAGCTTGAGGTCTATCCACCACGTCCACCAACAGCACTACTCAGTATTTTAGCCATATCTCGAGCTCTAGTGATCCAAATACTCTGAAAGTTTATGGGTGACAAGATAAGATGATTTCCAACAACTTTCATGAGGAACACTTTGCCAAATTCTGAATGGAGCAATGTCATTTCATCCAGCCAAAGTGCTTGAGTCTGGCTGTCCACCAAGTCCACTAAATCAATAGTTGGCCACTACATCAATAATCAATTACCAAATGAATAGTTCTGAATTTTAGCCTATAAAAGGAGGCATTTGCCATTCATTTAAGAAGCTTGGTTCTAAGATCAAGATCATGTTCTTGCTCTCTCTTTATTGTTGTAATGCTTAAGTTTTATTTTCATTAATCTCTTGTTCATGCTTTTCATTTCCTTTACTATACTTAGTTAACTTATATCATGTTTATGTTCTTATATTGTTTATTTATGTTTTTCTTCTTTATAATGTCTAGCTAAGTTAATTATGTCAAGGTGACAAGGTTTCACTAATGGTGTTAGAATAAGTATAATATGAACTCAACATGGACTTCAATGCTTAAATCCTAAACAAGTTTGCTATTAACATGTCTTATCATTTTTATCTTATTAATCCTTAATACCTTGCTTGTTAAATGGTTAATCTAAATTTGTGTTGTATAACACTTGGTACATCAAATACTTGATCCTTCATAGTTTTAGTCCGACATCGTTATTATGAGAGGAACTTGATTTGTTGTCAACATAAGTTAGCATCATGAATGCTTGATAAAATTTATAAGTATGGTGTTACGTAAATAAGATGATTAATATAATTATGTTGATAATTTATAAAGAGTTTATACTTTACTTATCTCTAATACTATTAGTGAACCCTCTAACCTTGACATTTGTTTTTATCATTGTTTAATCTTTACATTAATCTTCCATCTCAAAGTTCTCATTAATTTCTTCCTCTTCTTCTTTATTATTGTTAGTACTACTACTACTACTACTAATATTATTATTATTATTATTATGTACTTTAAGTATGCTCTGTGTTTGATCAAGGATCCTGACATTGTTGGTCTTGCCTTGTTCATTCGCATCAGAAATTTGTTTATATTATATAATATATCTCTTTGATCTTTTCATAAACTCAAGATATAGGCTAGAAACCGGGGGACCGATCTTTGAGATCATTCTCGTGTATAACAACGCCACGTCGAGTATTATTATTATTATTACTATTAACTATTATTGTTACTATTATTGTTGTTGTTATTATTGTTGTTGTTGTTGTTGTTGTTTTATTAATTATAATTTATACAATTAACCTCTCTGTGGTTCGACCTCGGTCTTGCCGGGTTATTTATTACTGTGACACTCCTGCACTTGGGATAAGACATCAACTCTTTGATCGTGTCAAGTTTTTGGTGCCGTTGCCGGGGAGGTAAATTCTTGTATAAATTATAATATTTATTTTATTTTTTATTTTTCACTTCTCTTGTATCTAACTTTTGTTTCTTTTATTTTGTTTCTTTTTCTCTTGTTTTCTTCTTCCTTCTATTCTCTTTCTACACGTGCATGAGAGTTTGGTCACTTACATTAAGTGGTAGACTTTGTAGGGTATCCTCATTATTTTCAGAAAATATGGCTGAAGAAGATAAAATCACTTCATAATGAGAATAATGAGAACAATCGAGTTAGAACACTAAGAGACCACATGAATCCAACAAGAACAAGTGCACCCTCATGTATAGTTTTTCCTCCTGATGCATCTCACTTTAATTTTAAGCCAGGCATTATTCAACTTTTACCTTCTTTCCATGGCTTAGATCTAGAAAATCCATATTTGCATTTGCGAGAATTTGAAGAAGTCTGTAATACCTATAATGACCTAAATTGTAGCATGAACACCATCAGATTAAAGCTTTTTCCTCTTTCATTAAAAGATAAAGCTAAAACATGGCTACAGAATCTTAGGTCAGGATCCATCTGTGCTTGGGATGAAATGCAACAACAATTTTTAAAGAAGTTTTTTCCATCTCACAGAACAAACTCTTTCAAAAGACAAATTACCACTTTCACTCAAAAACCAGGAGGAACATTTTATCAATGTTGGGATAGGTATCGAGATTTGCTTAATACTTGCCCTCATCATGGTTTTGAAACATGGAGATTGGTTTCACATTTTTATGAAGGATTGACACCTAAAGATAGGCAAATGGTGGAATTGATGTGTAACAGAACTTTTGAAAATAAAGACCCTGATGAAGCAATGGAGTACCTAGACTTGCTAGCCGAAAATGCTCAAAATTGGGACACTACTGAGCTTATGAGGCACCAGGTAAAACTCAACCTCATACATCTAGTGGAGGTATGTACAACCTTAGGGAAGATCATGACCTCCAAGCTAAATTTGCATCTTTAGCTAGAAAAGTCGAGGCACTTGAATTTAAAAAGAATGGTCAATTAAAATCTGTTCAAGACATTGTGTGTCAAATCTGTGAAACGAATGAACATGCAACGAATGACTGTCCAACTTTGCCTTCTTTCAAGGAATGCCTCCATGAACAAGCCCATGTTTTAAACAGTTTCCAAAGGCCCAGTCATAACCCATATTCACAAACATACAACCTTGGTTGAAGAAATCACCCAAATTTTAGTTGGAAGAGTGGTAACAATAATGCACAAACTTCACAGCTACCGTTTCAAGCACCCCATAATTTCCAAAATTCTCATGGATATGCACCTCTTTATGCTCCACCTCCTAGAAGAAATCTTGAGGAAACATTGCATGCATTCATTGAAAAGCAGGAGACAATCAACACTCAAAATGCTCAAACCATGGCAGATCTAAAAGATGCTCTTGCAAAAGTCACATCTGCTCTCAGTTTTCAAGAAAAAGGTAAGTTTCCATCTCAACCACAGCAAAATCCCAAGGGGCAATACAATGCAAACACAAGTAGTTACGGAAGCCAACACATGGATCAAGTCAAATCGGTCATCACTCTTGCGATGGTAAGGTTATTGAAAAACCCACTCTTGAACCTTGTGAGAAAGATGAGTTAATCTCCGAGGGTAAGGGAAGGGGTTGAATCTGAACATTGCAAAGAGAAGACCGATTTCCTACCAAGACTTCCATTTCCTCATGCCATGACCAAACAAAGGAAAGTCAATCACAACTCTAAATCTTTGAAACTTTCAAACAAGTAAGGATCAATATTCCTTTGTTAGATGCTATTAAATGTACCTTCTTATGCTAAATTTTTTAAAAGATCCGCTAACCGTGAAGAGAAAACTGAATGTGAAAAAGAAAGCCTTTTTAGCCGAACAAGTAAGTGCCATTCTTGAACAATAATGCTTTGAAATATAAAGACCCCGGTTGTCCTACAATTTCTTGCTTTATTGGAGAACATAAAATTGAAAGAGCTTTACTTGATCTTGGAGCTAGTGTGAATTTACTTCCATATTCGGTCTTTCGTAGTCTCAATCTAGTTGAGTTAAAACCAACTTCGTAACTCTTTTACTTGCCGATAGATCCGTAAAAGTGCCTAGAGGAATAGTTGAAGATGTGTTAGTTCAAGTTGATAAATTCATTTATCCTGTGGATTTTATTGTCTTGGATACACAACTTTGTTGAAGCATGTAATTCAATTCCTGTTATTTTAGGACGTCTGTTTCTTGCAACTTCTAATGCATTGATTAATTGTAGGAATGGACTGATGAAGTTATCATTTGGAAACATGACATTGGAGATGAATATTTTCAACATTTGCAAGCAACCTGGAGATAATAATGATTTACAGGAAGTGGACTTTATTGAAAAATTAGTTCATGATCAATTTGAAACTACTTCCAGTGAAATTGAGTTTAATGAATCTGAGAATTTGCAAATGATTTATTTTTAGGAAGAATCAAAGGCAAGTAATTGGAAACCACAAATTGAGGAACTGCCATCACAATCAATTGAGTCCATACCTTCCAGTGTTCAACCACCAAAACCTGATCTGAAGCCGTTACCATTCAATCTCAAATACTCATTTTTAGGAGAAAATGACACTTTTCCGGTAACAATTTCTTCCAAACTTAATGCACATCAAGAAGGTAAGTTATTACAAACTCTGAAAATGCATAAAAATGCATTAGGATGGACCATAGCTGACATAAAAGGAATTAGTCCTTTGATTTGCACACACAGGATTTATTTAGAGGAAAATGCTAAACCCTCTAGAGAAATGCAACGAAGGCTTAATCCTAATATGAAAGAAGTAGTGAGAAATGAAGTCATTAAGCTTCTTGATAATGGAATCATTTATCCTATTTCTAACAGCAAATGGGTAAGTCCTACCCAAGTTGTACCCAAGAAGTCTGGAGTCACTGTGATAACAAATGAGAAAAATGAGTTAATTCCAACTAGAACCATTACTGGTTGGCGGATGTGCATTGACTATAGAAAACTTAATTCAATGACTAGAAAAGATCATTTCCCTTTACCTTTCATGGATCAAATCCTAGAAAGAGTTGCAAGTCATGAATTTTATTGTTTCCTAGATGGCTATTCAGGTTATAATCAAATTGAAATTGCATTGGAAGATCAAGAGAAGACTACTTTTACATGTCCATTTGGTACTTTTGCATATCGAAGGATGCCTTTTGGTTTATGTAATGCACCAGCCACGTTTCAAAGATGCATGCTTAGCATATTCAGTGATATGGTTGAACGTTTTCTTGAAATTTTTATGGATGATTTTTCTGTTTTTGGCGATTCATTTGATGATTGTTTGACTAACTTAGAAAAGGTTTTGAGCAAGTGTGAAGAGAAGAATCTTGTGCTCAATTGGGAAAAATGTCATTTTATGGTAACAAACGGCATTGTACTTGGTCACATTGTTTCATCAAAAGGAATTGAGGTCGACAAATCTAAAATTGAGTTAATTGCTAACTTACCAACACCAAAATCTGTTAAAGATGTTAGATCATTCTTAGGACATGCTGGTTTTTATAGAAGGTTCATCAAAGATTTTAGTGTCATATCTAAGCCTTTGTGTAACCTTCTAACAAAGGAAAATGTTTTTGAATGGACTGAACAATGCGAAAAAGCCTTTGTTAAACTTAAAAACTTGCTTACTACACTCCCGTCATTCAACCTCCCGATTGGTCATTACCTTTTGAAATAATGTGTGATGCTAGTGATTATGCCGTAGGTCTTTGTCTTAGGACAAAGAAAAGATAAGAAACCCTATGTGATTTACTATGCAAGTAAAACTTTAAATAGTGCTCAAATGAATTACACTACCACTGAAAAGGAATTACTTGCGAGTATTTGCATGTGATAAGTTCAGGATCTTATCTTGTTGGCTCACCGTTGTTGTTTTTAGTGATCATGCAGCTTTGAAATATCTTCTTTCAAAAAAGGATTCTAAGGCTAGATTAGTACGATGGATTTTGTTACTTCAAGAATTTGATATCACAATCAAAGACAAGAAAGGCACCGAAAATGTTGTCGCGGATCATTTGTCAAAATTAACAACAGATTCGAGATCCGACATCACACCAATCGATGACTACTTTCCTGACGAATCTTTATTTTTTGTCTCTACAATGCCTTGGTTTGCTAATATTGTTAATTTTCTTGTTTCAGGATATTTGCCAGCTCATTGGAGCACCCAAGACAAAAGAAAGTTCTTGAACGAACTGAAGAACTTTTATCGGGATGACCCTTATTTATTCAAATATTGTCCTGATCAAATATTTCGAAGATGCATTCCTGACAATGAGGTAAGTAGTGTCATTAAGTTTTGTCATTCTGAGGCATGTGGGGGTCATTTCTCATCGAAGAAGACAACTGCAAAAATCTTACAAAGTGGATTTTACTGGCCCACCATGTTCAAGGACACGCATGCATTCTGCAAGATTTGTAAAAATTGTCAAAAGTTGGGGTCTATTTCAAAACGTCACATGATGCCTTTAAATCCTATCCTTGTCATTGAAATATTTGACTGTTAGGGTATAGATTTCATGGGTCCATTTACTCCTTCATTTGATTTTATGTACATATTGGTCGCAGTAGATTATGTTTCAAAATGGATAGAGGCAATTCCAAGTCGAAATAATGATCACAAAACAGTGATCAAGTTTTTGAAAGAAAATATCTTGAGTCGATTTGGAATTCCTCGAGCCATGATAAGTGATGGTGGAACACATTTCTGCAACAAGTCATTTGAGTCTTTAATGAAGAAATATGGAATCACACACAAAGTTGCCACCCCTTATCACCCTCAGACAAGTGGACAAGTAGAACTTGCTAATAGGGAGATCAAACAGATCTTGGAGAAAACAAGTGAACCCTAATAGGAAAGATTGGTCTTTAAGACTTAATGATGCACTTTGGGCTTATCGAATCGCTTATAAAACATCATTAGGTATGTCACCTTATAGACTAGTCTATGGAAAACCTTGTCACTTGCACCTCAGAACTTGAACATAAAGCTTATTGGGCTATTAAAGCTTTCAATTCAAATCTTGATGATGCTAGTCAGCTGCGAAAATTACAAATAAATGAGCTTGAGGAAATAAGAAATGATGCATATGAAAATTCAAGAATTCATAAAGCAAGAATCAAAGAGTTTCATGACAAGAAAATACTTAGAAAAACATTCAATGTTGGTCAAAAAGTCTTGCTTTATAATTCTCGACTCCATTTATTTCCTGGAAAACTAAGATCAAGATGGAGTGGTCCATTTATTGTGAAACATGTGTATCCATATGGGGCCTATGATATCGAGAATCCAAAGAATGATAATGTTTTCAAGGTAAATGGACATCGTTTGAAAGTTTACTTTGACAATTTTTCAGTTGAAAATGACTTTATTGAATTGGGTGATCCTGTATATAAAGATTGATTCTTTTTCTCATATTGTTTTTTTGTTTCTTTTTGTGTGACTTTTGTTTTGCTAGTTTCTCTCACCCCGGTCAAATGGCGGATAACGGTACTCCGTGACTCTTAAAGTCGGTTCTTTCAGTTTCCCATGATAACTGATATCTGTGTATATATTTGTGCAATTCTTTGCTGTTTCTCCTTTCTTTGCATCTCTTTTCCACTTCTCATCTAAAAAAAAAATGGACACCACTCTTGAAAAATTGAAAAAGTATTTTCCTGCTCTACCTCAGAATGCGATTACAAAAATTTACCGTGCTAGATGTGCAAGATTGTGATTGTTAACGAACCATGGAATTCCTGAAGATATTCGCTGGCTAATTGAAGCAAAGGTCCGATTATCAGGTGAGTCCTCCAATTCTTTCATTTCATACATGCCTGGAACAGGTAAAAGCACTTTTGCAAAGAAACGTCGTGCAAAACGATTGCAAGTCTGTCACAGATGTGCCAGATGGACTTGTAATGCAAAATGCCGTTCCTTAGGAATGGTATCTGTAAATCGTGAAGATAAAATACAGTTCATTAAGGATGGCCTGAGTAAGGAGTCTTTAGATAATCTTCTATTGACTCTTGAGACGCACCCTAGTGGAGATGTGCATCGTGCAATTCATGATTTATGGCCACAATTCCATAAAGAACATGCTCGACATAGTCTTGGGAATCTGACTAAAAAAAGACCCTGCTTTGTCGGTTTTTTAAGAAAACTGGATGGGAAGCATATCCCCGACCCATAGAGGGCGTTTAAGCCGTTCTTGGACGTAAAACCAAGGGAAGATGTGAGCCACAATCACAACTGCTTGTACATACATATTTTTAAATAAAAAAATAAAAAAATCAAAAAAATAAAAAAAAAATAATAAAGAGAGAGAGGCTCCAGCTGGCCTACATATAGGTGTTATGATTGCATTTTCAATTTCTCATCTATAAATTCTTCTCTTCCTTCCTTTTATTTCTACTCAACCCACACATTCAACAGATATCGAAGTGTGTAGAAATTGCAGGTTCCTCGAGTCATCAAATAAAAAATATTTGTGTTTTCGGTGGATCTAGTCCTGGGAAAGAAATAGAGTTTTTAGAATCAGCAAATCATCTTGGTCAGGTATTAGCTGAGAGAAAGATTCATTTAGTGTATGGCGGAGGCAGCCTTGGGTTAATGGGAGGTGTGTCAATAGCTGCATTTTTAGGAGGCAGTCAAGTTTTGGGGGTCGTCCCCAAAGTTTTAGCAAAAGAGGACCTCCTTGGAAAAACAATTGGAGAGGAATTACAGGTCTCCACAATGTCTGAACGATTGAATACAATGTTTAAACATGTCGATGCCTTCATTGCTTTACCAGGTGGTCTGGGTACATTGGAAGAGATCTTTCATATTTCCTCTTGGGCCCAACTGTACATTCACCATAAACCTATAGGTTTGTTAAATGTTAATGGTTTTTACGATAAATTGTTGTCTTTTCTTGATCAAGCTGTGGAACAGGAATTTCTAACATCTTCGGCACGACGAATCATAATCTCTCTCTGCTCTTCTTTGAACAATTGATTGACCAACTACAATCTTTCATCCCTATCATTGATCCCTCTATGAGTCGCATACATTGGTCACCTGAGAAAAGCCGTAAAAAGCTTAGATTGGATTTGAGCCTTCATTTGTGAAACCTTGTGTCTTTTGGTTTTATTAATATCTTATTATTTTGTTTTGTTATTTCTTATATTTGTTTAAGTGTGTTTTGGGTTTGTCAGTATTCGTTGTTTCAGGTGATGTCTTCTATACTCTATCTTTCTACCTTAGAACATTGAGGACAATGTCTCATTTTGGTTGGGGGGAAAGGGTAGTAATTGATATTTAAAAAAAAAAAAAACCTAATGTGTTTTCTTTTTCATAAACTATTTGCAAAACTGTTATTAAGATGGCAAAGTAATGAGTATTGACTCTTGAGACGCATCTTAGTAAACATTCATAACAAGGTCTATTATTACACTTCTTGAAATATTCAGGTTTACAAACTCTCGCATTGTTATCACTTGACTCTGCTCATGTACTCATTTAACAAGTATTCGTAAACCTTCATTTTCACACACACACTTTAACATATGATTGTGGGTTGCATATTGGATTATTACATTATTTATGTTCTTTTGTTAAAGGTAACAACTAAGGAAAAGGGATAGTATGAAAAAAAAAACAAAACAAAAAGTCTATATAATAATAAAAAAAAAGTAGATAAGTTTGGTTTCGTAGCCTCCCTAATCTAAGCAATTAAGCCCGAAGGGGTGTTTTAATACCTAATACCCTAAAGTCAACTGACTTGGGAGCTATTGGCCCAAAGCTTGTTACATGGGTTAAGGAGAAAAGTTTAAGGGAATCAAACATTGCACTATCTACGACAAGATTCTGCAACCCGAGTTATTAAGCCCGAAGGGGTGTCTCAACACCTAATGCTCTAAGACCAACTGGTCTGGGAGTCATTAGCTGAAAGCTTGTTACATGGGTTAAAGCAGCATTCTGTTTTAAGTTATATGTGTATAAATAAAAAAAGAAAAAAAAAGAAAAAAAAAAGAAGATAATAATCCCAACCCAAGGAAGTTAACCTCAAACATTAGAACAAAAATCTTGTTTTCTTCAAATAAAAGCCCCATCATCTATGTTTTCATATATTGAGCACATAAAAAGGAAGGTTTATTAATATTTTGTTTAAAAGGTATTGAGCAGATATATAAATTTAATGAGAGTTTGTTTACTTGGATAGATTAATGGAAGTTAAATGATGAATGCCTTGCTTTATGGAACTTGCAAATTGTTTTTCTATTTTAATGCTTTGATTACTAGGGACTAGTAATAAGCTGGTTGGGGGGTGTGATTAGTACTTAAAAGTGCATTTTTATCAAGGTTTTATATCATCATTTTGCACTTGAAGTATCAATAACTCCTTAACTAGAGCATGTTTTATAATAACAGATCTAATAATATAAGATAGCTTTAATTTATGGTACATGTTCATTTTAAATGCAGGCATATCTCACAATTCAAAGGATTGATTGATGTGATTAACTATTGAAAGTGAAAGGACAAAGAAATGGCTAAGATTAGAAAGGAGATACCGATTCAATTCAAATTGGAACACTGTTCAGTTATTAGGTCATATCTGGAGCTGTAGATCTTAGATTTCAGCTTAATTTATATGGATGGAAAGCTAAGAAATAGGCCTACAATGTTCATGAATAGTGTAAGACCCAAATCTGCCGTTTTCAAATTCAAAGTTTGGCCACAAAAGAGAAGTCGAATCTTCCGTAATCCAGCCCAAACACTGCTTAGAATTTTACCCATATCTGGAGTTCTAGAAGGCCAAATGACGTGAACTTTGACGGGTGGAAGGAAAAGGCAATTTCCAACAACTTTCATGAAGAAGATTTTCTCAAATTCGGATGGTAACAATGACATTTTGTCCAGACAAGAGCTTGAGGTCTATCCACCACGTCCACCAACAGCACTACTCAGTATTTTAGCCATATCTCGAGCTCTAGTGATCCAAATGCTCTGAAAGTTTATGGGTGACAAGATAAGATGATTTCCAACAACTTTCATGAGGAACACTTTGCCAAATTCTGAATGGAGCAATGTCATTTCATCCAGCCAAAGTGCTTGAGTGCTGCTGTCCACCAAGTCCACTAAATCAATAGTTGGCCACTACATCAATAATCAATTACCAAATGAATAGTTCTGAATTTTAGCCTATAAAAGGAGGCATTTGCCATTCATTTAAGAATCTTGGTTCTAAGATCAAGATCATGTTCTTGCTCTCTCTTTATTGTTGTAATGCTTAAGTTTTATTTTCATTAATCTCTTGTTCATGCTTTTCATTTCCTTTACTATACTTAGTTAACTTATATCATGTTTATGTTCTTATATTGTTTATTTATGTTTTTCTTCTTTATAATGTCTAGCTAAGTTAATTATGTCAAGGTGACAAGGTTTCACTAATGGTGTTAGAATAAGTATAATATGAACTCAACATGGACTTCAATGCTTAAATCCTAAACAAGTTTGCTATTAACATGTCTTATCATTTTTATCTTATTAATCCTTAATACCTTGCTTGTTAAATGGTTAATCTAAATTTGTGTTGTATAACACTTGGTACATCAAATACTTGATCCTTCATAGTTTTCGGCCGACATCGTTATTATGAGAGGAACTTGATTTGTTGTCAACATAAGTTAGCATCATGAATGCTTGATAAAATTTATAAGTATGGTGTTACGTAAATAAGATGATTAATATAATTATGTTGATAATTTATAAAGAGTTTATACTTTACTTATCTCTAATACTATTAGTGAACCCTATAACCTTGACATTTGTTTTTATCATTGTTTAATCTTTACATTAATCTTCCATCTCAAAGTTCTCATTAATTTCTTCCTCTTCTTCTTTATTATTGTTAGTACTACTACTACTACTACTACTAATATTATTATTATTATTATTATGTACTTTAAGTATGCTCTGTGTTTGATCAAGGATCCTGACATTGTTGGTCTTGCCTTGTTCATTCGCATCAGAAATTTGTTTATATTATATAATATATCTCTTTGATCTTTTCATAAAGTCAGTATATAGGCTGGAAACCTGTGACCCGATCTTTGAGATCATTCTCAGGTATAACAACGCCACGTACTGAGTATTATTATTATTATTATTACTATTACTATTATTGTTACTATTATTGTTGTTGTTATTTTGTTGTTGTTGTTGTTGTTTTATTAATTATAATTTATACAATTAATCTCTCTGTGGTTCGACCCCGGTCTTGCCGGGTTATTTATTACTGTGACACTCCTGCACTTGGGATAAGACATCAACTCTTTGATTGTGTCAACGTGCTGCCACTCCATGCAATTGTCCAGTCCCCACAGCTTTCCCTGTACCACCAGGGATCCAATTTTTATCAACAATACAACCATCACATCTTCATTTAATTCTCATTCAACTAGTATTTTCAAACTAATCACAAGGAATTTTCTTTAAGATCTCATACTCTTACTCATTTTAATGTTTATATTCATTCTTATAATTTTGTTATCAAAACCATCACTCAACAGCAATTCCAAGCAACGATTAAAAATTGTCTAATTCCGATCAATTAAGCTTAACCTACCCAGAACACTATCTAGTGTCTTAATCATAACTAAAGTTGTAAAACTCAGTTTTGGGCGTGATTTATCTCTATGAGAGGCTAAACATAGAGATACAACTTTTATGAAGAAACCAACTCCAAATTATTTTGTTTTAAGGCTCAAAATCAACAAGCACAATAGCCCCTTCTTTATAGCTAAAATTTTGGACAACGAGGATTTTCATTCCTTGGAAATCCTTTTCAACTTCCAACTTATTTTCATGCAAAATCAACATCATCCAAGGTCATTTGGCATCATTAAATCACAAATTCAAACCAATCCTAAAGTAAAACATTCAAACAATTTCCCTACCTCTACAATATAGTAAGATTATATCAAAATAAGGAAACCCATTCCTTTTGAGATTTCTCCTATCATTATTATTAATACAACAAAATGATGAACTATTCATTTTCTTTTGTTTTCTCCTCGTGTGATTAAACATATACGGCAAACCTTAACAATTAATAATCTCAGATCATTATCACAACAATAATTTCACCCTACTAATTGGGATCCATGACAACCTTCATTAACTAACCATTTGCTAAAAACACTTATGGCTAGCTTTAAATATGTTTTATTTTTTCAAATTTCTTTCATTTCAATTTCTTCATGGTTCCACCCCATTTATATCCACACAACCAACAAGTTAGCTTTCTATTCATTCAACATGTTCTATTCAATCAACATGTTCATATAGCAATGTTCCTTACTATTCTTACACAATAATCATTCTTCCCCTCATATAAAGAATACACAATTAATCTATAATAATACTAATAACAAGAACATATTTTACCATTACATCTTTCATAAAACCTACACCCACACAATTCTAATTTCATCAAAACATGTATTTAATCAAGCTTACTACATTTTGCCAAAACTAACAATAGATTTGAAAGGCCATAAGTAATCAACCTCTGATTATTGTTTCAAACCCAACGGTCAGACTACATATCATAGAGTTGTGCATACTATATGTCAACATCATAATGATCCAAGGTTAAATCTCCCTAGATCTGAAGAAAACCGAGCTTACCTGAAAATGGGCGAGCTACTTTTCAACATGCATGAAACCTTGCCGGAGCAATATTTTCTGATCTCCGCCGTCCAGAATGAAGGTAACAGCTAGGCGCACCACATATCCAAGAATGAGCATGATCCAACGGTGGAAGAGAGAGAAATCGGCCGGCGACCAAAACTGCTCTGCAAAATTATTTCCTTTTGTTTTCTAGAAATGTTCAGATGATGATTTCTGTCAAACGGATTGTGTTCCTTCAAATCCCTCTGATCAGTTAGTAGAAGAGTGTGAGAAGAACAATATATCAAAAACTCAACATGATCCAACGGTGGGTTATAGAGATATGGCCACCGGAGTATTATTGTTTCTTCCAAATTCTGCACCCCTCTCTCTAGCCGAATTCTCCATTGTCTCTCCCTCTTTTCTCCCTCTTTTTTTTTCTTTTCTTGAACTGGTGGCCTTTGGCTGTTTTAAATGTACATTTTCCTCTAATTACAATTATGTCCCTCTTTTATGACTTTATCTATTTTATTTTATTTTTCATGTAAACTATCCGGTTTATTTCTACTTGAATCGCTAGTCTTTACTGAACTCCGATTGAGATGTGATCTTTAACCAAGGTAGGAAAACATATTAATAGACTTCATGCAAAATTGCATCCCGATCCGACGATTGGATTGAGAGCTTTGCTTTCTAATGTAAAATTGGTCATTTCATGACTTTTCATAAAACAATCTAGATTTTTCTTGTTCAATCTTCATATAAAATCATATCAATTGTCCTTCTAACCCTTTAAGGTCATTTTATTATTTTGGAATATATTCATTTTAGAATTTCCACCTTTATTTATTTATCGGGCTTATTACCGTTTTAAAATAACATCACTAATTTTAATCGGTGTTTGCACCTTCAGTCCTACCCTTTTCATTGCATTATCCTTATTATAATGTATTCTTTATTACCTCACTTATTTCCTAGAAATATTTTGTTATTTTTTTCATTATTTTATCCATCAAAACACGTTACCAATTTCTCTGTCCTTATGAATTCTAAATTAAAATTCGTTTTATGGAGGTCATCTTTTCCATTATATATCATTATTTATCTATTATTTCTAATCTTGGTTTCCATCACTCATTGAAATATTACCACTTTCAGTCTTACGTTTACATGAGGTTTTACGCATCTGCATATTTAAATTATAAATTTCCAGGGTTTCACAAAAAAACTAGAAAACATGACTAAATAATCACCAGAATCACATATTTGACCAACAGACGTAAGATTCAATTTGATTTTTGGTATAAGATAAACATTAGGGAGAGACAAGTGAGGTGTGACAACAGAACCAACACCTGTTAAGTGCATAGGAGTGTCATCAGCAGTCATAACAGGAATAGAGGACAAAGGGGATATAGAGGTAAAAGATGAGGAATCTAAAGACATATGATGGGAAGCACCAGAATCCAATACCCATTCAGAGTGTGACATACCTGAGGAACTATGAGGCAACTAACCTATGGAAGAAGCAGACATTGCTTGTGGCTGCAAGGAGAGAAACTTCTGAAATTGCTCGGCCAAAGTATTAGGATCGGTAATAGAGTATGGAGAAGCTACTGCTGCAGTATTGTGGTGTGGTGGTTTATAACCCTGAGGTGGTCGATAAGCATTAGATTGTGACTGACTGCCAGACTTCCAAGCTTGATTTTGTTATCTCAACTTAGGACACTGAGCCTTCCAATGACCTTTCTGCTTACAGAAACTACACTCATCGAAACCAACCCTTGTGTAAGGCTTGTTCTGATGATTAGAGAATGGCTTAGAAGGTACTGCTAGTACAGAAGGATTTGAAGCAGAAAGAATTTCCTTTTCAGAATAAGACTAAAAATGTATTTCTTCAGCCAATAACTCACTGACAACATAGTCAACAGAAGGCAATGGGGAACGATGCAGAATTAAACCTCTAAATCCTTCGAAATCATTGCGAAGTGCTGTTAAAAATTGTACCAATCGTTGCTGCTCTTTACGTTCAATATAAGGCCCACATGCTTTTAATTCTGCCGATTCTGTAAGAGCTAATTGATCCCAAAGATCTATCATGGCAGAATAGAACTCCTGAATACTCATATTCTTCTGATGAAGAGCTCGTATGTCATTCTCTAACTGATACTGTTTTGCAAAATTTGATTGCGTGAATAACCGTTGTAGATGATCCCAAACCTCCTTTGTTGTCTCATACTTTGTCAACTATGTACCTATAGAATGCTCAACAGAATTGTTGATCCAAGTAATGATCTTTGCATTGTTTGCTTCCCATGCATCTATCGAAGCAGTATCTCCTTCTTCAGTATTCTTAGGTACCACATAAGTTCCACTAACATATCCCCACATCTTTTTACCCTTAAGAAAATTTCTTATTACATAGCTCCAATACGAATAGTTCTTCCCATCCAACCTCACACTCACAGACTGAAGCGAATCATCTCTTTCAGTAGCCATAATCAACTATCACAGAGAACCAGAATGCAAATGCAGCGAAAAACAAAATACCAAATTGCAGAAACTGAACAATAATTGTAGAAACTAAACAAATATCTTCTCAAAATTATATGATTACTCTAAAACACAAAAAAATTTTGCAGAAACTGAACGGAAATACCAAATTGCAAAAGCTGAAGGGGACGAAATACCAAAATAATTGCAAAAACTAACGAAATACCAAATTTTGCAGAAACGGAAGACAAAATCTCACAACATAGTAACTATTTAAAGCAATTTTGGCTAAGGATCTATTAGGAGTGTCTATTGGGTGTATTATAAGACCTAAAATAAAATGGATCCAAGATGGTCTTAAATAAAGTGGATCCAAGAGGAGTTCAATTGTCTAAGTCAAGAAACTTGGGTTAAAAATGTTTAAATGTACCTCTTTGGACCTTTGTCTACTTTTCAATCATATCTGAAACTACAGGAGAAGTTTGGATGCGATTCCAATTTGGTTAGAAACTAGACATCTTTACCTTTCCGACAATATATGGTAGGCTCGTAAATTCATCTAAACAAAAGAGAACAACATGTATAAAGTTGAGCCTAAAATATGTCAGCAAAATGCGAAAATGAAAAAAAACATTGTTTCCTTAAGAGTTATGGATTTCATTCACTACAAGGAGTCATTAATGCTTTGAAAACTTATGTGGCAGCCTTGGGTTACTTATTTTACAAGAATTTCTTATCAAACAAGAAGAATTAATTAATCAAAAAACTAATTCTTATTTTACAAAGCATTACACTTTTTGTTCGACATGGATTTTTCAACAATTATTTCTCTGGAGTATTTTTCATTATCATATGCGACAAATGGTGAAAAATAATTAGTCTAATTTTTTATATTTTATTATTTATAAACCTTATTTTAATAAGCTTGGAATTTATTTAAATTAGGTGCATGTCTGACCCATTAGCATTAGGGTACAAGGGTACTATATATGAAATTTGAGGTTGTTCCAATATCATTTGGTTTGAGTTTCAATTCTGGTGATTAAAATTGTGTAAGAGGTCAATTTTGCATCAAGTTGCAAAAAAAATGTTTACAACTGTTTATGTTAACCTATTCAGTTTATTTATGTTATGTTTAAGTTATTTAAGATTTAAATATGTGTTTTCATTCATTTTTGCTTCTGTTTTATGTAGAGTTTTTGTATCGTTCATATTTCATATGAATTCGCTTTGCTACTTATGAGATCATAATCATAGTTTTATTTTATTTGTTTTCAATATCTTATTGATTCTTGTTTCACTTTATATGTATTTGGATTGCATTACGATAGCCATTGACTTTGGTTCCTTGATTTTTAGTTTTAAAAGAACCGTAAGAAGGTGAGCCGAGAGGTAAAAGGCGTAGTGAGAACAATTGAATGAAAAGCCTTAAATTGTGTGAAACACGAGAGTTGCGAGGATATATTTTTCTTGCTAGTAATTAACTTTTACCTATTCAATGATGTCTGAAAATAACGACCCTACGACACTGAAAATGAATAACACCTTTCAAATGCAAGCTTTCGCCCAACAACTTGAGTTGTTGACTAGGATGATGAAAGATATGAAAGACGAGATGGCTTTGATGATACAATAAAATAGTAGGATGGATGGATTGGAAATGGGGGCTGATTGGAGAAGAAACATTATCTGAAGGGCTGTAGAAAATGTTAAAACTAAATTTATTGATTTATGGATGAAAACACAAATGTAAATGATGATGAATATAGATCGATTTTGGTATAATTAAAGCCGAAAGAATGTTAGATTTGACCAGGGTGGAACTTTCAGCTAGAAAGAGAACATCTTTCATACATGTTGCCATGTACAAAATAAAAAGTGTAATTTGATTATAGATAATGGAAGTTAGGCTAATATAGCTAGTATTATCGTTGTTAGTAAATTGAACTTGTACATGATTAAGCATGATAGACTTTATAGGTTGCAATTGTTCAATGATTGTGGTGAGGTGAAAATGACTAAACAGGTCTTGGTTCTGTTTTCGATTGATAAGTATATTGATGAGGTTCTGTGTGATGTGGTTCCAATGCATGCAAGTCACATCTTGTTGAGGATACCTTGACAATTTGATAGGAAGGTCAATCATGATGGATTTAAAAATAGGTATTCTCTTGATAATGATGGAAGGACATACATACTTGAATCATTGTCACCTAAATAAGTTTATGAAGAACAAATGAAATTTAAAAAGAAAAGTTAAGATGAAATGGTAATACAACAATGTAAGGACGTGGTTACCATGAAAATACATGTACGGAAGTGGTTAGTACAAAATGCATATCTGAAATTATTATCAGCTATTATTTTTATACAATGTTGTTATAGGTAAAAATTGGCAAAAAAAAAAAATTGAAGGCTTAAACAAGACCAATTAAAGTTGAAACGAGAAAGCAAAACTAAGGAGACAAATAAATCATTTGAGGTCATAAGTTTAAAAAGTGCAAATAAAGTGAGTTTGAAAGAAAAAATAAAAGAGGAGAGAAAAGACTCAAATTTGGCTAAGGGAGAAAAAAAGTCAATTGAGCTGAGAGTGGAGAGAAGGAAACAAGGATGAGAAAAGAAAAGAGTGTAGAAAATAGAGGTACATTTGAGTTTCTATATAAAATAGAGCAAGATCAAGAATGCTTATTTTTTCTAACATGCTTGTAATTTTACTTATGTATAAAAAAGTATATTTTAACACTAGCAATTTTCATTCTTTTATTCCTAGTGTTGCTATATCTTTGTTATAAGATTTTAAGGATGATATAGGACAATCAAATTTGGATTTGAGCTTAATTTGTTCTCATATGTAGCTTTACGCCAACAAGCATAATTTTCAATCCAACTTGGATTAAATTAAAATTTTATCAAAAGTTTTCAGATATATTTTTTTATCTTTAGTTAAAATTTTAGGACAATCAAAGTTTGGTAATTTTTTTTTGATAAAAGGTCAAAGTTGTTGTCCAAATCTTACTATGTATTTCTTGATGGGATCCATAATAGTTTGCCATTGATAAAAGGGTGCTGTCATCACCCAAATTTTAACCTATTTGCATTTAATTTAAGTTTCAAAGACGATAAAAAATATATATTAAAAGATCAGAGATTGATTTCGATTAAAGTTGTGATTTGTTGACTCGTAGAAAACTAGAGACTATAGTGTGCTTTTGCTTTCTTTTTTCCCTTGATCTTTAGTCTGAAAAAGATCATAATATTTTTAGCTCTTTTGATTTTTTTAAATTTTAAACAAATTTAAATTTGAAAAAAAAAAGATAGATTTTGTGTTTGTTTGAGACTTTAAAACTTCTATACAATAAATACAACCCTATACCACAGATAACGGCGGTGGCCACAAACAAAAGAAAAAACAAGCCTAAAATAACTTTTCCACACTTTTCTCTGCATCTCATACACTCTTCTGAAAGAAAAAAAAAACCTAGCCCCCAATCTTTACAAGAGGGAGCCACCACACACAAAAAAGAAAAAAAAACAGATACTAGCCTTCATCATCTCTTTCCGTTCAAGCACTCTAAAAAACAGCCCCTTTTTTCTCATCCCTCTGACCAGCACCATAGTCCCAGCTCCTCAACCATCATCAGCATGCACTAGCAGTGTCATCTTAAGCTCCAGCAGCATCACTATGGTCTCAATTGAAGCAGCCCACCTATGACAATTGCACGCCATCAGCCCAATTGTGAGAAGTTCTTATCCACCGTGACCTGCTCCTCCACATCTCAACCGACATTGCTTCATCTCTCTTCTCCCTTGTGACAACAGCCTTGTTCAATAGCTCCCCCCATTTTAGCCATGAGAACCAGCACACAAGTAACTCACTAGTCTCTTGCACCAGCTCCAACAACTATGAGCAAGCTTAAGCTAACAGTAGTAGAGAGGTTTCCTCTTTCTCTGTCATAGGTCACACCTCTTTTCCTCCTCACTCGAAGCACCAGCCGCTTGCACCAACTACACCCCTACACTTCCCGCAGCAACCTTCTCTTCTTAGCAGCGACAACACTGATTTCAGTAACTTGAGCAGCAAGCACTATGATCAACAGCAGTAACACCATGAGCAGTTGGGATCTCCTTCTCAGCCACGCTAACCTCCACCTTGAGCCACCAAGAATGCCATCAGTAGCATCACTCCCTGGCCAGGCAAGCCCCCTGCTCTTTACCTTCTGCTTTCTTTATTTTATTACATGCAAGACATGAATTAGTTCACATCTGGCTACTGCTGACACTTGCCAACAATGGGGTAAAACAACGAAGAAATTGTTGGGCTTTTAGTCAGCCTAACTCAATTAAACCGAGCTAGTCTTGAGCCTCGGGCCTAACTAGCCAACTCCCCTAGGTTGAGGTTGTGTTTGGGCAAACACACCTATATGTCTTTCTTTTAGTTTTTAACTTGTTTTTATTTTTATATATAGCCAAACATGGTTTATTTTGATATCAAGCCTAAATAAAACTTGTGAAACCATCCAATTCTTGCTTAATTGTTTACTTGGAAATAATTGGTATGCCAATCTGATATTATTCAAGAACTTAATCTTCACACTCCTTGTAAACCTTATATCGACCTTTTAAAGAACGATCACTGAACATACAGGAGATCATTTGATACTAGATAGTCACCTATCCATCGATGCACTTAACAACTAGAACCTACCTATTAGGTTGTACCCTATGTAATCTCACTATAGCAAGCCTAATATATGGCATCTTGAATTCCAAGATCATTTGGTGGAAAATGGTTATCACATAAGAATTTTACAAGAGTTTGAGTTGACTTATTTGCTTTTAATTTAATTTTCAGAGAGGATAAAAAATAAATATTAAAATATCAAGGATTGATTTCAATTAAAAGTGTGATTTTTCAACTTGTGAAAAACCAAGGACTATAGTGTGCTTTTGCTCTCTTTTTTTTCCCCTTGATCTACAGTTTGAAAAAGATCATTAGAATATTTTCAGTTCTTTTAATTTTTTTAAATTTTAAACAAATTTAAATTTGAAAAAAAAAAAAAGAGTTTGTGTTTGTTTGAGACTTTAAAACTTCTATATAATAAATACAACCCTAAGCCACAGATAACAGAGCGAGCCAAAAACAAAAGAAAAAAAAAGCCTAAAACAATTTTTTCACACTTTTATCTCCAGCTCATACTGTAAAATCTCTGGGCGAAAAATTATAAATTGACAAGTTTCATTTAAAACAAAAGGTAACAAATTTATAACTCCCAATTGGGTTATCAGAAAATTCTGAAAATTTGCATTGAGCCTTCTAATATGATTCCTTAGCTTAGGTTAAAATTTCAGAATTTTTAGAGAAATTCAAAAATTTGATAAAAAAATCACAATTTGACTAGTTTTATGTTATTGGATGTAATTTTAAATCTAATCATCAGATTGAGTTGAAATTTTATGAGAAATCTTAAAATATATTGAATAAAATCTGGTTAAAATTTTAGGATGAACGGAGCTCGGTAGTGCTATCAAAGAATAAGGACCGTCAAATGGAATCAAAAAGACTCATTAAGGGTAAAATAGTAATTTGCCATTAAAAATAAAACAAGGCAGCTCCTTTTCTGTTATGAACTGCCGATTGGGCAATAACAAATATTGAAAGAAAAAAAGAAAGAAAATAAGAGAAGAATGTGAGAAGTTAAGAGAAAAACAAGAAAAGGTGAGAGAGAGCTTTGAAACTTGTAAGATTGAAAGGCTTAGAACATTAAATTAAGGAAGAATCAAGTGAAGGAGGATATAAGAAAGGTGAGGAGGGTTGGCCACACTAGGAGGAGAAGAAAATTTGGGAGAACTTAGATTGGTAAGCATGAAAAGTTTAGATTCTTACTTGAATGAAGTGTTTTTAGGTTTATTTGAGTAAGTTATCAAACAATGACAATTAAATTTGATTTAATTTCTCATAATCTTGATTTTTTTAAATTAGGGTTCTTATGAGAAATTAGGGATTTTGAGAAAAATAGTAAACATGATGTAATTGAGGTAGAATAGTATAGAAATAGTGAATGTAAGTAGTAATTAAGAAAGAAATTGAATAATGTTGAAGAAAAGAACTTGAAATTAAGGATGAGGAAATATAGGAATGAGGTTTGAAATTAAGGATGGGGAAATATAGGAATGAGGTTTTGATTGTTTTATGTTTGAGAAATGATGTTCTTTATCTTATTTGAAGTATTCAAAATATAAATAAGGGAAGAAACATCATAAGAATGTGAAAAGAAGAAATAAATAAATGGTAGGAAAAGTTCATGGGAGAATTCAATAAGTGAGTTAAAAGAAGAAAATTGATTAAAACTATATGTTGAAAATGAGGTGACAAATGAATGAAAATTTTGGTGTAAACCCCAATTAAATAAAAGATATTGCGTGCTTCAAATTTAGGCACGTAGGAGAAATGATAATGGATTAATAATGTAGTGCAATCTGATTGATTCAGGAGTTGTATCAGGAGCAGGGCATCAGGTAGGAGGAGTTGGGCCATCACGAGCAGACGTTAAGTGATTCATCATTTTTTTAAAAAATTCAAAGTTTAATTATTAGTTATGAGTTGTTTATGACATGTTGATATGAAAAATGTAGATGAAGAAATTGTTGGTATTATAATTGAATTACCGGTTAGTTGATATAAATTACCGGTTAATATGAATTACCGGTTAGTATAGAAGTATCGGTTGGTTAGTATGGAATTACCAGTTGGTATGGAATTACCGGTTAATTAATATAGAATTACCGGTTGGTTAGTATGAATTACAGGTTAGTTGGCATGAGTTACCGGTTAGTTAATATAGAATTACCAGTTGGTTAGTATGAATTACCGGTTAGTTGGCATGAATTACCAATTAATATGAATTACCGGTTAGTATAGAAGTACTGGTTGGTTAGTATAGACTTACCGGTTGGCTATTGATAGATAATAGCCAGATGTTGGGTAATTCGTATGGAATTACCAGGTATATTGGCTATTGATAGAGAATAGCCGGATGTTGGGTAATTCGTATGGAATTACCGGTTGTATTGGCTATTGATGGAGAATAGCCGGATGTTGGGTAATTCGTATGAAATTACTGGTTTGATAGTTGGCTATTTAAGAGGATTAGCCGGGTTTGAGGTAAAATTTGTGAATTACCAAATTAAAAATTAAGCAATGAGTGTTGGTTACAGAGGTCCTATAAGTATAGGATTAATAAATTATGAATGAGTTATTAATGTTGATATATAGTAAGTTGGTGATGAAAGATAATTTGATATAATTTTGAAGACTTGTGAACATAATAGCTTTATCATCTTTAATGTGTTATCTTCCTTATTTCTTATTAATGTTATGTATACAGGTTTTTAACGAGGTGATGCGGAGCTTTAAATATAGGTTTTGTGATTTAATCTATTTATTTTGTGGAATGTAATACATTTGCTTTATATGTAATTTGTATTATATGTAGATTGTAATATATGTATCCTGAATATGTTTTGCTTTTGATACTTACACATTTAAAATGTATGAGTAAGGAACTAATATTATTAAACTATTCAAAAAGAAAATTAGTAATTATAATTTTGCATGTGTAGAAGATGAATGCATGTTAATGTAATAATTAGTTCAATATGAATATTTTGAGTTTATAATTGTTTGTAATTAATGTGTTATTTGTTGATGATGTAAGGTTGAGAAAATACAATGAAGTAGAGTTATGTGAAATATTATTTGATGAGATGGGATATGATCCACGATGACTGGATCAAAGTGGAAGTTTTGAGTATTGTGATTGAATAAAGTCTAGTCGATAACTTGGTAACATCAAAAAACAAAGGAAACTCTGCCGAAATTTCAAAAAAAAAATCTCATAATCTTAGATATACTATTCAATACTTGACATTAGTAAAGAAATATTTAAGATTTCATGACATTATAATTTGAGTTACACATACACTCTCCCAAAGAACACAAAAAAAACCTAGCCCACATCTTTACAAGAGGGAGCCACCAAAAAAAAAAAACAAACAAACAAATAAATAAACAGATATTCATCATCTCCTCTCATTCAAGCAACTCTAAAAAGCAGCCCCTCTTTTATCATCCCTCTGACCAGCACCATAGCTGTCATCTAACAAGAACACCACTAAGCTACCCAGTCACTCACCACGAGCACAGCCATCACCGACAGTCGCAACTCCTTAATCACTGTGAGCATGCACCAGCCATAGCAGCATCATCATCTTCAGCTCTAGTACCATCATTATGATCTCCATTGAAGCAGCCCACCCACAGCAATTGCATGCGCCCGACCCGGTCATGAGAAGTTCTTCTCCACCATGTCCAGCTCCTCCAGATTTCAACCGACATTGCTCCATCTCTCTACTCCCCCGTGACAACAGCTCCAACCAGCAGCCTCATCCAGTAGCTCCCCCCATTTTATCCGTGAGAACCAGCACACAAGCTAACTCACTAGTATCTTGCACTAGCTCCAGCAACCATGAGCAAGCTCAAGCCAGCAGCAGTAAAGGGATTTCCTCCATCTCGGCCATAGGTCACACCTCTTTTCCTTCTCACCAAAAGCATCAGCCACACCCCTGCACTTCTAGCAATAACCTTCTCTTCTCAGCAGCGGCAACACTGATTTCAACAACTTGAGTAGTAGCACCGTGAGTAGCTAGGATCTCCTTTTCAGCCATGCCAACCTCCACCTCAAGCCATCAAGAACACTATCAGTAGCGTCACTCCCTAGCCAGGCAAGCCCCCTGCTCCTTACCTCCTGCTTTTTTTTTATTACATGAAAAACATGAATTAATTCTCGTCTTGTTACTGGCGGCATTTGCCAGCAGTGGGGTGAATTGGGTTGGACCTTCAACCCAGGCGTGTAGGTTGGGCTAGGCTGGGTCCAACCTATATAAAAAAATAAAGAAACCATTGGGCTTTTAGTTGGCCCAACTCAACCAAATTGGGCTAGTCTTAGGCATTAGTCCCAACTATATAGCCAACTCCCTTAAGTTAAGTTAAGGTTGTGTTTGGGAAAACTCATGTCTTTCTTTTGATTTTTAACTTGTCTTTATTTTGATATCTAGACAAACATGCCTTTAAGAAATTTTTAGAAAATTCCAAAAACAATTCAAGGACATTTTGAATTTATTTGTGGGTGTCTCACATGTTTTTTTCAACAATTGTACTTAATATTAGGCCGCGAACTTATAATATAAGACACGAATCTAGTATAAAATATATACCTGTTTTTTCTCTAAAATTTAAAAAAAAAAGGCTCCCTCATTACAAAAAAAAATACAAAAAATATGTTTTGCTTTCAATTCAAATTTTACTTATTTTATGTACTGACGTCAAAGTCAGGAATATTCATATTCACTAATGCCAGAATTGGGAATACTTTTGGTATTCACTAACGTTAGAGTTAGGAATATTAGACACTAGAATTGAAAATTATTCTGAACCTTAATATTCACTGACGCCAAAGTCAGGAATATCATACCTTTTCTTCATGAATATTTACCAACGCTAGAGTTATAGGTATTTGTAGTTGAATATTCACTGACATCAGAATTAGGAATATTATAACCAGACTATCAGTAGCATAATACAACAAATCCTTAGCAATTTAAGACAAAACCAACGATGCAGCCTACCTCAAGTAAAACACTTAAGGGGTGATAGTATCTTCCCTTTTGCATAATTAGTCTCGTACCATAGAATCTATGTTGACTAGTTAGGGTTTCTAGTGACCATAATACTAGATGACAACTTCTTAAACTAGATCTTTCTCCCTCTAAGAACAAGATGCCAAATATATATTATTTTTCTTAAAGTTTTAAGGTCGCCACGATGTCGGGTGCAATAGGTGCAATCAACAATAGTTTGGTAAAGTATAGACATCCTATCCCTATACTTAATGATAGCCTTAATGAGTTATATATGGATCTTATGTGTTTAGTACGATTGACTTGAAAATTGATTATAGTCAATAAAGATGAAAGAAGGGGATGGAGGGAAAAATAACTTTAAGACTAAATATGGATTGTTTGAATAGTTAATCATATTATTTAGTCTTACTATATTACACATATAAATTTAATGAGATTGATGAATCATATATTGCGTATATTTATAGGTAGTTTTTTTGTTAATTACTTTGATAATATTCATAGTAAGAATCTAGGTAAGTATATTGAGCATTTATGATTTTTGTTTAATATGTTATAAAAAAATTGTTATGTGCTTGATTAGTACTTAAAAGTGCATTTTTATCAAGATTTTATATCATTATTTTGCACTTCAAGTATCAATAACTCCTTGACTAGAGCATGTTTTATAATAACATGTCTAATAATATAAGATACCTTTAATTTATGGTAAATGTTCATCTTAAATGCAAGCCTATCACATAAATCAAAGGATTGATTGATGAGTTTAACTACTGAAATTGAGAAGACAAAGAGAGGTAAGCTTAGAAAAGAGATGTTGGTTCAGTCCAAACTGGAATACCATTCGGTTATTGGATCATAACTGGAGCTATAGAACTTGGATTTAGGTCTGGTTTATATATATGGAAAGCTAAGATATAGGCTTAAAACTTTCATGTAGACTCCAAGATTTAAAAGTGTCATTTTCAAGTTCAAATGGTAGCAACAACGGAGAAGTCGGAATCGTCCCCGCGAACCCGGATAACCGTTCAAGTGTTCAGCCCATATCTTGAGTTCTAGAAGTCCAAATGCACCAATGCTTCTTTTGTTGGAAAGTTGAGACAATTTCCCAGAACTTTTATGCGGACTATCTGTTCAAATTCTGATGTTAAAATGATGTTTTGTTCAGACAAGAAGATAAGAATTGTCACTAAGTCAAGATGTGGCCCCCCACTCAACAATTAGTCATCAAATCAATAGTTTCAAATTTTGGCCTATAAAATGAGGCATTTACCATGCATTTATACATCTTGGTTTTCAGATCAAGGTCATGCTTTTTATTTCTTTCTTTATATTTTTGTAATGTTTAAGTTTTATTTCATGTTATATTTTCCTTAATCTCTTGTTTATGTTTTTCTTTTCCTTTACTATACTTATGTTCTTATGTTGTTTATTTATGTTTCTCTTTTTCATTATGTTTAGCTAAGTTTATTATGTCAAGGTGAAAAGGTTACACTAATGGTGTAAAAATAAGTATAGTGTAAACTCAACTTGGACTTTAATGTTTAATACTAACATGTTTTGTATTTGTTATCTTATTCACTCTTAATACTTTGCTTGTTAAATGGTTAATTTAGATTTATATTGTATAACCCTTGGTACAATAAATACTTGATCCTTTCATAACCAACTGTATGGTATAACTGACACCTATGTTATGAAAGGAACTTGATTTGTTGTTAACATAAATTAACATCATGAATACTTGACAACATTTACAAGTATTAGCATTATTCGAATAAGATAACTAATGTAATCATGTTAACAATTTATAATTCGATTGGCACCTCCTCTGTGTATGGTTTCCGGTTGAATAATAAAAAGAGTTTATACTATACTTATTTGAAATACCATTAGTGGATCCTCTAACCTTGACAATTATTTTATCCTTGTTTAATCCTTACATCAATATCCCGTAAAATTCTCATAAATTCTTTGTTTTATTAAATATATATATATTATTTTTAATTTATATATTTCACCTCCCTGTGGTTCAACCCCGGTCTTGCCGGGTTATTTATTACTTCGACACTCCTGCATTTGAAATAAGACATCAATCTTTTGATCGTGTCAATGCTAATCTATTAAACTAAAAAAAATATTCACCATTTAAAATATTTTATGGTTTAACTCTACTAGATTTGTTTTCTTTACTTGTTGATGAAAGGGTTAGACTTGATGGCAATAGAAAAGCACATGCGGTAAAAGCATTATTTAAAAAGATACGACAACATGTTGAGAAAAAGAATAAGAAATATGCATTGAAAGCAAACAAAAGATGAAAAAGGATTGTCTTTGAACTAAGAGATTGAGTTTGGATACATATGCGCAAAGAGAGGTTTTCTAGACAGAAAATCAAAGTTGATGTTTAGAGGAGATGGTTCATTCAGATTTTTTAAAGGAGTCAATGCCCACAAAGTGGATCAAAGCACGTATAATGTTAGCGCTATATTAAAAAAAAATTATCTTTCTTTGTTTGATGTAGATGATGATTCAAGGTCAAATTTTTTTAGGAGAAAAAAGGATGATGTGATCCTGCCTACAACATCAAAAGATCCATTAGAAGTGTCCATTGAGTCTATTCTAAGGCTTAAAACATAGTGGATCGAAGAGGAGTTCAATAGGCTAAGTCAAGAAACTTGGGTTAAAAATGTTTAAATTTTCCAATCTGGATTTTTGTCTACTTTTAGGGTCATATCTGAAGCAACATAAAGAGTTTGGATGCGATTCTGATTTAGTTGGAAACTAGACATACCTTTCCAACGATATATGGCAGGCCCACTAATTTATCCGGACAAGAGAAAACAACATGTTTAAAGTTGGGCCTATAATCTGCTAGTAAAGTGCGAAAACAGAAAAAATATTATTTTCTTAAGAGTTATAAATTTATTTCACTTCAAGGAGTCCTTAATGTTATTGGAAACTTATGTGGCGGCCTTTGAGTTACTTATTTTTCAAGGATTTCATATTAAATAAGAAGAATTAATTGATTAGAAATTAATTCTTATTTTACAAGGCATTAGATTTTTGTTCAGTAAGGATTTTTAACAATTATTTCTCTTAGATATTTTTTACTATCATATTATTTTTTATTTATTTTATTATTTCTAAACCTTATTTTAATTAATTTGGACTTTATTTATATGTGGTGCATATCTGACCCATTACCATTAAGTTTTTATTTTAATTTCAAGAGTATAAATACTCTTTGTAAGGAAAAAACCTTCAAAACCGTTATCTCTCGCATATCTTTTTAACTCCATTAGAAAATCTTATATACAACCTAACATCTATAGAAATTCAACATCTATATATTTTCAACTAACATCTATAGAAATGCATAAATGACAGTTAAAATTAATGGAGATAATAAAAAAAACATAACAATCAATAATAGAATAAAATTGAGAAAAAACAATGAAATTTAATTCTTCATTTCCAATTACCATTTCAATGAAAAATTCAACAATAACAATTAAAAGAGACTAAATTATCAAATAATTATTACAATATAAACAATAAAATAATTAAATTTTCATTCAACACATCTACACAAATTTATACGAATAATTAAATTCAATTATTTCAAAAAATTCATCAGCACCTCCTCTATATTAAAGACTACCCACAATTTTCATATCTACAAATATTGATAATTACACAAATATTTCAAAATCAACTCAATACAACATAACATTTATAGAAATTCAACATCTATATATTTTCAACTAACATCAATACAAATTCATAAATAACAATTAAAATTAATCAAAATAATAAAAAAAAAGCATAACAAACAATAATATCATAAAATTAAGATAAACTAATTAAATTTAATTCTATATTTCAATTAACATTTTAAAGGTAAATTCAACAATAACAATTCAAATTTAACAAAATTTTCAAGGTATTATGGCAACACAAATAATAAAATAAATTTAACAAATAAAAAGAAAAAACTATAGAACACTACACAAAACAATCAATACACAAAACTAAAAACACTACATAAATTCAAAATAAATTTAGGAATAAAAAATGTTTACCTTAATAGTGTGTTGATTTCAAGATTTTATCTACAAACAATACACAAAACAAAGAACACCACAAAAATAATCATAATTAAAATTAAAAAAAAGTAAAAAAAAATACAAAGATAAAGAAAGTAGAATACATACCTTTTAATATGTTGAAAACTACAAACAAAACAATAAAAACTCACACAAACTCTTCCAAAAACTTAACACAAACAGAGAGGAGAAGAGAAGATGAAATGAGGAACGGAGAAAAAATGAAACACGGAGAAGGGGGGAGGGTTTTATACTTCAATTTTTCCAACAAAAAATAGAATAATATTTTTTGGGCTGTGGCATTAAATTCCGTCGATAATTAATTGATTTTCATACCAAAATTTTGAAAATCCCTCCTGATTTTTCGATGTCCGTCGACAAATCCATTTGTAACTGTGCGTCAGAGCACGTGCACATTAGCTTTGCCACATTCGTCGGAAAATCTATCGGTAACTGTGCCGACTGACCAGGCAGTCTGACAGTTATGCGCGTTGGAATGTGCGCCATCCGTCAGTATATTCATCGGTGATTATGGCAAGGGCTGTAATATTTTTGCAACTCTCGGTAAAATACTGATGGGTCCCAAGCCGTTGGTATATCCGTCGGTAAAATTGTCAATATTTTTGCAAGTACTGTTTGTATGCCTATCTATCCTCCTGCACGAAAACTTTAATTGCAAACTTACAGCACGCGCAGCACAATAACAAAAGCTGACAATTATAAAATAAATATTTCATGTTCCAAAATATCATCCGTAATATTACATTATAAAAATACGGCTTTACAACATATTTAGTCAGAATTTTCATCTTCGTCCTCAATTGAATTGTTATCAGCTTCATCGCACTCTTTAATGTGGTTATCATTTTCTTCATCAACATTCACTAGTCCACTAGAGCTCAAAACAACATTCAACTCCTCTGCATCAACATCAACAAGATTATCGTCGAAAACACGAAAATTCAAATTTTCTTCTAAGTCAATCAAAGGAGCAACTCGATATGGTTCAACCAACTCACTAGCTTAAAAGACTCCATCTATTACACTTGTGTCTTCCTTCTCATCCTGAACAACCTCGACACGACCCCTAGGTTTGGTTTTTAAAACGGATAACCAATCAACTCTTGATCGGTCATTTCTAAAGGAAGGGGTGTACGTGTAATAAACTTATTGGCAATGCTTTGTGAAAACAAAGACATCGTTTATGTTGCAGTGTCTAGCTTTTGAGTTGATTTCAACGAGACCATGGTGAGGATCTACTCTGATTCCTCTGTCAGTTGTGTCATACCAATAGCATTTGAATAAAAACTCTATTCTGCTCGCTATGTTATTGCAATTCGATGACCTCTTCCAATCTACCGTACTAGTCAACTTCAAACTCACTAGAAGTCGATCCCTTAATACAAACACCGTTGTTGTATGTATTTCTTTCATGCCCGTATTTTTCAGTATAAAAGACATATCCATTGACAAAATACCTGTTATAGCACTTGACTTTTCTTTCAGGGCCTAGGCTTAGTAAAGATAGTGAAATAGCAGCACTACCTCCTATTTGATAAACCTTGTATATCAAATACAACAATAATCAATAAACGGATATTATGTAATATTGACGTAGTTGATCCTCATTCTCAAATAAGGTTTGAAATAATGAGATAAATATTGAGATCTCCTCAACAATATAAGCCTCACATATTGACACCTCAACATACGCCTTGTTCTTAACCTTTTTTTTAAGATTGAACAAGTACTTGCATATATAGAATTAATAAAAAATTATCAATTAAAAAACGTTTAATTATGAATTATATAACAACTGTAATATCTAACCTCTCGAATGGATACATCCATTTGTATTGGACCGATCCTCCAATTTTTACCTCAAACGGTAAATGTACGGGTAGATGCTCCATTAAGTCAAAAAATGATGGACGGAATATCATTTCAAGTTTGCATATTGTCTCAACAATATTTATTTCAAACCTTTCAATGTGATCAACATTCAACTTGCTGGAGCATATACCTCTAAAGAAATGACTGATCTCCGTGAGTGCATCTCATATCCCCTTTGGCAATAAATCACGAAAAACTAATGGGATGAGTGTTTACATAAACACATGGCAGTCATGACTCTTCATTCCAAGTAATCTGCATTCCTCCGTATTAACCAGCCTTGATATGTTCAAGGCATGTCCATCGGGGAAACGCATACTCTTAAGCCATTTATAGACTAGTAGTTGTGCGTTTTTCTTTAACACAAAGCTTGCTCTTGGTTTTGCAACCCGTGACCCATCACAAACCAACTCTATATTTTTACGGTTACAGAACAACGCTACATCTAATCTAGCCTTGATGTTGTCCTTTGTCTTCCCCTTCACATCTATGACGATATTGAAAATGTTCTGAAACACGTTCTTTTCAATGTGCATGACGTCAAGGTTATGGCGGAGAAGTTTGGTCTTCTAATAAGGAAGCTCCCAAAAGATACTTCACTTCACCCAATTATGGTGCTTACCAAATTGGAGACCAAACACAATGTCACCGTACTTTGACACAACATCATGCAATTCTTCACTAGAAAGACGTGGGGGTGTAACATCCTTTTCAACTCTGCCAACAAAGAAATCCTTTCTGTTCTTTTTGTACCTATGATTCGGTGGCAAGAAACGACGATAACAGTCAAAAAACGAAGCTTTACCCCTGTTTATTAGCGTGAATGCCTTGTTGTTCTCCATACAATATGGACATGCTAGTTTTCCATGCATGCTTCAACCAGAAACCATTTCAAAAGCTGGGAAATCATTGATAGTCCACATCAAAGCCGCTCTCATAACAAAATTATGTTTCATCGAGATATCATAAGTCAAAGCTCTAGAGGAACATAACTGCGTCAACTCATCAATCAACGGTCGAAGACAAACATCTATATTCCACCCCGGACTACTCGGACCTGGTATGACCCGAATGGGTTGAATCCGTCTGTACACAACCCAAGACGCACGTTCCTTGATTCAGCTGAAAGGAGAGGATGCACACTGTTAAAGTGTTTCCATGCTTCGTCGTCAGAAGGATGCACCACCACTCCATCAACCACATGATGTGATTGGTGTCATGTCATGTGCTCAGCAGTCCTTGGTGACATGAATAACCTTTGCAGTCTAGGTGTGATTGGAAAGTATCTAAGTTTTTTATATGCCACGAGAGTCTTTCCTCTGCCAGTTCTGGGTTTGTAACGAGAATGCCCACATGTCATGCACTCGGTCAGCTCAGCATTTTTAAGGTAGTATAACATGCAGAAGTTAGGGCACATGTCAATTTTCTGGTATCCTAAACCGAGGGGTTTCATCATGGACTTGACAACATAGAAGTTCTCTTTCAACCTGTTCCCTTCAGGTAAAATGCTTCTCACCCATTCGATAATCTTGTCATAACTGGCCTCACTCAACCCGTGATCTGACTTGATGGTGAACACCTATGCTACGGCCAATAATTTACTTTGGTTTGTACAGAAATCCCATAATAGTTCGTCAGAATCTTTCAACAGATCAAAAAACCTTGTTGCATCTGCATTAGGTTCTTCTTCTACGATTAGACATTCACTGACATTATTACCCTCACTCATTCTCATTGCATTCATAACCATATTCCTGTAAGGATTACTGTTGTCATTTTCAACTTCATGTTGCTAGCACTAGAAGTTGACCCAACCACCCTTTATACCATGCTCTCATTAGGAACAAATAGTTCTCCGTGTGCATACCACCATAGGTAATCCTCCATAAACCCTTTGGTTAGAAGAAGCATCGTTACAACATCTTAATGCAGAAACTTTTTATTTTTACACTTCCTGCATGGACACCTAATACCGCCATCAATAAAATTCTCGGGATAGATGTTGTGAAATTAATAAAACCTTGAACCCTGTTACAATAATCCATCCTCCGCAATCCTTGAGGTGAGTCCCGATACATCCATGAACGATCATCCATGACTTTTATCGAACCTCTATAAAATTATGACGACAACATGTATTAATTAACTATGTTACGTGACACAATCAAAGAGTTGATGTCTTATCCCAAGTGCAGGAGTGTCAAAGTAATAAATAACCCCGCAAGACCGGGGTCAATCCATAGGGAGGTCAACTATATATATATATATATATAATGTAACAAAGAGTTAAAGAGATCTTTGAGATGTGAGATTAATGTGAGGATTAAACAATAATAAAAATAAATATCAAGATTAGAGGATCCACTAATGGTATTAGAAATAAGTATAGTATAAACTCTTTTTATTACTCAACTAGAAACCATACACAAAGGAGATTCCAATCGAATGATTTATCCTTAATAGTTCATTATAAATGATCATATTAATTATCTTATTTTAGTAACATCATACTTTTAAATATTGTTAGGAATTCATGATGCTAACTTATGTTAACAACAAATCAAGTTCCTTTCATAACAACGATGTCGGCCGAAGACTATGAAGAATCAAGCATTTATTGTACCAAGTGTTATACAACACAAATCTAGATTAACCATTTAACAAGTAAGGTATTAAGAATTGATAAGATAAAAGATAAGACATATTAATAACAAACTTTCGTGGATATAAACATTGAAGTCCATGTTGAGTTTATATTATACATATTCTAACACCATTAGTGAAACATTTTCACCTTGACATAATTAACTTAGCTAGACATAATAAAGACTAAGAACATAAATAAACAAGATAAGAACATAGGTATGATATAAGCTAACTAAGAGTGGTATAGGAAATGAAAAGCATAAACAAGAGATTAATGAAAATATAACATGAAATAAACTTGAACATTACAAAGAGAGAGCAAGCAAGAAAATGATCTTGATCTGAAAACCAAGATGCCTAAATGAATGGAAAATACCTCCTTTTATAGGCTAAAATTCGTAACTATTCATTTGGTAATTGATTATTGATGTAGTGGCCAACTATTGATTTAGTGGACTAGGTGGACAGCAATACTCAAGCATTTTGGATGGATGAAATGGCATTGATGCAATCAGAATTTCACATATTTTTTTTCATTAAAGTTGTTGGAAATTATCTCCTCTTTTCACACAGCAAATTTCAGAGAATTTGGATCACTACAAATCGAGATATGGCTAAACGACTGAGTAATACTTCTTGTGGACTGGTGGATAGCCCTCAAGCTCTTTTCTGGATGAAATGGCACTGCTAACATTAGAACTTGTGCAGGTGGTCCCATGAAAGTTGTTGGAAATTGTCTTATCTTTCCACTCACCAAATTTGACGTCATTTTGCCTTCTATAACTCCAGCTATGGGTAAACTTCTAGGCAGTGTTTAGGCTGGATTGTAGGTCAGATTCTGACTTCTCTTTTGTTGCCAAGCTTTGAATTTAAAAACGGCAGATTTGGGTCTTCCACTCCTCATGAACATTGTAGGCCTATTTCTTAGCTTTCTATCCATATAAACCAAACTGAATCCAAGATCTACAACTCCAGATATGACCCAATGACTAAACAGTGTTCCAATTTGAATTGAATCAGCATCTCTTTTCTAAGCTTAGCCTTTTCTTTGTCCTTTCACTTTCAATAGTTAATCAAATCAATCAATCATTTGAACTGTGAGATATTCCTGCATTTAAAATGAGCATTTGCTATAAATTAAAGTTATTTTATATTATCAGACTTGTTATTATAAAACATACTCTAGTTAAGGAGTTATTGATACTTCAAGTGCAAAATGATGATACAAAACCTTGATAAAAATATACTTTTAAGTACTAATCATTACGTAAATAAACATAACAAAAATATTGGTTTGCCCCGACATTATCCAACAAACTAAAAAAACACTTTGTTAAATATTCATTATCAACTATACGTCCATACAAATTTATACATATATAAATTTACGGAAATCACAATTTCGCAATAGAATTGATAAAAATTAAAACGGACCAGTTAAACAAGCTATTATTTATTTCATCACAACACATCTAATTCGGTGTAATTCAAACAAAGTTTCAACAATTTACAAACAAATATAATTTGACAAAATCTAAAACAAACTATAACAACTATAAAATTATACATTCATACTACAAGTTTCTTTTACAAATAACAATCAAAAAAGTACATACGTTAACAAAATACATATACTGAAAAAATAATAAAATTCACATTTAAATGTTAAAACTAAAAATGATAGATTTACTTACAAAAAATGATAAAATCCACAAGAACGGATGTTGTGACCACGTACAAAAGTATAAGAAACTTGATTGCTTGTGTTGAGAATAAGGGGAGAGTTGGGATGGGTGGTTTGCTGCATTTTGGGAGGGGAGAGGTGGGATGGGGAAGAAGAAGGAGAAATAGAGGAAGAGAGTGTCGGCAGAGTGGGTATATATTGACTTTTACCGATGGAATCATTGACGGACATGTTCCGTCGGTATACTCGTCGGTGCTTCCACCGGTGACGGACTGTATGGAGATCCCGATTTGAATCCCTTGATCATTTCGTTGGTAAAATCATCTGAAAAAAATCCACGTCATCACATCGTTGCAATTTTCCAAAAAAAACTATGTAATCCGTCGGTGATACGGTCAGTATATATCGACGGAATACATCTGTTGGTATATACCGATCGTATCACCGATAGGTATTGTTTGTCGGTATATACCAACAGAAGTGGAGACGGAATTATTTTCATTGGTAAATTTTTACCGACGGAAATAATTTCATCGGTAATTCCGTTGGTTTTCGCCGATTTTCTAGTGTCATCACTGGTTTCCGTAATAATAGCCATAATTTCGAGGACAACAACACTATGATCATCTCACATATCAACTGCATTATCCTGATCCAACATGCAATCTTTCATGCCCAATGAAGCATCCAACGAACAATGAATTAACATCCATCTCTTGTCTTTGGCAGGTAGCTCTAGAAATTAACACCTTGGGGCAAATTCTTTCTTGACCACCAAGAGTAGTGACACAGCAGAAACAAGACAAGGCAAGGCAAGTCTCGTACTTTTAATGAGCCCAACTAAACTGAAGGGACTTTTGGTTTACCTAATAACCTACGATTATGTGCTTGCAATGCCATATTTTAATCACCGCAGCTAATCATAAATAGCACTTAAACCCTTTACCACTAGGAATATCCCAGACGTAAAGTGTTTAAAGACACCATAACATAACGAGACAACTTGATTAGAAAATGCTAATAAGCTATTAATCAAGGAATCAGATTTCTTTCTTCAAAATAGTATGCTAAAGACTGAATGGACCATGCACGTAAACAAACGACGTATAATAAGAAGCAATATGAAATTACCCAAAAAAATTATTTATCAAAAGAAAAACTAACCTTATGAATAATTTTATGCAGGTGACAGAGATGTCGTACTGCAGTTCGAGCTGAGGAGTGCTAGCGGGTCGATCCGGGACCTGGCCCACCGGAACTTGGACTGGTCCGGGTAAGACAAAAAATCGGTTGACCTGGGCTAACCCGGTTAAGACCCAGTATATATATTAACTTTATTGAACGATCACCTGACTCAAGGAAAGCAAAAGGAAAGCTGAAGTTTTTGCCCTAATTTCTGCAGAATAGACAACAACCAAAAGATTTACTTCTGTTGGTATCTCCTGCTGAATAGACAACAATCAACAGAGAGTTCATTGGAGAAATCTACAGGTGCTCTATCTCTTTTACGTTGATATTGTGTCCAAGCTAAATTATTTGCTTATATGATTTTCGCATCTGGATTTTCGCATCTGCAGCTTTGCTACTTGCTTTTCACTTTTGGGTTTTTGTCATTGAATCTTCTAACCCTAATTGGATCTCCCATTTAACAACTCACATCATTAATTCCCTTTCTGTCATTGATTTATTATTTGTTAAATCCATGTTTTTTTTTTTTTAGCTTTCTCGGAACAAACATTCTCAGGACAGTTTCATAATAATTTGTTAATGAATATACATTATAAAAAACATGTTCCTCTTGGTTTGTGCTCTATATGATAATCGGGAATAATTAATGTTTTTACAAGTCTTTTATCTGATAATGTTTTTACATTATAATGTGGAATAATCCAGTTTGTGCACATTCATTTAAACCAATTACTGTCATACATGTCTATCATTACTCTGTACCTTGAATCAATCATTACTCTGCCGAATTGAAATTGCTTGTATGCTTTTGGCAAGATGAATATCAAATTATTATGATGATGAACAGTTATTCTCATTGCTTCTATGAGTTCCATATTGCAAGTTTTTTAATTTTGTTATTTGAATTAATACTGAGTAAGAAGCTGATTCATGATGCAACAACAATGGGCATGATGTTCAATACAACAGGGTGATTTCTTCTCTCTACATTCCCAGTCTATCATAGTCTCAGTTTCCCTAAATTTCTCATCTTGGTTTATTTGATTGCTCGTCCTGTAAGGAGAAAAAAATTAAAAAGCATGAAAAAACCCAATTACCCTAATATAAAAAAAGAATAGCTGAGAACACCTCATCATCCACTCCCTCCCAGGAGACCGGCCTGTACATCTGGTAGCAATGTGAGTCTTGACGTTTGATTTCATTTGATTTGATTTGGTTTAGTACATGGTTTATACAGGTCTAAAATCTTTTGTTTTTATTTTTTTATGAAGTTAAAGATAAAGATGTTGATTTATGAATTTTAATGTAAAATAAAGTTAAAATATTGATTTATGGATTCTAATGCAAACTAGAGTTTGAATATTTTATTATGTTAAATTATGTGTCTCTAGAACAACTTATTATTTTATTATTATTTTTTAATATTTTTAGATTATGTTAAATATTTATTTATTTGAAGATAAATAAACTTTGATGCTGATTAATTATGCTAGTATACATGGCAGTGTTGGTGGTGGTGGTCTTGGAGTGAAGAGTTGTGATAGGAAATACAAGTCATGCTGAAACTGAAAGGAAAGGGGACTTATATTTATATGCTCTGGTTATCTCAGACTTTTTAAAGTTGGATGGCTTCATCATTGCATATCTAAAAATAATGGGCTATGTGTAAGGCCTGGAAGAGATTGGCCCAAGTCATGACATTATGTGGTCCTGGAACTTGCTATATGTGGCTACTTAAGTAGGTTGGGTCTTTAGAGCCTTGGTCAGTGAACAGCACTGGAGTAAATTTTCCTGATGCTTTCAAGTCCATTGCTACTACTGTTCAACAGTTTTTCTACTATTTTACTGGAACTAAATTCCAGGAAAAAAATGATGCATGTTCTAGCATGTTGCTTTGCTTATACAAGAGGAGAAAACTCTTACAAGTTACAACCGATAGGACAAACTTGTGATATGATAACTCAGCCGCCTGTTGTGGAAAGAAAAAAAATAAAAAAAAAATGAAATATCAGCCTCAATGAATCAGAATCTTCAAATCGATTCACCTGTCTATCCTCTTAAAAGTGGAATTACATGTCCATTGTCAAAAAATTGTGCATCACAACTGTAATATAAGAGACACAGCCGTGACGAAAGAAGCAAGAAAAAAGCTTTGATCACGTACGACCCCCCTTTGTTTTTTTATATAAATGGACAATGGTGCCTTACGTCAAGCAATTTGAAAATCAAACTTACAGCGTTGAATCTTAGAGATGATATGACAAGTATTACCTGTCTCTGAAAGCAACAGCTAAGAATAAGGGAATGATGTTTGTAAGTGGCACAAACGGAAGAAGGAAAACTAAATGAAACTCGAGTAGGCTATTATCTTTTTGTGTCAACCTCTACAACAATTGGTAATTTAATCCACACTACCCTGTTAATGTATCCCATGCTTTTCTGTAATTGCTTGACTGGACGTCATGAAAAATTGATCATACATAATTTGATTCAAAGTTCAAAAGCATGGAACAAGGCTTCCTTCCTCCTTGGATGTTTTGAAGCCTAATCAAAATTCCAAGGAGCCAAACAAAAAAAAAATCCTAAAATAAAGTTAAACAACTTCCATAATACAAGGCATCATTGTAGAGATGGATGTCCATTGAAACGAGAAGGCAGGTGACAGTAAGGATGGAAAGGAGTGTAGTGCGAAGAGGGTATTCCTTTTTGCATCAACAGCACTTGCATCTGTAATATTCAGTCTTGTCTGCTGCTAATAGATTCCATACCAGTCTCCATCACTTAGGTCTCCAAGTCTGCATGCTATGTCGCCTATCAACTAATTCGGTTGAGATATATTTTCGTGCACAGTTACTGTACTCGAATCAGTCCCGTTGGTTGCTAAAAAGGGCACATGAAATTAGAAATAGTTTTTAAAAAGTTCCAGGTCACGAGTGATTAACTTAAGTTAATTTATTTATTTATTTTATAAAAATATAAAAATATATTATTTTGAAAAAACAAAGAGAAGAAAAACATGTTTTGATAGGGTTTTCCCGGGGCTAACCCGATTGTCGATCAACCTTGGATATTTAACAGGTCATTTTAAATAAATTCCATCTATTTTTGTTGAAATTTGGCTCGGCTTAGACCTTAAGTCACTCGGATCACGGGTCAACTTATCAGGTTAGGTTTTAAAACAGTAAAATTAACTTGATTATGACTTTTAACTCTTTAATTGGTTCATTAATTAGCAATGAAATTTCCAAAACATGTCAAAAACAAAGTGCGGAAAATGTGTTCTCAAAACCTTATTCATAACATTCAAAGGACAAAGCATATTTGACTATAACATCCACTTTTCTTTTTCCTTCGACACTTTCATAATCAGTTTAATTACTCTGTTGCTATTAGAGATGTTCTGATTTTCAAATGCAATCCACCCAGCCTTAATAAGCTGAAGAAGTTCACTCTCAAAAGCATGATAATTTTTAATGATGTGTCCCGTGTCACTGCCATGATACTCATTTTTATATTAGGATTATACCACTTGGGGTATGGTGGTTGGAAGGGTTTCTGGGGAATAAAAGCGATCTTCCTAATATTTATCAACCTTTCGAAGATCTCCTTCGAGGGTAAAAAGGAATGGGTGGTAAAATTTTCTTGTTTTATTATGAGTTTTCATATGACTGTTTACCCATTCGAGTTTGATTAGTAATTTGAGGAAACTAGATGGGACACCAATAAATAGAATGATCTTGATTCATGCTTTTCATGCAAAAGCTATCTTCCAACCTGTAAGCTGATATAACATCAAACCTTTCTTTCAAACTCCTAATCCTTCCCAATTCCAATCATTGCTCCATCTTTTTTGTTGCTGTCACCATATCTATAAAATAGGTTGATAAATTACCGATCAAATAGTCAAAGTACGAGGCATCTAAAGTGTCAATGAAGATGGTAGTGAGCTCATTTTCAAGCAAAAAAGGATAAACTTGTGTTGCCATTTCACGCAACCTCAGATCATAATCCTTGATTAACTCATTACTTTGTATCATTATTCTTTGAAGGTTAGACTTGGTTAGGTTACCTTTAAGTTCAGCCTAAATTGTTTCAAAAACATATTGGTTAAATATTCTCACTTCTCTATTTTAAAGCCATTTAAATCCATGTGTCAGTTAAAAGCAGGTCCTTTCATGCTCTCGTTAAAATAATAGATCAAAAGTTACTTATCATGAATAACTTTAGTCATTTTACTGTGGTATACTTTAAGGTGGGTTTCTTGACATTGAAATCATGTATACTTGACAAACTTGAGGACTCTAAATCTTATAGAACTGCCAACATCTAGCTTTCCACATATTGTTTAAGTTAAAAGTGCATTAGATTAGTCCTTGCCTTTAATGGATTGATTTTCTTTTATGGTTATGATAAATACATTATTTTTCTCTTGAAACGATAACCACCCATAATAAATTAGCTTATCAATCTGCCTCTTGAAACTTTGACATTGATTGATGGTATGTCTTACAACTCCTACATGGCACTCGCATGTAGCATTCTTGTTATACCATTAAAGGAAAGGTGGCTTAATGGGTTCAAGTAGTAAAGGTGCTATTAGACGAGCATTTACAAGATGTTGATAAATATTGGTGATGGGAACTAGGAAGGGAGATGATTGTTCATGGTATTTTCTTTTATGGCTTAGATTTTACAGGCTTTAGAAAGCGTGATATCCAAGCTAAAATGAGGGTGAAGGTGTTTGGGGCATTTGACTTTTATTAGTTTATGATGGATTTTGAGGCATGACTGCATGAGCTTTTAATGATCCTAGGGTGTTAGAAGCAAAAATTAGCAAACCTTGATTAACCTAATAAACATATGAAATTTCGTTTTAATGAGGGTGTGTAAAGGGAAAAGAGCACATATTCATAGCAGGTTTCACAGTACTAATTTCTATATAGGAGGGGCCTCTCATCAATCCTTTTAGGGCAAATAATTTGTTATAGCATATCAGTTAGTTGAGATATATATCATTTTAAAAAGTCATCATGATTCTATCCTAGTTAAATCTTTTCTTTATCTCTCATCTCCCTTTTTAAATCTCCAAAGGCGTTGCAGAACCTTAGGAGGAGTTGGGTTTCAAGTGGAGGGACTTATATTTCTCCCTTCACTGAAGTGTATACTAAATGAATAAAATGTGCATATTGATGCAAGATGCTTGCAAGTTATTTATTAAAGTTACAATGATGGATTAGGCTGATTTTTTTTCTTGAAAAGTTCTCATTGAGGATTCCAAACCTACAGGAACTTTGACTAATTTGGGGAAACAGAGTTTCTACCTCATTATATTGGCCTTTTCTAAACTAGTCCTTATATCCTTAATAGTAATGTATCTAACATCTCACACTTCCTATAAGCATCCTTGAAGATCTAATAAAATCACAGTATGAGATAAAGATATATGACTTGGCATGTTATTGTGTGTGTCCTATGAAGGGTCCATCCTAAAAGATAGGATCTAGCCCATAAAGGTTTTTGACTCAGCTTGTCTAAACCTAAAGACTTTTTAGGCTTCTAGATTGTCCAAATTACCAATAAGGTAACCCGACCTCTTAAACTAATATACTATGAGCATAGAAGAAGCTCAACAATACCCGATATATAAGGCGAGCTCCAATTCGAATGGGAGTTCGAATGAGCATCAATAGAAATAAGTCATACTCGTCATCGAATCTCCTTATCTAATCATATAAAAAGACAAACGTAGGTCCAAAGCTTTTGTTAGATTTTTTGTAAAGTGTGTGAATAATTCACAAAAATAACATACATGTGAATGCAATAATTAAATGTCATAAATAAATAAAAGAAATAAAATATTTATAAGAAAGTAAAATTCACATGCAGATAACATAGCAATCAGAATAATAGAAATTAAGAGAATAAACACAAGTAATTAGGCTCAACCCTAAAGTCCTCGATGGAGTCATTATTCTATCACACCGTGATGTCAGCCAAAACTCCTCGAAATTGAGGGGGAAATCTATATCATGAAGAATTAGGAGTCACCACCTAGTATATAAAGGAAAATAAGGATCCTAAAATATGCATTAGTTGAAGAGACTCAGATAAAGGGTTAATTATGTTTAAGAGAAGAGTGATATCACCCTTACAACACCTTTTCTTATAAAATATTACTTTTACAATGTGTTTTCTCCTAAATCGATCCTAAGGTTACTTAATCACCCCTAGGGATCTCCTAGTCTTTCTTAAGGTCTTCTAGCCCCTTCTCTAAGCTCTCTGACCTTAACCATTAAGTTTTTTTTTTTTTTGGAATCTCTATTTGAAATAGCCTAGAATCCACTAGTTACTCAACTTAGATCTACCATATTGTTGCATGTATGTGATGTCATGGTGATCATCCTTCCAAATCGAGATCCTCGAGTGTGGGTGAAAAGAACAAAGAGTTCTTGTACTTTATCAGTTTAAAGTGTTTAGAGTTGTCACCTATTATTTTGGTCACTATGAACCCTAAGTAATCTTTAGAGTCTAGATAAAGGGAATGATTGTATATAGGGAAGACAATATCATCCCTAGTACACGTCACCTAAGGTAAGGTGTTTATTTGTCTAATTACTAAGGCATTGTTGTGTTTTTCTAACCATTAATCTATCAATTGGTTAAAAGTTGGTTCATCCTAATAGAGTGGACCATGACTTTATGGGTCAAGTCTAACTGTTCTAGAGTCTAAACATATTTTTGCATTTGTTTCTTTCAATACTGGGAATGTATCTTACATATAAGTTCATAATCCTTGATATTAAAATAAATAGATTGATTTTTTGGTGTTTTTGAAATATAGTCCAAGTTCTCATAGATTTAATAAGCATGTTGTTAAATCCAAAAATACATGCAAAGATATAAAAACAACTATTTTTCTTGAATTTTGGTATTTAAAAAAATATTAAAAATATGATTTTATTCTTTTTAAAAGATGATTTAAAAGCATGTGGGCTTGGCCTCTAAGCCCGCATATGATTTAATAAGCGTGTGAGACTGGCCTCTAAGCCCGTATAAAAATGTGATTTTATCCTTTTTAAAAAATATGCATGAAAAAGCCTTTAGGATTTGCCCATGTGCATGAAAACATAATATTTTTTGTGTTTTAAAATGAGGGAATTTTTTTTGAATTTTTTTGAATTTGTTTTGAAATTTTGAAGAAAAAAATCAAATATTTTAATACCAGATCTATATCTTATAATGTAAGTCTATGACTTGATATTAGGCAAAATTGTTGGAAAAATATGCAACGAACACATAAATGATTTCAAAATGGTCCTTGAAATTTTTTAGAATTTTTTGGCTTTTTATTAGACTTGTTTGACTAAACATTAAAATAAAGACAAATTAAAAACTAAGGGAAATGCATTAGGTTGTGCTAGGCAAACACACCCGTAGTTTAGGGAATGGGCTGGTTGGGCCCGAGGCCCAAGCCTAGTCCGGTTAGGTTGGGTCGATTAAAGGCTAAACAATTTCTTTCCTTTTTTTTTAGGTTGGACTAAAATGAGTCTAGCCCTCACATTACATGGTCGTTTGCCCAGTCTAGTGACCATGTTAATTATAATTCTGTTATAGAACATGAATTCACATTCTACATGCAGGTTCCAATAAAGGAAAAAATTTACAAGGAAGGAGGGAAAAGAGAAAACGATAACATGGCATGGAGGAGGTGCTTGGCTGCTGTTGCTGGGCAGTCCAGCGTAAGGATGGCAAAGACATTGGTGAAAGAATTGGTGGGTGGCGAGACTGTTGGTGCTCATGTTGATGGTCTGAAGAAGAAGCTTCTCTGCTGCTGTTGTTGTTCACATGTGGAGTGGAGGAAAAGAGCTAGCTTTCTTGGGTGGTTGGATAGGCTGCCACGGTGGCGGCTCATGGTGGCGTTAATGGAAGAGGTGCAGCGACAGAACACAAAAAAGAAATAGAAACCCTAGGAGGTAATGGTGAAGATAGCAATAATTTATAGTGTTTTTTCAGGTTATTTCTTAGTCCAAAATCTTGATTCGGTGATTGGTTGATAGCCAGGTAAGGTTTTCTTAGTGGGGCAGCTAAAACAAACGGTGTAAAGAATAGTTTTTTGGCTCTCCTTTTACACTGATTTCTCCTCCTCTAATGCATGAAATTCACTCATATATATAGGGAATAAAATAGGAACATCTAGTCTTTGTTGAGAATAAATCTTGGCTTTAATTCAAACAAGAAGGATCTCGATCATTGGCTAAAAGTCATCATAACAAGCTAAGAAATTTGGCTGCAAAGGCTTATCAGGTCAGCCTCTTTGTGGTGGCAGCATCGCGACTACAAAGGTGACCAGCCTGCAAGAATTATGTTGTGTAGTATGATGTCGGCCCATGAGAGTGGTGTCTTATTTGTTCTGTTTAGTAGAAAGATGAGACATTAAATGCACTTGAAAACTAGCCACTCGGGCAACCTTTCGGGTACAAAAGTTTGAAGATCATGCAAAGTGGTTAGGCGACAAGTTGTCTAACACCTCTTTTTTGTTTTTTTTATTAGTCAAAACGATGTCATTTTGTACCAAAACAAACCATTTTGGTCAAAATGCATTGTTTCACTTAAATGAAACGACGTCGTTTTGACACCCTTAGGGTTTTAATTAGGGATTTGACTAAAATCCAATTTAATCTTCTGTCTTTTGATTTCTTTTAATTGCATCTTTAATTGACTTTAAACTTTTAATTTTATGCAATTTTACCCTTACCAAACTCAAATATAAACCCTAAAGTTCAACGCCTTTTCATTTTGATCATTAGTTGTGAATTTATGCAAATGGATCCTCAATTGATCATTTAGCTTTCAATTTCACCCAGGTTTCAACCAAATTAAGTCATCGAAGTTTAACGCCTTCTTCGAAAAGGTCCTTGATCAAATTTCTTTAATTTGACCCTTAATTGACCCTAAACTTTGATTTGTTGCAATGTTTTCCTTGATTTCAATCAATTGACTTTGTAAAATTAAGTTTCGTCCTTTAAAATTTTAATATTTTCAATTAAACTCAAATTAAGCTTCCAAATTTATTTTTTCTCTAATTAAGTCCCTATTAAAATTAATTTTACCCATTAAAAATATAATTAAGTCCTTAACCTAATTAAATCTTTTATTTTTACCTAAATTAATCCTTAAACATTAAACATAATTAAACTTTTAATTTAACCTATGATTAAATCAAATTAGCCTATTAAAAATCCAATTATGCCCCTAGACTTAATATTCATGTAAATCCGTCCAATAATCATTTAATTTGACCTTGAATCTGTATTGTCTCTTCAGTCTTGGGTACAATAGAATACGATTAGGCTCCAAATTTTATCCAAAACTCCAGTTTGATTCTTTTATATATGTGAAACCCTTTTTATCCTATTTTTATCAAGTTATCAGTTTTTTTAATTTTTTTATTTTTAACAGGAAAAAGGTAAAAAATATTTAAGGGGAAAAACAAGAAATAGGTTATGACAACAATAATAAAAAAAAAAAACAACATAAAATTCTACTAAACAGGGTCACCACACCATAAACCCAAATTCAAAATTTTATTTCTCAATAATTCACCATCCTATGTAGGTTTTTTTTTTTAAGAGGTTTGCAAATACTTAAATAAACCCAAAAGGCAACCTAAATAAATTAAAAAACCTGAAAAGTAAAGGAAAAACAATAAAAGTGCAAAACAAACTAGGAAAATAAAATTATTAAATATAATATTTAATTTTCTAAAATAAAAAAAAATAAAAATAATTTTAAAAAAAATATCCTTAAAAAATCCTACATCAACCAGTCTTTAAAATTAGTTTGAGGTCTCCACACAAGCCAATAAAACAACACATATGGGCAAAGAGACAAGCCTTTTTGAAGGAAGAAGCCCAAATATGAGCTTATTTAAATGAGAAAATCGGATAGGAGAAGCTCGGCCAACAATATCTCTATCCACTCTTTATATGATTGGTATTAGCATTAAAAATGTTTATCCTTAGTGGAAGACCTACAAGACAACAATATTTCCACTCAACATCCATTTGGGATTGTTACCTAAAATAATTATCATTAAATCATGTCTCATGATATATTTTTTTTTTTTTACTTTACCCCTATTTCCATGCAAGTTAGCGTGTTCATAACTATATAAATATTCATTAACATGAGATAAAATAAATTTTTCTAATTTCCTCACTTGCACATTTTATTTTATTAACGTGGTTGTCCGAATCTGCTTGCGTGCACCTCTACTAATCTTACGGGTCCTAAAATTAACGACCATGTAAGTTTCCAATGATCATTATATTAGTAACTACAGGGCTCGAACATAAAATTACAGGAAGACTCACATATATTCACTTAAGTAGTGGAAGTTCTTTGGACCCAATATGTAACTTGTATCGGGAGTGCTTGTGATTTATAATAATTCTTTAATCCATTGATATATTTAAAATATTTTAGCCTAGTTGCTAGTTTTAGGAAGGCCTTAATCCCAGTGAGGTTTTCTTATAATTAATCTCATAATTTATAATAATTCCTTAATCCATCGATAATAATTTGCACCTTGGCCATGCTATCATTATTACATCAAATTGAATCAATTACCGAGGCATTTAATATCTTAAAAAAAATTAATTCTACCAAGTTAACATCACTTTAACCAGAATGGAGAAATAGGTTTTTTCTTAAGCGAAAAACTAACCTAATGATAATTAATAGAATCAGACGGTAAAATATATATATATATATATATATATATATATATATATATATATATATATATATATATATATATATATATCTAATTGAAAAAATATTAGACATTAGTCAACCAGGAATGGATGAGTTTTGGTTCGGTAATTGTCAAAATTTATGAGACTCATAAATAACTGCTGCAAGCATAAGAAGTTTTGTAGTTGATTTTTTGAAAGAGTTAGTTCTTCTATGTTGAATTAAAAGACCTCATTTGTAAATTCAATAATCTTTGCTAAAAAAAATTATATGCTCTGTTTAATTATTCAAATAAATAATAAATCAGGTTACTATTTATTTTTATTATTTTATAACAAATTATTGTTGTAGTTCAATTGTTAGTACAAAAAATAAGTCAGAGGTTACAGGTTTAAGCTACAGGGGTGTAAATATTTTTTGCATTGTGATAAATAATATGTTATCAAACCCTTTAATAAAAAAGAAAATTAAAGCAATTTTAGGTCTATGGAGCTGGCCTCTAAGCCCGCATGTACTTGGTCAGTTATTGAGATGCAAGCAGCTTGCTCCATTGTTTATATTTTTATTTTTTTCTTTGTCTTTTCTTATATAAAATTTATTAAATTCACTTACTTTTCAGTATTGATATGATTTTTAAATAGAAATATAATTTTTTAGTTTAATTTTAATAAGACTTTTTCAATTATTATGTATTTAATATGAAAATAAGAATGATAGTAATAAATTGTTCCATAACATTTTATTCAATTTTTTTTATTCTTAAAATTCTATATAGATTTTGAACATTATTTTATCATATTTATGATTGTTTTAGCTTTTAATCAAACATAAAAATATAGACATACCATTTTAATATTTTTTTTAATTTGTTTTAACAATTATAAAATATTTTTTAAATAGAAAAACTTATCTTGAAGGAAAAGAAAATTCAAAATGATTGTGTTCATGTTTAATAAAAATGTCAAAGAATTTTCTAAAACCTAATTTTTTTTTTTATGTTTAAAAATATTTTGGTCCCCGTAATACTTAGATGATTGTTTTTGTATTATAACTTGTTTTTCAAATTTTTTGCTTGAAAAAACATTATATTGAGACTTTTTAGATATTTTTGGATAATTTTAATGTATTAATACCAAAAACAAAAAAAAATCTAAAAAATATTATTTAAATATATTTTTTAATTAAAATTGTTTTTATATATAAAAAAAACATTTTAACTTCCATCACAATACCAATCACATTAGTTATTACTCATTGCAAGAAAATACCAACCACCAAAGAGAGTTTTTTGAAAAATAACATAATTTGATAAAAGTTTTGGGAAAATGACATAAATTAAAAAAATAATTAGAAAATAATACAGTTTAAATACAACCACAATTATGAATACTGGTTTTGTAACAACCATTATTGGGAATAGTGATTATTTACTTAGAAATCAAATGTGCATGTTTTATGCAAATTAATTAATATGTACAGAAGTCAACATAAAAATTTATGAAGATCCAATGATCAAAGATTCAATATATAATGATTAAGAAATAAAATGGGAGACAAGTTGATGTGATATAAGAGTAAAATGAGGGAAGAGAAAAGAGGGAAAGAAAGAATGGGTCATCAAGGGCATATTGAAGCTCTATTTCTTACATATTTAATACTGTTAAAAAAACTTTCGATAAGATAATTCTAACCATACTATGAAAGACCATCAAAAGATGTCGTAATTGGTTACTAGCTTTGTTTGGAATTAGTTTGGGGTTAAAGTACTTTAGGATTTGGTTAACATCAAACAAAACCGCTAACCAATTTACGATCTCATTTAATGGTTTTCATGATATGGTTAGAATCGTTTCATTGATATCATTTTAATAGTACCGAGTACGTGAAAAACGAAGTCCCAATAACTAATTTTTTTCCCCTTCCTTTTCTTCTCCTAGTTCTCTTCCATACTACATCAGCTAATCTTCCCATTTATTTTTTAATTATTGAATCTTGAATTTCATATCTTGGCTATTAAATTTTTATAAAATTTTATATTGATTTTTGTATATTTTAATTAATTTTACTTTTGATTTTTGAGTAAACAATCATTATTTACCAATATTGGTTGTTGCAGAATTAATATTCAAAATTCTAATTATATTCAATTTATATTATTTTTCCAATTTCATGAAACTGTAATAAAATGTTAAAATATCCCCCAAAGCTTTTTCTGCTTTTATGTAAGAAATCATGGAGTTTTACCTTGAGAAGAAACACCTTCCATTCTCCCATGTAACTCAATCCTTTCCTAAATAGCACCTACCATTTATCGTACAATTTCCAATAATATTGCATCTACGGTAAAAAATAAGACACGTCAGTCCATATATTTCAATCGGAGCCTCGCGATAAGATGAGTTACATCGTATACCTCCCACGTCAGGACACAAGATTAAATCCTGTGATTTTTCGTAGGCCCACTATGCTGTCTACTGCAGTCTTATCACAAGATTCCTCTTACAAGTAGAATCAATTATATCCTGGCCGTCAGATTGTTTAGGAACCACCCAAGTATAAAGATTCTAATCCATTTGAATTACCAATATACCCACATCTAATAATATAAATCCATAACCTCACCCACGTCTCCATCACCAACCGATTAAAACCCCCTCCTTTTTAACCGGAAAATCGACAATGACGGGACTCGTTACCGGCGCAATTTTTCTTCTTATTTCTTTATGTGGTATCGCCGCCGCTGGCCGAGTCACCGTTGGTGACGTTCTTCGGTTGCCATCGGAGGCTTCCAGGTTTTTCCATAACGATGATAATAGTGATGATGATTCAACTGGAACTAGATGGGCGATCCTGCTTGCCGGATCTAACGGTTACTGGAATTACAGGCATCAGGTCATAATTTTCTCTAGCTACATATATTCTTATATTGTGCGTGATTATGATGGTAATTTTTTAGGATAATTAGGTGTGTTTTATTTTTGTTTTGTAATCTTGTTCAGGCAGATGTTTGTCATGCATATCAACTGCTGAGAAAAGGTGGATTAAAGGAAGAAAATATAATTGTTTTCATGTATGATGACATTGCTTATAACTCAGAGAATCCAAGGCCTGGAGTCATCATTAACAGTCCTCAAGGAGAAGATGTTTATAAAGGAGTTCCAAAGGTTTTTTTTTTTAAAAAAAAAAGCTTAGGTTCTTATGTAGATATGAATTTTGTGGAGTCAAGTCATGTGGTTGTTTTGTTTTGGCAGGATTATACCGGTGAAGATGTGACTGTTGGAAACTTTTTTGCTGCTATTCTTGGAAACAAGACTGCTCTTACTGGGGGTAGTGGAAAAGTCGTTGATAGTGCCCCCAATGATCATATTTTCATTTACTATACTGATCATGGAGGTCCTGGAGTGCTAGGTTAGTTTCATATTTCTATATACACACTGATAATTGTTTATTTGTTGTTTCCTTGGATTTACTTCTTAATTGGTTTCATCTAATTATTACATCGAAACTTGAAATTCCAGTAAAATAAATGGATAACTTGTGACTGATGAATTAAAATTTTGAAAACTATTCCAAGAAATGCTATTGTCACTGTCTTTTATTGTTACTAGCTTGTTATTTATTAGAATTCTCGTAGGTTTTACATTTCTGATTGATGAAATAGGCTAATTAACTTTCATGTGTGGATTTTTGTCAGGTATGCCTACCAATCCTTACCTCTACGCTGATGATTTGATTGATGTCTTAAAAAAGAAGCATGCATCTGGGACCTATAAAAGCTTGGTAATTACAAGCTAGTCTGAGTTAGTCTAGTAGTCCACTTCCAATTTTTCTTGATGGGCTATATCTGTAAAACTGCAGGTGTTTTATCTTGAAGCCTGTGAATCCGGAAGCATCTTTGAGGGTCTTCTTCCTCAAGGTTTAAATATCTATGCAACCACAGCATCAAATGCGGAAGAGAGCAGTTGGGGAACCTATTGTCCCGGAGAGAATCCTAGCCCTCCCCCAGAATATGAAACCTGTTTGGGTGACTTGTACAGTGTTGCTTGGATGGAGGATAGGTATGCATGGTGTTAATTTTGACTTTTATTTTTGTTTAGATGCAAGGAAGTCAGTATTAAATTGTCACACACACCATTCAGTTGTTTTTGCCACTCATATAATATAAAAGAATAGCAATTATTAGTGAAACAAGAAAACTATCAGGCATGTAGGATTTACTTTTTGTCAAGGCTGATTAGTGGCCTAGGCTCCCGGATTGATTATCTTGACCCAGTAATCATTTTTCATATGTTCTGCTGGGCTGAAAAATGATTTCAATTTTTTTCCATTCTCTCAAGACAGATATTTTTATATGCAATTTTTTTTTTTATAATTTGACCTTGTGAACAGCGACATACACAATTTACAGACGGAAACTTTGCACCAGCAATATGAAATGGTAAGTGCTTGCAAGCTATTTATTCACACTAGACTATTTTGAATATAATCCAATGAGGGCAACAAATTTGATATTTTTTACTTGCCTACAAATCATATGATTTCATTACGGTGCATTTGCAGGTAAAAAGGAGGACTTCCAATGACAATTCTCCCTATGGTTCCCATGTCATGCAATATGGTGATGTAGGACTTAGCAAGGACAACATCTTCCTGTATATGGGTACAAACCCTGCTAACGATAACTTCACTTTCATGGATGAGAACTTGTTGAGGCCTCGTTCTAAAGCTGTTAATCAGCGTGATGCTGATCTTGTCCACTTCTGGGATAAGGTGTTTGTCTTTCCTCCTTTGTTCCATTTTGAATTAAAATACTGCCTTTTGGGCACAAATTTTTAGCGCAAAGAGTTATTAATTTTTATTTTTTTTGTTTTCATGTGCTTGTAAGCCAATCCCCTCTATGGTGTCAGTTGCTTGGTAAGAGCGAGGGTTCTTATAATTTTGTTAGAAGATTATGAGGGTTAGCCCAGCAAGTAAAGGACATTTTATGGTGGTATTAGAATCTTATCATGAGAGGTGCTCATTGGGGTTGCTGCTGATATAACTTGATGTAGAAAAACATCAAGGCTAAGTTGTTAGGTAGAAAGATAATTCAGTGGAATAATCTTCTTGTAGGATGCTGTGCATAACTACTACTTTTATATACAAGTTTTTTCACATGTTTTTAACCATTGAAATTACCTTTCTGCTTTAGTTCCTTACTCTGTATGTCCTCCATACTGTATGCAGTACCGCAAGGCCCCGGAAGGCTCTTCTAGGAAGGTTGAAGCTCAGAAGCAATTTGTTGAAGCAATGTCACATAGAATGCATATAGACCACAGCGTAAAACTTATTGGGAAGCTCCTTTTTGGAATTGAAAAGGCCTCAGAGGTGTTGAATGCCATCCGTCCTGCTGGGCAACCTCTTGTAGATGACTGGGACTGCCTTAAAACACTGGTAAAATTTTATGGTTCTCAGCCTCTGCTTTATCACCGTCTAACCTGTTTGTTCTCTTTGATTGCCAGCCCCGCTGGTGACACATCGAAAGATTCATTTCCTTTTTTTAGAAAATGTCTTCTCTTCTTCTATGCAGGTGAGGACTTTTGAAACACATTGTGGATCCGTATCCCAGTATGGGATGAAACACATGCGATCTCTTGCAAACCTTTGCAATGCTGGAATTGGAAAGGAACAGATGGCCGAGGCATCGGCACAAGCTTGTGTCAGCTTTCCTTCTGGTCCATGGAGCACTCTTCACAAAGGGTTCAGCGCATAACTGAAGCAGAATGTCCTATATAAAAGAAAAATGCTAGGGCTGTGTGCTGTTTTGCACATGTGGTCCACCTGTATACAAGTTATTTCGGTGATGTATTCAAATGGTCACTCTCATGATTGCTTGTGTAAATATAACTTAGAAGCACTTCTCTACCGAGATGCGATTTGTAAGGAAAGCACATTTTCCTAAAGATTTCCAGTAAAATCAGCTTATTCATCTTCTTCCGGTGTTTATAACAAAATGCGTTGTAAAACTCGTATTCCAGCAGGCTAGAGGAGGCAGCAGGTTCTCCCGCTTGGGTAAATGCCATTCCATTCAATACTAGTATCATAAAGCCGCCACTAATTATCACTGTAAACTGTAAAATACTAAAAAAAACTAGTTCTCCGCCTAAATTTCTAATGGTTCAAGACTAGATAGGCGTGCCCTGGTTTCGCCGCTTGAACACTAACCAAGGATTGGGCTGGGAATTCAGGATACTTGAATCGCTAGCGTGGAGAGCTTTTCAAAAATAATTTAATTATACAATAATAACAACGTTCCTGGTTAACAGAACTGATAATATAAACTCAATTGAAAAAATATATTTTTGAGGTATAATTTTTCCTTTTCAAAAACAAAAAAAAAAAAGTTATATTACCTGCTAACATGATCACCGGCCACCGTAAGTGTCTAGAATGGTGGGCTCCAACTCTTATGACCTCATAAGCTCGTTTTTCATTCCTTTAATCAAATGAAAACATTTATAAAAAAAATGCTAGAGATATCAATAAATTATTCATAATCTCAAATCATACTTTAAGCTTTCAAAAAACAAAAAGACTCAATTAAAAACACTATAATAAAACCTCTCCTATAAAAAAATATTCACTGACATAAAAAAACAACCTTTCTTGTTATCAAATCGTGGCTAGAAACATCAACGAACCAGGGAAAAAATATAAAAACAAAGAACTTAGAAACTATAACAATTTAAAACGCGACTCGTGCATGAGGAAAAACCAAGGTTCAATATCTATTTTAAGTCTAAATTTCATCCATAATGCTTCAATTGTTTCAAATCAATAAAACTAAACTGAATTCTACCAAATTAAGAAATGATCTAACATTCAAGCTTATTTTTGAAATCACAAAAACCCCCCACATCAAGCCAATTGAAAAATTCATCAAGCCCAATTCAAGATGAACTTAATATAAAAGGATCAAAATGACAAAACAAACAAAAAGTCAAGTTACAAAAAACTTCAAAGGAATAAAAAAAAGAAAAGGAAAACAATGTGGGTAGCTATTGCAATCCATAATAGGCCGCGTCCCCTCCTATGTCACATCTCCATTGTTTTTTTAATATTTCTTCCATTATGCATTGTTTCGTGTGTCCATGATTTTAAAAATCATTTCATGGTTCATCAAACATCAATTTTGCATCATCAAACCATGATTGCTAAAAAAACAATAAATAAATAAAGACTAAATCTGACATAAAAAATATTAATAGAACACCTTGGTATTTTGGAAGAGTCAACATAAAAACCAAGGAAAGAAGAGGAAAAGAAAAAGGAATCGTTAGAGTCACACGGTGACTCTCTAGTTAACATGTGTTATGTGCCAAGAAGGAACGCCAAATTTGGATCTTGGAGGTAGTCGTATAGGGAAATCAGAGGGCATTAGCTTACCTCACACATGTCAGCCTTTTTCTCTTTACCTGTGCACTTTGGTCCCTAGCCTGGAGAAAAAATGACTAAACATTTGTTTCAATTTCAAATTTAGTCGTCAAACCTTTAATTGTTTTAAATAAGTAAAGTTGAATTCTATTTTTCAAATCAAGCATTAACTGACCACTAGAAATTGACATCCCCATACCTAAGCAACCAAAATAATTCTATTTTTCAAATCAAGTATTAGCTGACCACTAGAAATTTTCATGACATCCTCATACCTAAGCAAGCAAAATAAATCATCAAGTCCAATCCAAAATAAAATCAATTTAAAAGGATGAAATTGAAGGAAACAAATTGAGTGATAAAAAATATCAAAGGACTTGAATATTTTCCCATTACCATTCACTTTAGTTCCTAATGTTGCTAAAAAAATGTTAAACATTCATCCAAGTTTCAAATTTGGTCCCTAGAGTTACGATTTTTTTAATTCAATAAATTTGAGTTTTAGTTTGTCAAACTATGCATCAACAGAATGACAAACTTTTTTCTCGACATAACGAGATCTCAATATCTAGATAATTAAAACAAATCATCAAGACCTATCCTAAATCAACATAATATGAATTGATTAAATTGAAAAAAAGGGGGAAAAAAAAGGTTAAAGGAACAAAACAAAAATAAAAAAGAAAATGAAAGAGAAAACTTTTGGAACACTATCATAATCCATAGTGTGTTCTCTTTACTGCTATAGTAAATTCACTAGTAGTTTTAGTTCTTTTAATTTAATTTTTAATTTTAATTACAATTGTAGTGATTTATGTGGCAATAAGTGTTATATTAAAAAAAACATATGTAATGAACTATTACATGAATGAAAGTAGTTATATAAAGGCTAAATGAAATAGGTTTTTTTTATTATTATTATAAGAACAAAAATGTAATTTTCAAGAAAATAATAGGACCATAAAGTAAAAAAAAAAAACAAACTAAAATGAGTTCTTCAAAAATAAAAGAAGTAAATTTAAACTTTTATATATATATATATATATATATATATATATATATAAAAAAAAACACTATATTACATCACCATCCTCTTACATGTTTTTCAATGACACTTATAATTCATAAAATTAAAAATTAAAAATTAAAAATTAAAACTAAAACTAAATATAAATAAAACTCTTTTTTGGTTTTGTCTTTGTGCATTGTAGATGACACAGTTCAACCTATAACATTTTTTTTATCCTCAAACTTTATTTCTTCATAATTTCAAAATTACATTCTATGTTTGCATCGATTTATTTATCATAGTTCTCTTTTATTTGAATTTTTGTTGCATGTGTGAAGTCTCTAAAAATCTTAACTTTAACAAACCCACTTTTACTTTGGATTTTATCTGTATGCATTGTTGATGACATTGTTAATCCTACAACGCTTCGTTTTCTTTTGTCCTCAAATTTTATTTCTTCACAATTTTATCTTTATTCTTGATGTTCACATCGGTTGATGTGTCATAATTCTATTTTATTTGCATGTTGTCACATATACAAGATTTTTGGAACTCTTCCCTCTATTAAATAACCATCAATTTTATGGAAAAAAAAACATTGTTGGTGAAAATAATTAAAAGAACAGAGACCAAAATTAAGAAAAAAACAAACAATTTGTTTTTATTGTTTAAGATCTGTGAAAAACTATAATTTGGTCCCTGGAGTTTCACATTTTTACATATTTTATCCCTATTATTCGAGGATTTTATGTTTAGATCATAAACTTCATTTTGTTTGCATTTTTTTCTTTATGTTAATGGAGGAGAGAAAGTCGTAAGAAAAAGGGAGCAGAGAGAAAAATATTTAGTTGGTCACATTCTAACAAAGAAAAAGGTTTGTCTTGGTTTTAATGAGTTTTTTTTTTTTTTAAGTAGTAGAGTTTTATAAAGATGGTTTGGAACTTTCATCTTATTAAAAAAAAGTATTTCCAAGTTTGGAAAGGTTTTTTTAATCAATCTAATTTTTTTTGTACCTATTTTATGATGTTTTGTGATTACAAATAAATTTACTTGGGTTTCTAGGATTTCTTTCTAAGTGTTTTTAGATTAAAAAATAGTTGAAAATGAGTATTTGTGTTCAAGAATAGAAAAAATCCAACTTTCTAGCCTCATTAAATGGCTAAAATTTGTACTAAGTGGACGTCATCCATTTAATTTTTTTTAAAAAAAACTAGGCAAAAGATATAAAAAAAAAAAGAAAAAAAGGCCAATATAGAGGCCTAGTATTGTTGGCCCAAACACTCCTAGACTTTTTATTTTGAGCTAGGTATATAGCCTAATTATTTTGGACCCGGTGTATGACATCTTTTTATATTACCCTTAAGTTTTTTTTAATCAAATTCACTATGAATTAAAGAAATTAAATGATATTTAAAATATTATCCAATTTTGCAATGGTTTTCAAATAAGATTATGTTTTTTATAATGATATTGAAATTTATATTTTATGAATTAATCTATATATATATATATATAAAAAATGTCAAATAAAACATATCTATGCCAAGAATATTTAAATCATAAATATAAAATCTTTTGAAAACCATTGCAAAATTGGATAATATTTTAAATATCATTTTAAATATATATAGATTAATTCATAAAGTGATTTTCAATATCATTATAAAAAACATAATCTTATTTGAAAACCATTGCAAAATTGAATAATATTTTAAATATCATTTAATTTCTTTAATTCATAGTGAATTTGATTAAAATATATATATATATATATATATATATATATATATATATAAAACCTAGATTAATATAAAAAATGTTCATGAATATTACTTGAAAATAAAATATCTATTTTGTTGCCTTTTATTGTAATTTTTTTACATTATTTTTTCAGATTAGTTATTATCTTATTTTATTATTTTAACATGTTCAAATTATTAAGTCATTATTTTGTTTTTTTAATTATTATTAAATCTTGTTTTCAAAACATGATAAGTTTCCATTAAAAAAAACAATGATTCTCATAAAAAAAAATATTTTTTCATCAAAATTATTGTACATAAAAATAAAAGTTTTTTTGTAGCCCTGAAGATGCTGTTATAGGAAGTCAAAACCCATGCCCCAACTAGCCATGCTTGTCAGTGTAACCCTTTTTTGTCATCTCTGAAAAATTATAAAGACTGACCATCAGCCTCCATGAATGGCTTGGATTGATTCTTCTATATCAAGGAAAGAGAATGGTTTAGTTATAGCCCCTCCCTTTCCATTCTATTCTCATTGTTATCTTCTACATTGAGTGTTCATTATGCATTCTCTTAAAAATAAATGTTTGTTTTTTATGTTTAACTGTGCCATGTTTTAATATGCATATATGTGTTATAAGTATTGTTCAAGGTTTAGTTTGGATGTTGAGTTTGTTTCTGAGTTAAGAAATGCTAGTTTGAGATATTTATTAAAATGTTTTGATGTTCAAGATAGTCATTGAAGTCTTTATGATAGCATATTTTGAAGCTTGGTTGTTGTTTTGTTTTTATTATTCTTAGACTATTGTTAGTATTTTGTTGGGCTTGCTTAGACCAAATGCATGTTATTTATGGTTAAAAATGTGAAAAAAAAAAAAATCAATGTAACAATGCTTATGCATAGAAATAGGTGTTTTAGACAACATTGAATGTGTTTTATGTTTTCCTTTAAATTTTTTTTTTGATTTTGTTGTATGATATAAGGCAATTGTGGGAACATGTTTAAGCCTTGGATGCAAATTTAAATAGTTTTTATTAGTTTTAGTGTTGTTTCTAGGTTTATGTTATTTTTTAGTTTTTCTAGGTTTTTGCCTTTTGTTTTCTAGCCATGTTCTTAGAAAGAATATTACCTTGACTACATGATTTGGACCAATTATGGTCCGTTTCTTAGCACTAGTCACTTCGTATAACCCCTTTAACTAGTAATCTAGGTTCTCTTTGCCTCGTTAACTTGTTATTCATGATTTTAATCACAGATCAGGTCTTTCTTCAATTAGATAATGAGGTTGTTTGATAATCCAGATAAACTCAAATGTGATGTTTTCATCTTATTTTTATTATTTTTATCCGTTTATTTATTGTTTTTTTTTTTTTGTATTATTTAACTTACTACTTGAACTAATAACTCAAAAATTAATTTTTTTTAACCTGGCCCTTTTTTTATATTAAAAAATTAACTTAACATGCAGTAAAACACGAGTAGCATATCTAATTAATAAACTATAACGAAAAAATAACACCATTCAAAGTCACTTTGTAGCATCTCACTATATATTTATCCTGGTATAACCCGAAGTATAAAGAAAATCTTGTACATTACCGAACAGGAATTAAATATCATAGGCTGCTTCAAATTAACCATGATTGGCTGACCACAGCTAAATAAAATAACAAAACAATTAAATTATGAGTGATGATTTAACTAAAGAGAAAAAACAACACCACGTCTCTCACGATTCCGTTAGACTAGAAATCACCGTGAGCCCAATTTATTCATTGTTGGATCTAACCTGGGGGGTGTATAAAATTCTGGGTTTGAAAGGGGAAGAGAAAGAGAGCATTTGTTTCGTTTTACTAAAGAAGAAGAAGAAGAGAAGCAGCTCTCTGTAGTATTGGTTGGCTCTTCTTCACAGTTTTCAGAGCCAAATCTCTTGCAATTCTCCTCTCTTTCTCGCTAACCAAACATGGGATTTTGAATGAGATTGGAGAGAGCTGGATAAATGTTGAGGATCTGTAACTTTTAAGAAGACAGATTTATAGGTGTGGTTAAGAAAACGTAATCTGATTTTGTATTAGCGTTGCATGATAGAGTCTAGAAACGTGGTTGATAATTTGTTGGATTCTTTGTTTTACAGGCACATTTGTAGTGATTTGAAAGTGTTTTTTTCACAAGGAAGGAGTTCCACGCTGGATTCTGATTTTGACGATTGGCTTCGGTTGATTGAGTTTTATAGAGAGAAGGTATCGGAGCTGTGTTTTATTACTTACAGGTTCAGGTTCAGAATTTGAGACACAATTCGATTTCTGTGGATGTTTTTTCTGGGTAATTTTCTCAAATAATCGTGAGTTAGTTTTTCTTCTTTGTTTTGCAGACACATTGGGAAAGATATAAGAAGTTTCAGAGGGGATTTGGAGGATTTCTTGACAGAGTGTACTGTTAGAGGATACAATTTAAATCAGATTTCTTGATATACAGAGATTGGAATCTGACATGAAAAGTCCTTTGAAATGTCATAAGAGTCGTTTCGTCAAATTCTGAATGATATCTGTATGAGAATCCGGGTTTTGATTTTGCGGTTTAACTCTCAAGATTGACAGTTTCCTAAATTGCTATTTACTTGGCGGCTCTCTCTCTCTCTCCCCTGTTATAAAATAAAGCAGCAACAGATTTCTCTGGTTTTGCTCTCCCGCAGTCTACAGTGTTCCAAGAACGATCATTTTCTGTGGTATTCAACTCGATTGAGAATCAATTCAACAAATTTGAAGTTACCGGGTAAAGCATCGATTTTGTCCTCAATTGCTCTCTCACCCTCGATGGATTCTGCTTGAGATTTTCCTTCTCTTCAGGCCAAAATCTTTCTCTGTGAAAAATCCTTGCTTGAGTCACTTTCTGATTAACATTGTAGTTATCAATTGTTCTTGACGCGTTCTTCCTTTCTCTCTGATTTTGGGCAATGAACATTCTGCAATCAAGATAAGCAGTTCCCCCTGCAATTCTCATTCTCGTTATCATTTTCTCAGTCAATGATCTCTGTTTATGGTACATGGAAACCTACGGGCCGAAACAAACTACTCAAAAAACGCGTTCGATTTTGTCTTTGAGGAGTTTCGACACTCTAATAGAATTTTGTTCTTCTGATTTTTTCTCTGCAAATAAAAGCACCATGCCCCTTTTGAGGAATTTCTTGTGTTCTCTATTTCTCCACGCGGATGATTTTTAAAAAATTTCATAGATCCGTTTCTAGATTGAATCCATCTCTTACATTTCTACTGATAAAAGATGCCAATCTCACGGCCACAGCTCATTTATGTTTTTCTTGAATAATCCTTGCCGTCAGATTCACATCTACACCGGGTTTTTTTTTCTCTTTTATTTTCCCTTGTTGTGTTTTTTTTTTTATTTTTTTTTTCAAGCCAGTCCAGCTTCTTTTTATTTGAATTTGTGAAAGTTGCAAGGTTAGCTTTATCTTTTTTGTTTTTATTATTGGTGGGATGGGACAGGTGTAGAAGAGTAAATGGAAAAGGACTCGTTGAGGAGCACCAATACTGGGAGCACGAGCAACACCACCACAAACAGTGCCCAGAGAAGCAGCTTAGATCCCAATAGGCAAACGACGTCGTCTAATCTTGTCTTGCAGTGGGGGAACCGGAAGCGGCTCAGGTGTATGAAAGTCCAAGTCAGGGACGTTTCGACCGCCCCGGTTCATAAGACAACAGTTCGTGTGGACCGTCTGGTTGTTAGAGCTAATAATAAAGATAAAGACAGTACCTGGAATCACCCGAGCAGCACAAATAATAATAATAGCAATCACAGCAACGGATATTCTAATCTCCGTCAACGTCTGTCTCCGCCTCCTCCCCCGCCCCCTCAGCGGATTCTAAGGTACAGATCTATCCCTTTTACCATGCAGCTCGTGAATATAACATGAACTTCTTACTTTTACTTGATGTGATGGAGGAAATTTTGAGCTTATGTGGTGGGGGTGTTGCCGTGTTGATTATTTGAGGTTGTGGGAAGTGGTGGAGGAATACGAATCGGGTTGTGGGCTGTGCCCGCGATGCTTTTCGGTTGTGTTAGTCACTTATTTTATTTAGGGACGTGGTTCATGAGCTGTCTTGTTTTGGTTAGAGATGAGTAAAAAATTTAAAAAAACCAGAAAAAATAACTAAAAAATCAAACTAGAATAGAAAAACATATTAAAATTTTAAAAAAATTGACTGGTTCAGTTTGGTTTTGGTTTTATAAACTTAAAACCGAACCAAAACCGGAAAAACAATTGAGCCAAAACTGAAAAAATCGAACCAAACCGGTTTGAATCGGTTTTTATTCTAAAAAACCGAACCGAACAAAACCGGTCAATTTGAACCGGTTTTGATTTTGTTTTTTATTTTTTTAAATTTAATTTAGTTATTTTTTTATATATAAAAATCAAATCAAACCGAAAATTATCATCTTTAATCTTAATATTTTTCACCTTCCCTTCAAAGGTTACATGAGATATTTTTTTGGTTAATACTAGTTGTTTGTTCGGCAAGTTTTTATTTTTGTAATTAAAATATATATAATAATAATAAATATATTATATGTATAAAAGCTACTATTTAAACTCTAAAGATTTTTTTTATTTCTCATACACGCATTGTTTTTTACCTAAATATTTATTTACTAGTAGCAAATTTTTGAATTAAAACTAAAGGCAACTAAAATGATTTTTTAATAAAAATTTCAATAATTTGAAATAATTAGAAAAAATGTATCTATTTCATCAAAACTATTTTTTAAAAATTATTTTAATAAAAACTTTTTTTTCTTAATTAGAAGTATAGTTTTTTAAATAAAAATATTATCATGATATGAAAAGTAGATTTTGATAAAAAGAAAAAACATTGAAAATCATGTCTTTGTACGCAATTGAAGAAGAAAAAAAGAATAATTAATTTGAGAAAACAATGTAAAATATTTTTTTTATTAAAAAGATAAAAAAATATAATTTTTATTTTAATGTTATTCATGACTATAAATTTTTTAAAAATTGCATATTAGGTTCATAAATAATAATAAATAAAATAATTATTAATATTACCAAAATAATACAATAATTTTATTTGAAAATATAGATAAAATTAAATTATATTTAATGTACTAATATTTTAAATATAATATAATATATCTTATTTTATTTTATTTTATTTTATTTTTAATATATTTTAATTAAAATTAAAAAATGAAATCAAAGGATACCTCATGACTATAAATGTTTTTTAAATTGCATGTTAGGTTCATAAATAATAATAAACGAAATAAATATTAATATTACCAAGAAAAATACAGTAATTTTATTTGAAAATATAAATAAAATTAAATGATATTTAATGAACTAATATTTCAAATATAATATATTTTACTTTATTTTTAATAAATTTTAATTAAAATTAAAAAAAAATGAAATCAAAGGATACCTAGGTGTGAGTGGGCTGCACTCTCGGCTCAATTCAAAGAAGCCTATGCGTGAGCTGGCCTACTACAAGGCCATGCTCACATGCCTTCTTTCCGCAATTTGTTTGTCTTTTTTTTTTTTTTTCCCGAATAAAAATGCTTAGTTTATAGGTGAGGATTCCCTGGATCAAATTGGGCGGAAAGTTAGGCTCCAAGGTTTTAGATTCTAAAAACTTATTTTTAATTATTTTTTTTTTTGAAAACATATATATATATATATATATATATATATATATATATATATAATACTTTAAACACCTCAATAACCCCAACACTTAAAAGAACTCTTTACACACCTTTATAAACTTATTTTTCACCTCAAATATTCTTAGGGAAATTTGGGACTTTAATGAAGTTTTTTGGAGTCTATGTTTAATTAACAGTGCAGTAGCAATTATTCATCAAAATAATTAAATTATAAGAAAAAAAATATATTAAAAATCACCTCTAGATAGGCCTGTGACTCAAGCAGCGGCATTTTCTTAAATGCACCAACAAATTTGCTGTCACCTCTCTATGGTTGGGCCTTTAAGAGCCTCCCACCATTATGTAAATGATATTTTTTTATTTTTTAAAAATTATTTTTGACATCAGCACATCAAAACCATCCAAAACATACAAACTATATTAAATTTTAACAAAAAAAAATTAAATATTTAAAAACCACCGGCCGTTTCCAAACGTATCCTAATTGGACTCGACACCTTACCTTATCTCCACCTTGCTCTGATGATCAGTACAATAGGAAGTTCTGTGACTTGCGAGCGCAAATACTCAAGTATATTTACTGTACGGATAAGGGTACGAGTCTGACATGTTTTGTTTTTTATTTCCCTGATTAACTCTATTTTTAGGTGAGTTCTAACTAATATTGATTAGTTTATAAATTCTAAAATTAATCATTATATAAATTTTTAGTAATATTGATAGAACTAAAACTGGTGATTAGTATGAAATAAATTTTAAAATTTGATTAATTGAATTATTTTTTTAAATCAAGTAGAGATAACTGTTATAGAAATGAATAAGACTACGCATTGTTTGTGTCATTTACTCTTGGACTGGCACCTAGCTTGATTGGTCTGGTGATGGCAAATATACGGGCCTCATAAAGTATTTCAGTTTTAATAATCGACTTGGTATTTTAGAGTGTGTTTGAAATTGTGGTAGTGGTGATAATTAAAGTGTTTTTTTACTCAGAAATGTATTAAAATAAAGTATTTTTTATTTTTAAAAAATTATTTTTAACATTAGCATATTAAAATGATTTGAAAACATTAAAAAAATTATTTTAAATAAAAAAATCAAATTTTAAAACGACATAATTTACACTACATTCCCAAACTCAACATTAATTAATGTAACAGGTGGTGTAGAGGTATGATCAAACTCTTTAAAAGATGAAGCAATATAAGTAAGATATTATATGAGGCTTATATTTGTCCACTTCCGGAATGGTCAGGTGGCGCATGTGAATGGCTCAGAAGTGCATGAAAGCGCCTTCTTTGTAGCCGTTCGCTCATGGTAAGTGCATGAAAGCGCCTTCTTCTTCCTAGTCAAGATCGAGGTATAGGTAAAATAGGCTGCTCTTTGCTAATTTTAATGATTTTGATCGGAGTTGTTAAAGGGGGGAATTGACTTGACTAGTGAGTGGTGACTTGTTAAAAACATTTGAAGAATTACTTGCTTGGAAACTTCAGAAGTATGACACGAATTGTATGCTTCCTTCCATAAGGAAATTATTTATTTGGTCCAAAAGGCATACAGAATAAAAAAGAAAGAGAAAGGAAGAGAGAGACTGAATTAGATCTGACTTTTCCGACTGCAGTTTCTAGTAGGTTTATGGCTGCCTTATCTTTTCTTAATCACGCGCTTGATCTTAACCTCTCATTTTCTAAGTTTTAACCCGTACCTGTTTTGACCGGAGTTTTTTTTTTTTTGTTAACCACTAGTCACCGTCCGATTTCACATAAAAAGATCAGGAATCCGGTCCGCTTGATCCCACATACATTCCAACTAGTCTCTAAATAGAAAACGTCTTCTTAAACCCTTTAAAACAGCAAAAACAAAATCCAACGGCCACAAAACCAGCTAGAAAGACCAGCTGTTCACGTTGGATTAGAACACGAATAGGAATAGAATCTCCACCGCTCTCCCCCTCAAATATCTACAACTTTTCATAAACGAAGGACGAAAATAGGAGAAAACACCTCCTGCTAGTATAACCCCTCCTTTCAAATCCTATATAGCCCACAAAGGAAGTCAAATCTCACTCCCAACCCCCATTCTCTACGCAAAACCCGTCGAGATTCTAGCCAGTCCCTGCCCACCGATCTTAGATCAATCAAAATTCCCCAAAGGTTATTCTCGTAATTTCATAATTACCCACTTCAAATCTCTCCACTTTTTTTAAAAAAAAAAAATTATTTTTTCACTACTTTACATTAAAAAACACACTTCAGATGGGGGGTGTCACTTTTATCATATTTCCGAGTCATGTCACATGATCTAATCTTGTTTGTTTGATGCTGTTTGTTCTGTATTTGTGCTGTTAATTCAATAGGAACTCGGAGGATTCAAGTGCCATGAGAGGAGGCCAGAGTAACGGTGGTGGTCTGGGTAGGATTGCTTCACCAGACAAGGGTGCGCACGATAGGAGAAGTAACAACCATACCCCCCACCACCACCACAATAGCAGCAAAAACCATGAGAATCATAACAATAACAAATCAGCGGCATCTTCGGATACCAAGAAAGGAGGAGGGTCATCTTCTGGGGGGAGTGGAGAAGCACCACCACCACCACCAGCAGTTTGGCCACCAAAGTTTGTTATTGCTTTAACTAATAAAGAGAAAGAAGAAGATTTCTTTGTCTTTAAAGGGTCCAAGTTGCCTCAAAGACCCAAAAAGAGAGCCAAATTCATTCAGCGCACCCTCAATGTAAGACCCCTCTCCTTCCTTTCCTTTTTATTTGGATTTTTCCTCTATCTTTGATTAGATTCTAAATTATTTGAAGGTAAAACATCCCCATAACTATTTTAGATGATCAAGAATAATGTACTGTCTCATTCACTGATTTGTATGCTAATTTATTTTTATGGGATTGAAATAGACACATCTTGGATAACTTTGCAAACGATAGAATTGGAGAAAAGTGATTGAATTTAGAGTGAGGTACGAACATTTATAAGGAAAAAGGATTTTTTAAGGATCCCGTCGATTGAAAGATTAGGGTTTGAGCGGGGAGGAGTGTGGGTTTACGTGATTTTGGTGGCCTTGTTTTTTCCTTGGCTGAAAAAGCTAGGAAAGCGTGTAATGTGGTGACCAAGTGAGAGCAGCCCTTGTTGTACGTGTCAGTCAAGCCGTGGATGTTTGCCTACCTACTGATAATGACCTAAGTTTGTTGGCTAGCATCTCTCTAGCTCGAGAAATCTTATTTTCATAAACAAATAGAGGTCTCTCATGGTGTCCAGGTGTAGGCTGAGGATTTAATAGACACGGCCATGCTTGTCATCAAATGTGCAATACAAAAGTAGCATGAGCCAACGGTTCCTTGCCAATTACCCACTCTTGTAGGCCTCCCCCTTATTCCGTGGTTTATTATTATGGTGGTTGCTTGATTCTTCTCTCACCTTGGACCGCAAAATGCCTAAGATATTATTGTTTTGTGTGATATTCCGGGAATAATGTTTACTTTGGGGGCAAATTGTCATTCCATGATCCGATTTTTTATTTATTTTTTTAACTATTGATTATTAAAAGGGGAAGGGGGGAATGGTAGTGTCACATTAGAAATGGTGCTCCTTTTTTTTTTTTTTTTTTTTTTTGAGAGGTGAATTGGGTTGTCAATTTTCTAGAGGGAACTTAATCTGACTCTGGTTTTGGTTATTGGACATTGTTGCATAGCTTGTGAGCCCCGGAGCATGGCTATGTGATTTGACACTAGAACGTTATGAAGTCAGAGAGAAGAAGATCACCAAGAAGGTACTCTCAAGTCTCTAATGCATGAACAATATTTTATTTTCACGCCCGCATGAATGTTGCTCTATTATTATTATTATGTCCATTAAACAGCATCTCATTCGCTTCCATGCAGAGACCAAGAGGGTTGAAGGCCATGGGAAATATAGACTCCGACTCTGAGTAGAAGAAAGAAAACTCTGGACGGATCACAAATGTACCTTCTTAGCCTTCTCTAGGAAGAAGATAGACAACAAATCATCGTTGGAAATTGTTTTTTTTTTTTTTTAGGATGTAAGAAAGATGTCCGTAGTGCCTTACCGTGTAAATCGCCACCTTTCACCTCCTGCAAGAATGAAAAGTAGAAAATTTAATTCAGTCATATTTTTCACCCTTCATTTTTTAGGTAAATTTCCTTTCAATTCCCTAGACCACTGACCGACCTCCCACTTCTTTCAATTATAACCCGCCCCCTTCGATTTAAGTAGATGGGTAATGCCAGCCGATGCTGCTTTGCCGTGCCCTAAAAGTAAATTGTGCTACAAAGAACCTGATATAATAGCTTTGTGATGTGGACAAGAACACCCTCTGCTTTACTCCAATTTCGTCAATGCTGTCTCTGCATCATGTGTGTTTAGTATTTTAATTCACGTGTTTTTCTTAAATATATTAAAATATTTTTTTAGATTTATTTTTTTATTTTTGATATCAACCATTAAAAAAATATTAATTTGATATTTTTTTTATTTTAAACATATTTTTTAAATATAGAGAGAAATATGATAACAAACAACTTGATCATTTCTATCCTTTAATCTGTCGGTAAAAATTAATTAAAAAATAAATCAAATTAATTAATTAAAAAACTCAAGAAATTTCTATCTTGTTTGATTTTAGTTTCAAAAAATCTTATACTGATTTATTCGAATTAAATCAAATCAAGTTTAACTAGTTAAATTAAAATAAATATTATTGATGATCTTTTTCTGTAGAACTTTGTAGCTCTGGTAAGCCCGAGTATACTAAGCCCAAGTATACTAGAAATATATCAGTCATCTATGGCATTAAATATTGAACTACCTCTGATTTTTGCTCAGGTGTCCAACTAGTGTTGTTAAATAATATTTGAAACCATGAGCATTATGTTGCATATTATGTTTTTCAGCATGTCCCTTGTTTTCTTTTATTTCTTTTCATAGAGAAGTAAGAAGTTGAAATATATCTAAGCTCTGTAAACCGGGCTGGATTTCTCATGGCTGTGCATTTCTTGTCTACTATGTGATCCTTTGTGAATTTTTTTAGGGTTTGTACTTTAAGAATAATTTGATTAGATGCAAATTTTAAGTTTGTTTTTTAAAATTATCAGTTCAAGTCCCACAAATTTCAAGGTCACTGAAAGGTTTATATAATCATTAACTTTAGAATCCATAAAATTAAAATAAAATGAGAAGCTTGTTTATCTTGAAACACCCAAAAATAAATATATATATATATATATATTATATATATATATATATATATATATATATATGATCCTTGTGAACATGTCGCTTAACATGTATATATCTATATTGAGCAGCATTATTTCAGCATTATCCATCCAATATTTAAGAGGCGAGGAGCAATGACAAGAGTGATTCTACAGGATTTTATATAAGCTACAAACAATTATGTCATGTAATTTATTTTACACCTTTTATTTCATGACTTATTAATCAACACATATTTTTGTTGATTTTAACCCAAAAATGCATGAAAAAAATATTATATAGACCTTCATATATTTTTACCGCCAACGCTTTAATCAAGACAAACTGATCAGCAACGATTGATTAATTAGAATGATTGGAGATATCACCTTAGTCTTAGAAAAATAAAATTTTTTGCATTAACCATAGGCGCTTTAAAAAAATCTTAACACATTTTACTAAAAGAGGCTAGTTTTTTCTATGTAGGCATTTTTTATAATTAAAAAATTACTATCTAAATTAAGAATAATAAATTTGATTTCTAGCAAAGCATAAATCATTATTTGATTTCACATATAAATCAAATTAAAAAGAGAATTGTTTTAATTTATTTGTATGAATATTTTAAATAGAAATTATATCAAATTAAATATTTTAATAAAATTAAATATTTATATACACGTACTTGCTTAATTTTTGGATACTCGAATAAATTTATGTGTATAACATACCCTCTAAAATTCTAATGAGATCGATATTTCTCTCGCGCAACTGAAATTCCATGGATCTAACTGAAAAAATAAATTAATCAGTTAAAATCATATAAAAATTGAACTTAATTTAATCCGGGGAGATTTCGGCGATTTCCATTTGAAAAAAAAGACACTTCCTATGCCTTAAATCTTAACGGAAATGGGAAGGGTAAGCGTTGAACAAATGAAGTTGTTTGTGAGTTGGAATTACTAAATTAACCCTAAGAACAAGTGAAGGGTAAGCTTCCACAAGCCACATTTAAGGGAAGACTAGAAAGTAAGATTTGAAATTTTCACCTTTAGAGAGCTCTCCTATTTATATTCTCGGAGAGATGAGAATATAAGAAGGATATCCTAGATAATGTTTCATACAGGCACTTTATAAAAAAAAAAATCAACACAAAATATATATAAAAAAACTACTGAAATATTTATTTATTAGAATAATTCATCACGTCATTTATAAGTTCCACTAATTCAATATTATATATAAATGTTTTTCCTCCATATTTATTTTTTTATCTTTTGGCATGCTTTTAAATCCACATCCATTATATATTATATATAAAGTTAAAAGAGCTCAATATTTCATTATATATTTTGCATAATTTTACTTCTAAACAACATAGCTTCTAGGAGGGTAGTTCAGTAAATTCATAAGGGTTCAAATGTCATTATCAAATTCATAAGGGTTATTATAATAATCTCATATTTTAATGGTACATTTAAATTACTTAATTGTCATTGGAAGTTATTTTCATTTAATTATTTAAGGGGTATTCTTGGTTTTTTATATTTTTTTAAATATTAGAATTACTAAATTAACCCTAAAATCAAATTTTCTATTTTTCGCTTTAAGATGTGTTTTCATCGTTTCCTATAGATTTCTTTGTTGTTATTAAGTTGGGTTAGGGGTGATTCAATCCTTTTTCATTTCTTAAAAATATTAAAAAAAGCTACCAGCGTGTGGAACGGCTTCGCGCTCTTTGAGCAGCGTGAGCCTCCATCTGGTGGAAAAACACTAGCTTCTACCATGACTTTTGAAGCTACACGATGCCCTCTTCTATATGAAGTAGCATATGTAGTGTTTTGAAGGGCGGCTTCGCTCCAACCTCGTCTTCTTTTTCTTTTTCTCTTCTCTCTCCCCTTCGCATTGAATTCCATGCTACCCATTAAAAAAATCAACTTCATCATTTTATTTTATGATATATTATATTTGACCCTTAATTATTTTATTTTTAAGTTTGTTTTTTAGCCCTTTTATCAAATCTTAATTTATTTTCAATTTCATCATTAGATCCACAATCTTAATTTTTAATTTCTTCAAGTTTGGTCCCCATTTTCTTGATTTCTATTTTTAATTTGGATTTTTTTTGTGAATTTAATTTTTCTTTTCAATTTTACCCTTCAATTTAAATTTTGACAATATTTAAAGTTTGGCTCTCAATGTTTTAATTTTAAATTTTAATTCTTAACCCTTTTATTAAAATTTAATTTTTTTTAGAATTTCATCCTTGAATCCATAATCCTAGTTTTTTTTTTGTTTTTTTTTTCAAACTTAATCCTCATTCTCTTAATTTTTATTTTTTTTATTTTGGATTCTTTTGTTAATTTTATTTTTCTTTATAACTTTACCCTTTAATTTAAAGTTTTATGATATTTAAAGTTAGATCTTCAATATTTTGATTTCAAATTTTGACTCTAACCCTTTTATCAAAATTAAATTTGTTTTTAATTTCATCATTAGATCCATAATTTTGATTTTTTAATTTTTCAAGTTTAGTCCTTATTCTCTTAATTTTTATTTTTAATTTGAATTCTTATGTGAATTTGAATTTTCTTTTCAATTTATTTAACTCAAAATTTTAGGTTGTCCTCTTATTTTTTGGGAGTCGATCCAAGACAAGTATCGGTCACGTGTCAAGTGAGTTGACCTAAGTTGACCCAAGTCAAATGAATTTTTTTATTTTATAAAAAATGTAAGGATGATATCATTTTGAAAAAAATAAAGGAAAATAGTTAATGATTTTTTACCCGATCTTTACTAGGTTTGTCACTGGTGATCAACCCGTGTTTTTGATCATTTCACAAGAGATTAGTTCTCCTCAAATTTCTTTTGAAACTTGACCCACCCTAAGCCCTAAGTTGCAGGTTATTCCACCATTTTACCTTCTACTAGGTTATTTCATTCACATAATTCCTCTCGTGAGTTTTGTTAACCTCACTTGGATTTGTTAGTGCTTTTTTTTTAGATTTTTTTTATTAATTTATTTTTTTTAATTTTATCTTTATATATTTGGATTCTTTGTGATTTACAACTATAATTTTTTTTCAATTTTCTTTTTATAATGTGATGCCATGGATTTTTTTTTTCTTCAAAATACATTAATAGAAAATATTAAATTAATTTCTCAATGACTACCCATACTTCAAGAGAGATAGATACAAATAAAAAATACAAACAAAAGAAAAAAAAATTTCTCATTCCAAAATGTAAATATTCCTATCACTTGTCACTTTTGATAGGTTCCAATTTTGATTTTATTTTCCATCATATATATATATTTCTCTTCAAGGTTTAAACACATCAAGCAAATACTTACCTTAAAATAATAATAATAATAATTGTTTTTTAAAATATTTTAAACTTAAAAATATATCAAAATAATTTTTTATTTTTTAAAATTAATTTTCAACATCATCACATGAAAATACACAAAAAAAAAATGAAAAAAGAGAAAATTTATATTTTTTAAAAAATTATTTTTAAAACACAAAAATAAACAAGTAATTATTCTCAACACATAGAAACGGTTAAAATCATGCTTGTGGCATTAGCTATACCTCCTCTGTACATATAATTAGGCTTTTGGACATGGATTCCCCCAGGGAACAAGCATGAAGGCACACCACATCAACCAGGATGGTGACTGAAAAAGACCTATCATCTAAAATGCAAAGAATGAATGTAGCATAGCATATTTCTCCAAACCATTCTCAACTGCTAATAGCTGTCTGGTTTGAGTTCATTTATCAAAATCCCAAAACGTTTCGTGATATGTGTAACAGAGGTTCCAAAGCACTCGGTGCAAATTTCCTCGCAAAAAGAAAACAGATTGAAGTGGATTGATTATTGTAAATGCAATGCTTATCTTCATGAACCTTTTTGAAGAACTCCTCTTTTATGTCCGCTCTTCCGAAGGTAGCTGGGTGAGCTCCACCCCTTGACCAGTCCACCCAGGTAAGGGTTCTGTTCGCTAAGAGAGGTGCTGTTCGAACGGTCAACATGGTGGGGAAATAATGTTCATCAACATAACAATGCGGTTTACAGAATTCCTCAAATTTTGGGTAAAATGTAGTATCTTCCACTATGTTGACTGCAAGCTTTCGGTTAATCTCAAACCATTGAGATCCTTTGCGCCAGTTGGTAATATTCACTTCAGGTGCCATATTCTCATTATACCGTCCTCTCCCATATGGCCCATGGTCGTCAAATGCACCAATGAAGCTATGCTTGGATCTCATTATGTATCCATACACGAAAGTAAAATTAAAGAGAGGAATGCAAGATTCGGACACCAGAACGAACCGCTCATTCAAGATATCGAGCAATGCATTGGCAAGGAGTCTTCGTTCAGCATCACACATACTCATCCTACCCCATTCAGAAATCTGTGTTGGGAAAGCACAAGATAAAATGTAAGTTCCTTATATTATAAGGTCAAAAGTCAAATGGTTGGTAAAACTTCATGTAATAGAAACAAAAGACATTACCTGAAAACCAAAGCTTTGCGCAAAATGTTAATAAGGTAAGAAATTATCTTGCTTGTGTAAAAATTTAATTTCATGGACATTTTGACATCACAATTTCAAATATTTTTTTTTCTGTTTTTGACAGTTAATAGGATAAGAAATTATTAAAAAGACGAAACAACTACGAAGATATGAAGTGACTACCTTCAGCAAGCAAGGAACCAGAGGTAATAGACAATTTGAAATACACTGGAAGTGATTTCATGTATTGACACAATAAGTAATGGATGAACATGGCTCCATCTTTTTTTCATTGCTGCATGTGCAGTCTTCGATTCCTAACTGTACCATCACAAACTCCACACTTAGCTCAGAAATTCAACCTTAACATATTTAAAATTCTTTTCCAACCAGCTCCGGGGACTCTAACTTGGTTCATTCAATAAAAGATAACTTTTGACTTGTGTACAAGAGAAAAAAGAGTATGTAGGAACCCATCAAATGGAGTAAAATTAATTGATGAGCTTAGCCAGTTCCATTCCATCACCAGCTATTGCTCTTTTCATCTGTTTTCATTGTTAGATGTAGACAAGGTATGGCTTTGAAGCTTAGTTATGGGCATCAAGGAAGGAATAGGTATGGAGGAGAAAAGAACAAACTTGAAGCATTAAGGTGCAAGATAGGAGTGCAACATATGGACTCGAAGCAAAAGATAGCAAGTTATCATGAGTCGTCTTGCTAAAAATACTATTGCATGTATAATATAAACTAAAGAAGATCAACAATCATTAGTCAACAACCTAAAATGTTACAACCTTCTATATTACTACAATATTCCAGAATATATCTCCTTGTACTGGCCTTTTCTCAATTAAGATTAACTCTCCTTCAATCCAACTTCAAACAATGAAATGCCACCAAAATACTTCCACAAAGATTCCAAGCAATGATGGCTCTGTTGTTAAAAATGTGTACGCAAATTCTAAACCTTAGCATTTTCAAGGTAATTTTCAACCCAATTGGCATGTTATGGTAGCCCATCAAATTCTCACAGACTTATCACTAAAGGTATTCTATATATTCCAGCATCATCAGAACCCCTTTTCTTTACTGTATATAATGCTTTAGTCCATGTCAAACACTCTCAACTCCCTTATTTACAAGCCAATCTCACCTGCCACTGCCATTACACAAGTAATTTCCAACAGTCTTGTTCCAGAGTCTTATATCTTGTCTTGCTGGATATAAATTGTGTAATCACGTAATACAGGAGTAAAAGAGTTCATTTACTTGTGTATTTTCAACCTTGCTATCTGTTGAAACAGAGCAATTGTTTAGGCACTTTTCTCATGTTGGGACTGCCACAGGCTTTCACACAAATTATTGCAAATCCCATTAGAAATTTATATGACATCTAATGACACTTCTATGAATGTTCTCAAAAGTATGCATTCATAGGTTAATTGTCATGAAAATTCCCTTTTACCCAAAAGAACACAAAATTTCCTTAAAAAAGGCTAACTAGAAGAATTCAAGTATAAACATAAATCGAAAGTTGGAATGAAGAATGGAGAATCCTAAACTTTTTCAACTTCCAACCTAAAAATGTTTCAACTTCCAACAGCAAGTATATCTGAAGCCCTCAAATAAGTGTTAGGAAAAACAGACAAATGGAGAATCCAGTAGCTAGAAAACTGCATCTCTATCTCGAACATGCAGTTATTCTCAAGGAAACTGCTTTGAGCAGTGGAAACTTTTCTATTCAAAGATCCATGTTTAAGAAGTATGCAGAACCAAATAGACATCACAATTTTCAAACCACACTACATAATCGTAAGCAAACTAAAGTAGCTATTTACAGACAACTAGAACCCAGAAAAAAAAACCAAATATAGAACACTGGAGCAATAGCATTTATAAACAGCTCAATCATCAAACAAATATCAACATGAAATTCTTAAATTACAGTGAACACTGAATGAAATAAAATAAGGATGTTTAACACGGGCATTCACACACCTGACTTGGGATTTGTCTCCGATGGAAAACTGAAGAAGGTGGAAATTTGGCTTCAAATGTTGGCAACGAATGAATGTAGACCGAATAGAGCCCTTCATGCCCCTTCAAAAACTTTTCCCAGAGAGGCGCCAGAGGCAATGGCCCCTTTGTCAGAAACATAAACGCAATCTTAGGAACTCTCTTGAAGGGATACTTCTTTATCCGAGGAACAAAAGAAGCCCTCCAAAAGAGCTCCTCGTCACTCATTTTATGGAGCAGGTTCGATGGACGCCTAATCCAACGATCCAAGGTATTCGGTTCATCAAAGCAATGCTTAAAAGCAGGCTTAACAGTTGTCCCTGCAGTCTGAACTCCAGAACGCTTGATTGTATACATACTGATGATTGAAAAGGAGATGCATACAGCTAAAAACAGCAAAAATAACTGGAGTAACCTTATTGGAGAGGGCTTGGATTGGCTTGCTTTGATAGAAACTGCAGGGTCCTTCCCTTCCTCTAATGGAACAACTCTTGATTGCATCTTTATAACAGCACTATAATCAGAATTCACCTTCTGGGTCTGATCTAGCTACACCCTTTATGCATTAAAATTGCTTAAAACCTCAAAAAGCTAGAAAAGAAATCAACTTTTCTCTCCAAAGTAAGAACCCCAAAACTCCAAGATTGCATCTTTAAGAGAAACAGTGAGCTCAAGTTTAAGATACCATGCTCTTATCAAGCAAAAACCGATACAGATCTAAAATCCAATCCTAAAATACCTTAAAAGATAATGTTATGTTGAAATCCCAGTTTGCAGCAAATGGGGTTTTAGACAAATCAAAGGTTCTGAATCAAGATCACAAAGAGGAAAAAAAAAGTACCAAAATTTGAACATATCATGTTACTATTCAGTGGTGCAAAATGAACAAAGTCGAAAGGAAACTTCAATTACGGCAAGATTGAATTTTGAGAGAGAATGACTGAGAAAGGTAGGCAAAAGAGAACAAAAGGTCTGGTGGAAGAGAGAGGAAGGTGGGAGTCTCTAACTCCAAGAGAGCGGGGGAGAGTGGAAGTTATATATACATGGGATGGAGTGAAATTGAGGGAAGGGGTGGGGGATTGATGATCTGTGAAATGTGGAATTTTTTGTAAGAATGTTTTGTCACACGATGGAAGTGCGAGGGGAGTGGAGGCCTTGGCTTTGGCTTTGGCTTTGTCGGGGATCTTTCCCTTGTAGTTTAAAACAAGAATTTTCAATAATTTACATCGATGTGATAGGTCTGGGGACGAATTCTAAATGAAAGAATAGTTGTCAGAACCGGTTGTATCAATAAGGAGTTGAATCTTTTAATAAATTAATTAATCTTGATAGATTTAGAAAAATTAAAAAATATATTTAAAATTTTAATATTTTATATAAAAAATTAAAAAATAATACATATAAATATAAATTATATATTTTATAAATAATAAAATTTAAAATTTTTGTATTTCATATTAAAAAAATATTATATTAATATGTTATTTTTTAAGTTAGAGTATTTAAATTAAAAAGTTTTTTATTTCATATTGAAAAAATATAATTTTTTTTCTTGTGGATATAGAATATATATATTAAAGAGTTTTAAATCTCACATTGAAAAAATAATTTTTTTTATGAACATAAATTATATATATATTAAAAGATTTCAAATATAATATTTATAAATAAAATATTCTTTTAATATTTATATAAAGAATTTTGAAAATAGTTAATAATCAACTAAAAAATATAAAATAAAAAAAATTTTAGTTAGAAGAAAAAACACTAATTGAAAAAAAAATTAAATCTTAATTGAGTTTTATCAGATTATCCAGATCACAAATCAACCAAAATTTACCATGTTTTTACTTATACTAATCTTTTATTTTATCCAAACTAGTTGAACTACTAAATTAACTGGATTCTGGATTAACATGTTGGGCATACCCTTATAAATGAAAAGGCATATTATACCGCCAGAAAATCCAAGAGCACAAACCTATTTCTTTGTTTATTCCACTATTTATTTATTTTCTAACAAACAACACACGTTTTTTTTTATTCATTCGATTAAAGGTAAGTAAAAAAATTAAAAAATTAATTAAATTAAAAAAATTAAAAAATCAAATCATGAAAAAAACCTATTAAACCAATTAAAATTTTAAAAAAACCGACCGGTTTGGTTCGGTTTCGGTTTTATAACCCTGAAACAAAAAAAACCGAACCGAACCGAACCCAAACCAAGTGAAAACTGAGTCAGATTGGTTTGAACCGGTTTTTATTTAAAAAAACCGAAACCAGTTAGTTTGAACTAATTTTAATTTTTTAAAAAATTTAATTTGATTATTTTTTAATAAAATTCAAAATAAATAAAAAATAATCACCACTACGTACGACAACACATTGTAGCGACGGTGAAATTTAACATTTATTGTTATTCAATATTAATTCTCTCAAACGGAATCTCTCCCCCAAGACCACCACACTCACACATGTCATCAATAAAGGGTCCCCCGTCCCCGGATGCATGAGATGGGCAACTCGTCAACTCATTTCACGTTGTGATACAAGGAAAATTATTTTTCTACTTAGCTAAATATATTATAAAATATACTTAATAAATTTATTTTTTCTGATTTATTTAAAATTCTTAAACTCATTCCGGGTACAAGGAAAATTATTTTCTCTTTTTTATAAATTTATTTTTTCTGATTTATTTAAAATTCTTATTTTCTTTCTAGGATGAGATACATGAATTGAAATGCTCCACCAATTAATAATATTCCTTTTGATGATGATATCATTTAAATGACAACAAAAATAATAATATCATTAATAATATTATCGTTGATAAATTAAAAATTAAGTGCAAATAAAACATGAAAAGTATTTAGTAAAAGATCAAGTAAGAATAACTTAGATTCGAGAAAAAGTTTTTTTCAACCAAAAAAATTGAAGTGGAGGTTGATTATTTTTATTCTTTTTTATTTAGTTTAGAAAATTAGTAAAAAAAACATTTGTTTAATAATTTTATTTTTCCTTGTTTGTTAGGACTTTCATTGTTTCTCCTTTATTTTTAAGTTTTTTAGTTTATTATGATTGTTTTTTGTATTTATTTAATGAGTTATAAATCTTTTAGAAAATATTAAATAATAAAATTATGAATTAAAATTTTCAATTTTATCTTTCTAATTTGCTACTATCTTGTTTGTGTTTCTTTGCGTCTTTTTAACCGCACATGATCTTGTTACATCTTAGGCAGGAAAGGTGAGCTAGGTGGAGCAATTGAGTTGCAGAGTGAGATGCCTAAACAATTTTGGAGTTAATAATTATTAATAACACCATGGTTGTGACCTTAATCCTGAAGACAAGACTCTAATATATATTTAATAATACTGTTAAACATGTTTTTCATCTAAAAAGAATATTACACTAATATTTTTTAAAGCTTTGTTAATGATTTTAATTTAAAAAACACTCAAACAAAATTTCAAATGCCAAAGTTAAACCAGTAGTGTGTTTGGTATTGTGGTGGTTTTTGTGGTTTGAAAAAAGTTATTTTTATAAAAAAAACACTTTTAGTTGGGGTTGGTTTGGTAAAATATATGTTTGGTTAAAACTGTGGTTAAATTGAAGTTGAACAAAAAATAATTTTATGTGTTTGGTTAAGAATGCTTTTTAAATTGAGGTTATAAATTAACTGAAAAAGAAATATATTAATATTGATGGTTTTTAACTAAAATATTGTTGATTTAACTACTGCTATTACATCATGAAATAAATAATACTTTTTATAAATTATTTTTTTATTGTTCCATTAAACTATTTACAATTCTATCACGTACGAAATCCATTCGACAAGGACTATAGTTTCCATAGCTTTCTGAGCACAATATTAGAAACAAAATTGGGATTGCGATCAAATTCTATAAATGTTACATCATCATGAGATCTCCTTCTAATGTAATTATGTAGTGTCATTGAATAATGTTAAATACTAGTTTTTTGAATAAAACACAATATCTGAGAAATTTTGTTGGATTTTTTTTATTTTACTAGGTCAGACCCGGTCCAATGCATTTAGGTTTGGGCCGGACCGGGTCCAGTCCATGAACAGTGGAGACATTCTCTATTGTTCACTTTGCATGTGAACAATGGAGAATGAATTAATTCTGTAAAGTGAACAGTGGAGAGTAAATTAAGTTACTCTCCACTGTTCACTTTGCTAAACAGTCGAGAGTGTCTCCATGCAGCAAAAGAATAAGAAGAAGAAGAAGGAGAAGGCGAAGGAGAAGGGGAAGAGCAAGCTACCCTATGCGGCGGTTCTGGGAAGTTTACTAAAGCAAAATGACGATGACCAGGCACTATCGATGAAAGAGAGAGGAGAACATGCCAGTGAAAAGCAAATCCAAATTGCTTTTCAAGAAACTGAGTTCCAGCCTCAGTTTTGGGTAGGACCCACAACAATAAAAGTGTGGTTAATATTTAACCAAACACTTATAAACGGTGTTTTACTATAAACGTAGCCGTAGCTGCAGCGCCAAACACGCACTAAGAGGCTGTTTGGTAATGCGGCTGTATATGAGGTTGAGATTCAGTCATAAAAATATATGTTTGGTTAAGGTAAAATGTGGTTTTGTTTTGGTGGGACCCATCATAAATTGAGGTTGCACTTGAGATTTAACCAAAGTAAAAAAATTAAACTTTGCAATAGCAGCTCACCTCAATTTTTTCATAATAGAGAGTAACGTGGGGAGAAATAGAAACAAAAAAAAAAACTATTTAACAAAGGCCAACGCAGGAAGAAAAGGGGGCACCACTGCCTACCTTTCTCGTCGTCGCCACAAGAATCGCCTTGAGTCATTGTCGACAACAGCAGCACCACCATCAGAGGGGAGAAAACCGTGCAGGGTAGCCTGCTCTTCTCCTTCTTTTTCTTCAGCTGCATTTCTTCACTGTTCTGCAAAATGAACAGTGGAGAGTGAAATTTCACTCTCCACTGTTCACTTTGCAGAATAGTGGAGAGGTGGAGAGTCAATTAATTCACTCTAACGTCTTCATTGTTTATCACTTTGCAGAACAGTGGAGAGGTGGAGAGTCAATTAATTCACTATAGCGTCTTCATTGTTTATAGGTCCGGCCCAAACCTAAATGCATTGGACCGGGTCTGCCCATAAAATAAAAAATCTAACAAAATTTCTCAGATATTGTGTTTTATTCGAAAAATTACGGTTTAACATTATTCAATGACACTATAATTACATTAGAAGATGATCGCATGATGACGTAACATTTACAAAATTTGATCGCAATCCCAATTTTATTCTTGATGATATTTTACCTGATATTGCACACTCAGGAAGCCATGAAAATTGTAGTATTTGTCGCATGAATTTCATACATGATGGAATTGCAGATAATTTAATGGAATAATAAAAAATACTTTATATAAAGTATTGTTTATTTCATGAAGTAATAGCAGTAGTTAAATCTACAATATTCAATTAAAAACCATAAATATTAATATATGTCTTTTTTAGTTATTTTATAACTTTAATTTGAAAAGTATTCTTAACCAAACACATTAAATTATTTTTTGTTAAACCTTAATTTCAATCATAGTTTTAATGAAATATATACTTTACTAAACCAACTTCAATTAAAAATGCTTTTTATAAAATAATATTTTTCAAATCACAACTACAAAAACTATCACAATTTCAAACACCCTTAAATCTATTGCAGGAGCTTAGTAATGCCTTGTTTGTTTCCAGGAATTCATTTTCCTGGAAACCAATATTCCCACTTTTCCATGTTTGGTAAACATAAAGAAAGTTGGTCAAAGGAAAGTGAATTCCAGTCAAAGAAAAAAAAAGGCTTTATGGTAGGAAAGTGTTTTCCTTTCCTTATTCTAAGGAAAACACTTTCCTTTTTTTTTTATTGACAAAACGTGCACTGTCCCAAAATACAAGTCCCTAAACTCTCTCTCTCCCAAATCATTTACGCAGATCAATTGAAGCATCTCTCAGCTTTCTTCCAGGTAATTTTTTTTCCTCAAATGTCTTTATTTATCTTATGTTTTCATCCCTTTTATTTTTAATCTGTAGTTATAATAATGACATAAATCTTGTGATATATTTGTTGCGTTTTTTTCTTGGTTTATCTTGTTAATTTTATTGCAACCCATGCTCCCATGCTCTATGTAAACCTAAACCCCTGGGAAAGCAACCCATTCAACCACAGCAAACCTAAATCCCTGGGAAAAATCAACCACAGCAAACCCAAAATTTTTCCCAGAAACCAAACACAGACCCATACACAAACACAACAAACTCCAGATAATCATTATTTTTTCGTTTCACCACTGTTGCTATCACAACAAACTGAAAGAATCACCATTCTTTCATTAAGCCGAAGGAGCCCTTCGACCCCATTTCCTTCCTTGCCGATCCACCTCTTCGCCAGGCAACCCATACACAGCAAACCCAAACCCATTTTTTCTATGTTATGCTTTTTTCACAGAAATCGGGTTTACTGTGTTTTTTTCACAAAAACCAAACAAAACATTTTGTTTGGTTTCTGTGAAAAAAACATAGCAAACCCATGCTCTGTTTCTCCTTTTATTTAATAAAAAACATATGCTTTCAATTCCCCTCCATCTCTTCATCTTCCTCTCCTTTTCTTCAATTGCTTCTCTTTCAGTAGAACCCGACCCACCCGATGTGATTTTCCTTCTCTGTTGATGAGTTGATGATATCCGTTTCCTATGCTTTGTGCATTTCCTATGCTTTCTGGGCGTGATGTGTGCGTGTTGATGATGATGCACAGTGATGTGTGCGTTGATGATGATGCATATTGATGTGCGCGTTGATGATGATGATGATGATGAAAGGGGAATTGATTTGGGTAGAAATCTTGACTGTGAAATACTATACCCGTTGATGTTGATGATGCTGCACAGTAATGAAAGGGGAATTAGTTTGGGTAGAAATATTAGACAGTGAAATATTATGTGCGTTGATGATGATGATTATACACAGTTATAAAAAAAACTGAAATGGTTTGGGTAGAAAACTTGAGTCCGTTAAATATTTATATACAGAATTCATTAATAAATTATTGTATTGTTTGTTTTGGGATACATAATTCATTATATAATTATTTCCTTTAAAAGGCATTGTTTGTGTTGGGAATCAACTTCTTTGAGCATAATTTATTGTATTGATTATGTAAGTATTTTTTATGTTTATTTCCCTAAATTTTTAGGTTTTATTAACAGAAAACTTCACTTTTTTGTTATGGATAGTAAAATTATTCATGCAGCATGTATGAGAGCAACTGTAACTGTGATAGTTATAAGGGTAGCTATTATTGAACAAGAAAGAAATAGAAATTATATACCAAGAGAATCATGTATAAATACAATTGCTCAACAAGAATTCTATATGGATAGCATTTTGAATTGAGGTGATAGACATTGCGTTGAATAAATTCGTATGAAACCAGTTGTCTTATATAAATTATGTGATGTTCTTACAAGTCATGACCTATTATGATCAACTCAAAATATGTCTATTAGGGAGCAAGTAATTGGGTTCTTACAAATTGTAGGCCAAAACCAAAGATTTCGTTTTATTAGTGGTATATACTATAGGTCTGTAGAAACTATCCAATGTTACTTTAGAATTGTTTTAAAAGCAGTTCTTAAGTTATACAAATACCTAATTAAAGACCCAGATGATACAGTTCCCGCAAAGATAATGAATAATCGAAAATTCTATCCTTATTTTAAGGTATGAGAACAATACCAATATTTTTATACATTAATTAATTACATCTAGAAGAAAAGGTTATAAATTATTTTTTCATGTTTATATAGGATTGTGTGGGAGCAATTGATGGTACCCATGTTTCTACAAATGTTCCTGTTGAGATTCAAGGAAAGTTTCGAGGTCGAAAAGAAGGAACAACAGAAAATATTTTAGCAACTATAACTTTTGATTTGAAGTTTATATATGTTTTAGTTGGCTGGGAAGGAAGTGCACATGATTCACGGGTTTTAGGTGATGCATTATCAAGACCTAGTGGTCTAAAAATTCCAGAAGGTATATAATAAAGTATTTATTATATGCAATAAAGATATGAAATGTTTAATTAGCTAAAGATAGTAATATGTTTTTTTTTTCTAATTTGTAGGGAAATATTATCTTGATGATGCTGGTTACGGTATTCGAAAAGGAATTATTTCTTCTTTTTGTGGAGTTCGATATCACTTAAACGAGTTTACAGAACATTTACCAGAAAATGAAAAGGAGCTATTTAATCTTCGACACTCTTCTTTGAGAACTGCTATTGAGCAAGGGTTTTGTATTTTGAAGAGTCGTTTTAGATCGATTGATGGAAAATCTTTTTGGTCTTATGAAACACAAGTAGATGTTGTGCTTGCATGTTGTATTATTCATAATCACATTATGCGAGTTGATCCAAATGACTTTCTTATGGAAGAAATATGTTCAGAAAGTGAACCAATTAGACGAATAATCAATTTAAGTCAACAGGAAAAGAGGGAAGAAAATAGGGAGTGGATAACAAAAAGAGAAATGATTGCATCAACCATGTGGAATGATTATAACACTCAAAGAAACTAGTAATTGAGTGTTAAGTATATGTGTTTGTTTTTATTATATCTTGCTTGAGTTTGTATTATCTTTGTTATGTATTTGGATTGTTTGTTGACTTTATTATAATTCTTTGTTTTTATGTTTGTCTTTTAAATATTAATTGTAGTTTTTATATTTAATTTATTAAATCTAAATATTATATGATTATATTTTGTATAAATTTGTAACTTTTGTGAAATGAGTACTCGAATAAAAATGCAAGGAGAAGCACTTTACATGGTCTAAGCCTATGTCTCACTCACATGCTACTTGAGATATTAGGCGAGGAGGCACTTGGAAACAAACATCTTCCACCTTTAGAGCATAATCTTTTGTTAAGGTGGCTACAAAAATTAGTCAAAGTTCAACGCTCAATGCATGTTAAAAATGAAAGTGGCTTTGGTTGAGATGATTGTTTGAAGATGATTACAGTTTCGAAAGATGTTTATGATGAAAAAGTGAAGGTATGATAAATATTATACTCTTCATAATTTTTATATTTACAATGTTTCCAAAATGTTATACAATGAACTAAAAAATTGCATATTCTAAATTTTATGAACAGGCACATCCCAATCATGACAAGTATCTCAACAAAAAACTTGATATGTACAAGGCAATGACAATTGTTGTTAGAAAAGATATGGCAACCAGAAATTATGCCAAATCATATACTGATGTCAACTTGGAAGAGAACACTGAAGAGTAATCAATTTCAATTGAAAATGAAGGGGAATATGAAGAAACTTCAAAAGGAAAAGAGACATCTTCCTCTAGTGCACAAAAGAGGCAACATAGGAAAAGAAATCGCATATATGAAGATGATAGTGTTGAAAACTTGTCTGAAAAGATGTAGCATTTGCAATCCAAAGCCTCAGCAAAAATCAACTTGATGTTACTGAGCTATATATAGAAGTGATGAAAATTGAAGGCTTTGATGAGATCACTCTTGGGGATGCATTTGATCACTTGGTCCAACATGAAATGTTGGCAAAAGCATTTATGGTAAAAAATGCTAATTTGAGGAAAATTTGGGTTCAGAATTTTGTGAACCAACACATCTACAGGCCTGATTGCTAAGATGATTTCACTATGATAAGAAAGTTTATGTTTATTATTTGACAAGTATGTTTACTTGTTTAATTCGGTCTAGCATGTTTATGTTTGTTAATTTGAACTAATATGTATGAGTATTACATTAAAACTTAATATTTATGCATGACTATGTTTGATGTAAGATATTTATATTTATTTCTTAATGCTTATTTGATATATATTAAAGGGATATTACATGGATAATTGCCTATACCCGTAAAAAAAATACAATCTTTATCCAAAAAATCTATCAAAATATTTTTGTATTTATTTATCTTTTAAAAAAATCTTCATACAAAAAAACCCAAATATCTAACTCTTACTTAATATCATAAACTAATTTGGCTTTCTTCATATGAAAAAAAAACATATTTTAAGCTTTTAAAATTGAAAAAAAAAATTAATAGGTTTTATTTATGAAAAATTTCACAAGGTTATATCTCTATAATATTATATGACATATATATGTTATATTTTATAAAATAAGCTATATATGAATATAAGATATAATAAAAAAATTCATCAATATGCTTTTTAGATTTTATTCTTTTATCGTAAGTGATTAAATATTTATATTTAATATTTTTTATATATTAGATAAATTTTTTTAAAAATTTTAATTTATTAATAAATTATTTTCCAGTTTATTTTTCATAACATAACCAAATACTGAAAAATATTTTTGAGTTTATTTTTCATAACACTACCAAATATAGAAAGTAATTTACTTTCTCATTTTCTAAAAAAATCACTTAAAAAAAAAATACATTTCTGCGAACAAACGAAACTAAATACAGAAATAGTAATCGTTCCTCATAAGCCAAGCCACAAAATTCCACAAGCCTTTCCGCGTTCACCAAAACATGGTGATGTAAAAGTTTGTCTCTCGAGAATTCAACGGAATCTCCAGGCAGACTGAAGAACCGAATAATCGTGATGGGGGCTCACATGTCAAGATCAGCTGGCATCAAATGATAGTGCTACCAAAAGCAAATTATAAAATGTACTTGAAAACATTACAAAATAAACTAATTTGCTCAGGTGTTTCAATATAGTTTTCGGTACTGTGGTGTCTCTAGTAGTTCACCATGGATTTCAACGGTGAATTTTTTTTAGTCATCATTTTTTTTTAATTGCATCTTTGCTTTTGGCTAGATGGTCTCTTTCCCTTAATATGGGTGTCATTTGTTCAGCTCTTATGCTAGGAGTTAGGAATGAATTCTTATTTGGTCAGTTTAGCTTCACTAAGGTAGTTAGTAAACTTTGAGCGTCTCTCTGCTAGAGTTTCTTGAATAATGCATGTGCTTCACAGTTTTATGATTGAAAAGCTGGAGAATGTTCTTGTCAGTTGCAATTGCTGGGGGTGCATTATCTTTGCTCAGAATTCAATGCTTTCTTGATGGGATGTTCCCATGTTTTGCAGTATTAAATCTTGTTTGTGACCGCTTTTGCAGACTGAGGTTGATCTGTTCGCTTCCCGACCTGCCAACCCTTCTGCAGTTCCTTCTACCTTTTACTCTTTTTTTCCGGTGATGAACCAGTTGTGCAACCCGAGATCAAGACTCCAAAATCTGATCCACCAAACACTAATGTCAACGACCCATTTGCTGCAGTTCCGATGAACAATTTTGATGGTTCTGATCTTTTTGGTGCATTCACTTGTAGCTCCAATCCAGCTTCTACAGAATCAACAGAGAGTCCTGGCAGTCTTAACAATGTGGATGGGGAGTCTTTGGCAAGCTCCAATCCTCGACAAAAGGAGGGTTTTCAGATGAAATCTGGAATGTGGGCAGATTCACTAAGCCGTGGGCTGATTGATCTTAATATATCTGCTCGTTAGCGTATCTTTCCCACTTGCTATTGTTACCTTTGAGAAACTTTCTCCATATGCATGCTAAATGCGATTCACCTCAATTTTATTGTTTCTATTTTATGCTTTAATTCATGGGGTGAGAGGTTTTTTCTTGTTAAAACACCCATGAACTAATGGATAGGTTCTCAAGAGTGGCTCACTAAGAATCTTGTTTCATCACATGGATAGGCATCACCAGAACTGGTTGGAAGAGGCAATAATTTCTCCTCGAAACTTAACCTGTATACAATGACACATTGAAACTTTTGTTTAACTTTTAACTTCACCGATGTTTGATGCGAGTGTTTTAGCGAGCTACCATTTTTCTGTAGATTTCTAGATATGAACTTTGATTCTGTATCTCCTGTCTGGCATTTCTCTGTGTCAGTCTGCAATACTTCATCAACACTGCACTTCTTGCTGTAAGGCCGCCCAGTCATAACTGTCTTGCCGCTTGAACTCTACTTGCAGCCAAGAAGGTGTCCCTGGTAGATGTTGGTGTCGTGGGTATCTTACTGATGGACTAGATGAAAGGGAAAATCTGGGTTTACATCTTCGCAGTCACAAGCAACTGGCGGAGATGACTTCTTCTCAGGCCTTGGGGGCCAACAATACCATTTTGGTAGTTTTTAACAAGTAAATTCTGTTAATTTGCCATCATGTCCGCATAATTTTTTGCCCATTTGGTAAAAATAGTTGAAGTGCTGAGCATATTGGCGTGCACATGGTGATGTGATTCCGCCACCGACTTTTACTAGAACACAAAGATGTCTTTGCATAGTCGTCCACCATTTTGGGTGTGCTGTTCGTACGTAATTAAGAGATCCAATTTTGATGTTTTTTCATTTATCTTGTTTCTTCAAAAGAAAAAAAAATCAGAATTAACATTTTTTTATTATTATTTTAATCAATGGGTGACATGCTAACCCATTGACAATTCATATCAGTAAGATCACCCTACATGTAGCTCCTTCGCTTATACAAAAGAAATAGTAGAATTTAATTATCCATGGAAGCGGATCATGAGATTGGTTAGCTGCTGCTCTGACCATGTACCCACACATGGTTAACATCCTGCACTAGATTTAAAGCAGAGAATTTAACATCCTATGGCTAACCTTTGGAATTTACAATCAATCCCAACATCACGGTTTGAACTTCGAAAAAAGACAACCCAGTTGCAGGTGCACAAATGGGTGAGATGGTGGCTGATAATTGCCATCCTTAAATTGGCAGCCAAAATTCCTAATTTTTGGAATTATTCGCCTTTGAGCTTGCCTCTAAATGCAATATAGACACTGGTAATTGTATCAAACCACATGAAACCCGCAAATCACTGAACAAATTAGCATTATCGTGATCAGATTGGGAGGCGAGTCATCGGAAGTCTAAGAAGGCAAATTTTGTCTCAAACTTGCCATTTTTACACTGAAGATTAAGTTGAACAAGCATGACAAATCCAGCTCCCTAAAATATATCCAGCATTTTCCCCCTCAACATGGCTTCAGCTTTCCTCACTTGTTTCACCGGTCCTACTATGAATACCTACATGAAAATAATCAACATTTACCCACGAGTATGACAATGAATAAAATATTAAGTAAATCCTGAACACAGACCGCATGGATTATATTTTATGGCTTTGTTTTGTAAGTCTCTCTCTACTAAGGTTACTTTTCTTTAGATTAAAAAAAAAAAAAAACACACATTATTTGACAAATAGAGTCGAACACTTCCTATTGTGGTTAGATACAAAAATCTCAAAGCAGGTCTCATTTTGCATTGACTTAAATCCCAAGTTAGCTGGATTTTGTCAAACGCTAAGTTGATCACCAGGCAGGTAGTTACCAACATTAGTATGATAGACTTACCTTGTCAGTTGGACCCTTTGCACCTCCAATGAAAATCTCCGCGCTGCAAAAAAAATGCACATGCAGGAAATTAAAGAACAGGAGAACAGATTGAATATAAAGAACGCAAAGGTTATGATAATGGGAGGGAGAAGAGAGACACACTTGCAAGATTCCTTTACTGACAAAATGGATGCTCCTCGTCTTCCAATAACACGTCCCATCTTTCCTGGGGGAACATCAAGAACAGAAAGGATTTCCTCTTCAGGAGCATTATCCTCGATGATGAGGTTATCTATGAGGAGAAGGCACAGCTAGATCAGTATTCAATTAAAAAGTAAAGCATCTGTACACTTTCCTAAACAAAGTCCATCCAGAATAGGTCAATGTTTATTTATTCACCCTTAGTTTAGGGTGCACGCTGTTGGAGTACAGGTAGCTTGCTCATAATCCATTCTTTTCCAAAACTTAGACTCCCATTCATGCATTGTACTTGAACTTTAAATCTCATTTCAAATCTATACATGGTTAGTGACATTATCTAGTGGAAAATAACAAACTTACTCAATTGGAAATCCTTCCCCATTGTTTCCAACAATGGAAACCCATTGTTATATCAGATACAGTGTTGTGCCAAACTCTCCTATTTAAAGAGTTTGGCACCGCTTCTATCTTCTTTAATTAAATTTTTTCAATACAGCAATAAAATACAAGGCAGATGAACGAATTTCAAAGAGTTGGGTAATACAATTCCTCAAAGATAGGGAAACAAGAGTAATGTACACTAATAGGTTGGTAAAACATAAAACCTGGAATAGGAGGGATATGGGGCCAATCAGCATAACCATTCTCATTGATGCAGAAACATCGACAATACAACACCCCACGAACTGCAAGATACCATAAAGATCTCTGGTTGAGCTTTTCCATCATCTTATAATAGATGCGGAGAAGAAAGCGAACATCATCTGCAGCTGCATGGATCATCATTTCAGATAATGGCCTGTATGTCCAGAACATAGGATCCTGAAAACAATGGAAAGATAAAATAATGTAAGGAAACACTATGTAAGACACCACACAGTAGTGTTGCAGCCGAGTGAGTGTGCAGTAGCTGGACAAATTTTGTGCAGTAGCTGGACAAATTTCTCTTACACTCTTAGAAAAGATGCAAGTACAAATAAACACAAAAAAGAAAAGAAAAAAGCATAGTCAAAATCATAAAAAGAGAAAACCACAACTTGGTTATTGTAGTTTATCCAAATTACGAATTGATTTCCTCTATTCTGTTTGAATATTTTCAAATCTTAAAAAATGGTCAATCAAGTGATTTTTCTGAAAATACCATTCTGAAGAGTATTGCATATCAGTGATCATAAGGGTCTTTTCAGAACAAATGCACTTGATTGATCATTATTTAAATGTACAAATATCTTGTGTGGAAAATATTAGAGTACAAGAACACATTAAGTTTTTGATTAAGTAAAAATACTGGTGGTTATCTCTTAACAAAATGTTGAGATGTGTTTCTTTTTTTAATTTTCATGGGATGAGAATAAGTATGGAGACTCTAAATATGTCTCATTAAGGTCACTGGCATGATGATCTAATAGCTTGTGAAGGCTTCTACTGTACCTTCAACTAACCATTAGAAAAGAAACACCTTCACTTGCCAGTAAAATTTAACAAGACAAGGGACTAACTCTCTGGTGAGGTTCAGATGGTAAAGAAGTCACTTGTCTAAATGCCAAATGCCAGCACATCACAAAACTCTAAATTGTAAAACAGAAGCATTCTTCACCAATCTAGCAACAGAAAGATAGCATCTTAGGGGTGCAAACTTGAGAGGCAAATGTGTTCAAAGACAAAGAAACAGTAGAACCAACCTAGCAACAGAGAGATAGCTTATTAGGGGTGCAAACTTGAGAGGCAAACGTGTTCAAAGACAAAGAAAGAGTGGAAGGAAATGTTCCTGGCTAGTGCCACTTATTAGTTTATCTTCCCAAGACACCAAAATGTTTTATAGAAACAAAACAAGGCAGCAGAGAATAACTTTTCCAATATAGTTCTCTCCACTTTACTGGAGATAGGGATAGTGAGCATGTCAGATGTTTAAACTAACCTGTCGGAGGAGAACACGAACTTCTTCCTTCTCCAGATAAGATATGCCTGGCATTCAAATTCTCAAGATAAAAGTCTCAGAAATACAATGGATAATACAGGAATTCAATTTTCTTGCCAACTAGATACCACAAAGTATGTGCAGTTAAAAGGAAAAGCAAGCTGATATAAACATTAGTAGTTGAAGGTTTATGATATAAACAACATGAAGAAGCTTCTGAGTACCTTAATTCTCAATCAATATACTCTCGCTTTTCTGTAAACCTAGTCTATTGAGGAATTCATTATTTACAAATTATGTTTTATTTAGGAACTAGAATATCGTTAGGAGTTTTATTTTACTTATGGTTTTCATTTTCTTATTCAAATTTCTATCTCCATTCAGTTTAGTACTTTTAGGGGCTTTGGTGCCTATAAGAAGAGCACATGTTCTATGTCATGGAAAGGACTTGAATGATGTAATTATGAGTATTTTGCTTAAGTTTGAAGGCTGTGGCTTAGGGTGTTTCTTTTCTTCTTTCCTCTCCATAAATGCTATTTTCTTCTTCTTCCTTTTCTTCTACTTCTTTCTTGCTAAAGTAACCTCAGTTACTATTGACAGCTATGGTGAAAACCCTTTTTTTTTTCTAAATTCCTTCTCCAAATCTAGCTCATCATGAATCCTTTTTAGGACACAAATCCAAAGTTTTCCTGCATCAATTTAACTTAACAAGTCAAGTAAGAACACTCAAATATTACACTCATATGGAATCCACTTTCAATTACAGAACAGAAACAAGTGGTGAAAACTGTTAGGAAATGCTAGGGGAGTGAAAATAAGGTTGCAGTATTTAACTATTTATCAACTTTCTTATTAAGTGTTAATCAAAAGTAATCATAAGGTCTATCATACAACAGCATTCCCACTGAACAAGCAAACATAGTACATAGATAATGAAGCTAAATGCTCCTATGATGCAGATGTTAACAAAAATTGCCCCTACAGAAGTCAGAAGCCTCTTCATAGTAAGAATTGTGTCTAGGAGCTGCTTCTCAATCCCAAACAGCTTTAACCCCATCAGCCCGTTGCAATATGATTCCAATTGAATGCTGAAAATTTCAAAAGACCTTTTCACCAATCTCTTTCTTTCATTTTTCTTTTTTCTTTTTCCTTTTTGACAGAGCAGTTAAAATTTCAAGACACCCACATGCATAGTTAAACTATAGGCATTAATGCAACACTAGTCCTTTAGCATGAGAGAAGGCAGGAAATGGTGTCAAGATTAGGGAGTTATCATCCAAATGTTTTATCAAGAACTTTTAGCAAGTATGGAATATATTCACACAAAAATCAAGTTATTTGACCTGAAACGGACAATACAAATGAATACCACGACATATAAAATACCACAATAGCGTGGATCTGCAAGGAGGCCAACAAATGATATATAGTCATCAGGCAATCTAGTCCGTCCTTCTTGCTCCTCTATCTGAGAATAAGCAATCTACATGCAAAATGAAAAATACATATGCACATTAAAATGGCAGCTCCGGATTGATAATTCTTAATGCCAGTACATGCAATTTCCATCAAATGATAGTGAACGCTCAAATGCTAACTCAGAAAACAAAAGAGAGGCATAGCTGCATCAATAATGATCAATCTTTTCTAAATGCAATTAGTAGAGACAGCAATGCAAACCTAAAGCGAAACTGAAAGAAACCCCAGACTAGAGCATCAGTTCCAACTATCAGTTACTCACCTGGGTATCAACAACATTGTGCAACTTGATGCCAAACTGAAAATATAATGCCTACAAAATAACAACTGATATTTAACTACGTAAACGAAATGTTGGTAATTGTGCATATCATAAAAGCTAGTACGGTATAGAATAGAATGGAACATGCTCAATTAGAAACCTCGCTATCCCGTTTGCAGTCATGGATAACTTTTGTGATGTGACTAGACTCGAGCGCAGGCTTACATGCTCTGATGAGAGACTCTCCACCCTTAATGGCATCGACCAAATATATAGCATCCGGAAATGCAAGCTGCCAAAATTATGAACTTGTGGATATCTCAATTATTATGGGTGCAGAATAAAGAGTAAATCATTAGTTTACCTGCATAATACAGAGAGTTCCATGGCGACAAAGATCAACACCCTCACAGTCAAACCCAATGATCAATTGCTTCGCGGCTGAAGGGTTAAGGAACTCGGCCGGAAGTTGAGAAGGCTCGGTCACAACATGTATCGGAACCTCATGATCTAGTGGTTTACCACCGCCTGCTTTGCTTGCATTAATTTTTATCATAAAGATTGCAAAACGAAAGCTAAATTATATATAAAAATTATGTATATTAAGCCTGTAATTAATCGGTGATTTATCTGCTAAAATCAAATAATCATAAATTCATTTTGATCACGTACAATTTATAAAACAACAACAACAACGACAACAACAACAACGTAGAATCGCAAGCACAAAGATTAAATTAGTGGATTAAAAAAAGGTAAAAGGGGAGGAGGAATTACCGGGGTCGGAAGGGAGAGGAGTGTGAGTCTGGTGAGAAGAGGAGGAGGAAGCCATGCGATTGAACCATCAAGTTCTATGATTACTATTATTATTATTTTAATACTCTTGAATGCACCTGTACCCGTCTTTTCGAAATGGAAAAGGAGTGTGAGAGAGCTACTGTAGTTATTCTGGTGGGAAGGATAAAGGAAAAGCCCAGGCGAGAAATCAGTACGTATTGGGCTTGGACAGAGAGCTCATTTGGGCCCATAAAGGTCACACCAAATAAAGGCCTTCTATTCCTTTCTTTCTTGGGTCTATTAAGGGCCCCTTACAACTTGCGACTCAGTTTGTACTAAATGCATAATATGCCCGCCTTAAGGTAGAAATTATTAGCAAGTTTTTTTTTTTTTTTTCATCGATGCGTTTTATGTTTATACTAGTTTTTTTATTTCCAAGATATCACGAGTAGTTTTTAAAATAATTTATTATTTAACTATATTATAATGAAAACATACATTTCTATTTAGATTGAAAAAAACAAATCTCATTTGATGAATTTTCAATTTTTTTTATTAATGCATTTTTTTTTTGTTTTTAAATAGAAATGAGAATATCATGATTGAAAATTCATCAAATTTAAAATTCAAATTCAAATAGAAATATTTTTTTATTTTTTTAATGCATTTTTTCCAAGATATCACGAGTAGTTTTTAATTTTTTTTTATTAATATCATGTTTTTTGAATTAAAAAATATAAAGGTTACTAAAATAAATATACATAAAAATATATATCATTTGAATTTGAATCAAGGAGGAAAAAGTGTATCTCTCTTACCTTGTTAATTTATTTCTTTTTTGTTTTGGTGAAAATATTTTTTTTTATTAAAAACTAGTTTTTTATATTTTTTTATTAAAAACTAGTTTTTTTTTAATCAGAAAATTAGCATGATAAAAAAAACAAAAACAAATCATGACTCGATAATTTGAGTGTGATAAAAATATATAAAAAAATAATTAATTTTAAAAAATATGTAAAGAAATTGTAATAAAATATATATTTCACTTTTAATTAATACTCATGAGCATATTTTTATAAAATGTTTATATTATATTTGTATATAAATAATTAACAATGTAATTACTAATTACATTATAAAATATAATCATTTTTGAAAACTATGACAAAAATTAGATAACAATTTAAATATTATTTTAATTCTTTTATTTATAATGATTTTTATTTAAAATAAAAAAATAAAAAAAAATGAAGGGTTATATTAAAATAAGGTAGGAGTTATGCCCATGATGAATGGGTCATGTGCCTGCCCAAAAAAGGAATCTACGCACGCTTGACCCAACAATGTGTAATCTACTTGATTCAATTTCTAGCCACTGAGAAATTATGTTATTAATGTTTTCGATTACTCCCCGTCAAAAACCTAATAAATCCAAATTCAATTGTAGCTTTATACAATTATTAAGTTTTGAGGGTGCCTTTTGCAAAGGATTATCCATTCATCGACTTGAACTAGATCTATTATGGAAATTGAAAGGGACTTTCTCATTTCAAAATTAAATAAATTTGACATTGAGTAATTGAATATTTATTTGAAATTAAGGGTGTTATCGATTTTGATCATATTCCCATGATGACAAGTACTTGTTCGCTTAAATTGCTAATTCATCACTTTGTTATATTCATTATAATTCATTATATTTTAATTAGATAATCATAACAATTCTTTTCTCAATAATATTTAAAATTGACATGAAAATCATCCATATAAAATTAGAGCAATCTCATAATCCTAGCTAGGTTGATGAGTTTTATGGAGTTACATGTATAATATTACTTGGAAATGAAAGCTTCCTAAACTTTGAAAGGAAGTAGTCAGGTATTTATCTTTTATATCACATCAAAATGATAAAAAAATATAAAAAATAATTTTAAATAAAAAATAAATTTTAAGATTTAGTGAAATACAGTTCCAAACAATCTCTTAACTTTATTTTTTCTTATTTTATAATAACGTTGATATTAAACTTTATATGATTGTTGAAGTTTTCCAAAATAATTTTATGAATAGTACTCCTTTATTACATTATTATTAAAATTGAGAAAAATATAGTTATTACGACTCAAACTTTATTAAATAAAACTATTAAATTAAGCATCCTCATGTGATGACTTGTTTTTTCAAATATATGTTGTCATTTTCTAAAACCAATGTGTGTGTGTAATGTATTGTGAAACTGTAGATTCTAATGGTGTTTCTTTTTCTTTTTTTTGTCACTTATTTTTTTAAAATTAAATTAATTTAGAATTGAGCTTTGCTATTTGTTTTGTTTGGCTTGGTATTGGTTACTTGCTGCGTTGAAAAAAAACTACTCTGAGTAGATGCTCGATTTGAAAAAATTATATGAAGTCAATTTAAAATAAAACAATTAAAGCTATAGGACATAATTTGAACACTATAAAAGTATTAAGTCCTTTTGTCTTGCAAACATCAAAAGCTTAATTGCATGGGCAAGGGAGAGATTCAACCCCCTTTTTTTGGTCCCTTATTTCTTATAATTTGATCATTTTACATTGATATTTTTTTCATTGGACTTGACATTTGTTTTTGGTTATCTAGATATAGGGATTTCACGATGTTGAGAAAAAAATCTAGACATGCAATTGATGCTTAATTTTACAAAATAAATTTAATTTTATTGATCTAAAATAATTAAGGCATGAGGGATCAAATTGAAAACTAAAAAAGCTTCTAGGAACTAAAAAGGATTGGCAAATGTGTGTGGTGTGAAGTTATGCTCTAACAGCACATACAACTTCCTCATGTGGTGGTATACATCCATCCGTGGTTGTGTTGGAAGCTACACGATAAGCTATTATTAATGGTGTTGCATGTGTCAATGGAGGAATGATTGTGAGGCTTTAGTAGCCTTTTCTTTCTTCTCCTACCTATTTTCTCCTCTCCTTGAGATTTGCATTGGTATACCAAAATTGAAAGGTGTCCTATTATTTTGTTTTTATATCAAATTTGGTTTTTATTTCTTTGATTTTAATTTTTGGTTTTGAGTCTTTTTTAAAATTGATTTAGTTTTTCAATTTTATTCTTCAATATTGGGTTGATTAAGAATTGAGTTTCATTATTTTTTTCGTGGGGTGATCATATTCTCATGACCTCGGCCACGGGGTTTGAATGGTTAACTTGGATTGACATCAATCTTTTTTAAGTCGTTTTTGATTTAATGCTTCAATAATAGATTTGTTGGAAGTTGGTTGTCGTGATTATTTTTGACAGGGTGATCTCATTCTGATGATTTAAGTCAAGGGTTTGAAAGGTTAACTCAAGTTGACATTTGTCTTTATTTTAGGTCTCTTTTTACACTGATTTTCTTTTCATTTTCATCCTTCAATGGTGGATTTGTTGGACATTAAACTCCGTGGTTTTCTTTGTTTTTCTTTATATGGTTTTATCCAAGTCTCATGTCCTAGGTTGTTGGTTTGACGAGTTAGACCTGATTGACTTAGGTTATTATTTTAAAAAAAAAGGATTTTTTTTTTCAGTTTGACTCAACTTTGTAATTTTTTCCTTTTTAGCAAGAGTTTTTTTTTTTTTTGTAGGTGATTATGATCATGATTTTTTTTCAATCTATTTATTGTTACTGTCTTTCTCATCATAAAATTAAATAAAACCATCTTATGAATTAGTTGGGTCTATGATTCAACTCACATGTTTCTCTTCTTTAAAACGCACTACCGATACGTGGATATTCTTTTTTTATGTTAGATTTTTTTTTTGGTTTAGCTCGTAGTGTAGCGCGATTCACTAATCTAGTTAGGACTCCAACTTTATCATATTAGAGAAATTATTGAATATACAACTATTAAATTGAGCATACTCAGTATAATAAATTTGTATTTTTTCAAATATATGTCGTCATTTTCAAAAACACACATACATGCATGCATTTTTTTTTGGAAAGGTTTAGTTGTATTGAAGAAGACACACACACACTACTGAATTTAGTTTTTTCAAAGACTAATGGAGATGAATAGGAAGACAGACTGATAGACTTGGAGTTCACAAGCACGTATAAAACATGTTATTTATTAGATTTAGAAGACCCTCTGATGTTTAAGTTGGTATTAATATAGAAGTGAAGTTTTAGATGTTGTGTTATGTATGTTTGCGAAGAAGATGTAAAGAACAGAAATTATCACAGTTTTGAAAAGAAATGTTTGAAATTCTATACCTAATAATTAATGGATATTTAGATATCCACAAGCCACACCAGCTGCAATGGAGATAAGATTAATAGTTAACTGTTGAGTGGAAAAAGATGCATATTAACTTCAAATCAATGCCACCGGCCGGCAGCCTCAACTTTAGGGCAATCATCCTGATCTTAACTCTCAAGGGCTGCAACAAAAACTATATACTAATCAGTATTGCACAACACAAGTTAATTAAATTCATGATGAAAAGTTTCCGGCACCTTCATGAAACCGGAGGCGCCTATTTACTTGACGATGTTGATCTATAAATATCAAGCACGAGAAAGAAAAAGAATACTCGTCTACACATAAAAGCCACGGAGAGAATGGATGAAGGAAAGAATGATCTTTAATTAATGCCCTAAAACATTAGGCAAGAGAGCTATCAAAGCCTATACGTTGAATTCTGCTAGGGACCCAACCTGCTTATAATATTGCAGCCCGTACGTTTAACCTTCGCAGTGAAGATTGTCCAGCGAAGAAAGTTCTGGGTAGAGGGTGTGATTAATTAAAAGTTTCGTGTTTAGATGTTAAAACGTGTTCTTGACTTGAAGAAAATTAAGTTCGCATTTAATTTGGCAAGATAAAAAAATCTTCGTTTGCTTGAAAACTTGCTAGTCAATTTCTTTATGGGAAAATTCATATTAGGAAAAGGCTAAATTATCCATTATTTTAACATTAGAAACACTAAACTTGTCTTGCAACAATTGAACCGGACAAAAAAAAAAAATTAAAAAGAATAACCTAGGGATAAAAATGTCGCCCTCTGGTAAATATAAAATATAAGATTCATATTGCATCTAAAAATTGTTTCAAAATGTTTTCTGTAAATGTTGTATTAAGACTAGATATTAATTAGATCTATTGAGACGACTACATATTATATTTCTTCCTTTATAAAAGGAATCCGTTGTTCTCATAAATTAAGGTATAAGAGATAATTGAAACTAATATATAGATACTTCTCAAATGATATGTACATTGAACTGACTCGCAAGAGAATTTCATATGGACAGATCATATGTGTCTATGAAAATACTCTTATAATAGTTGTGTAAGTGATCCTTAGACTTAATTAGATCATTAAGTTATCTTATATAGGGAGTGTTATGCTTTGATCATAACCACATAAATATAAGCTACCTCAAATATAAATCAATTAATTATTGAATTGATAATAAATCAAATTATTTAATTTATTTAATCTTCAGGTAATCTTTATATAAATCCTAAACAACTCTTGGTCTGTCTAACAGGATCTTTGAGACTCCTCAAAAATTTTAAATTTAATGTTTTCATTATGTATATGTCTTTCGAGAAATTCAATAGTGGTACCAAAGCCTTTATTAGACAATTAGGGTTATTGATTGTTGTTTTAATTGTTATTGATGTTAATTACAAATTAATTTTGTGTGTAAATTTATTTTTTCCAAAATTATTTTTTTTAAATGATGCTGTTCCGGTCCGACCTGGATGAATTTTCCAGATCTGGTCGAAATCTTATACAAAAAAGGGTCTTTGGTGGCTGTGCACTATCAACAGCAACGCCAACACTACTGACGTGCTTGGTCGGTGCCTAATGCACCAAGACAGATCTCCACTGGCAAAAGAGATAGCAGGCATGACTGCTTCCCCTGCCACAACAACGCTAGCGTGTCTAAGCTGCCTCGCGCTGAAGGAGTCGACCATCCATATAGCGCGAGGGCAGCCCTTCGCGTTATGCCAAACCCAGCGGCAACCTTTACTACCACTGTTAAGGTGGCCACCAGCGAGAGGGCAGTCCCTCACACTAAAGGTGGCGCAGCGTGGGGGTAGTCCCTCCTGCTGTAGCAAACCTAACAGTGTTGTTTAGGTGGTTGCCGACAATAATAAGGCTGGTGTAGCAAAAAGAAGATAGGGATAGAATTATAATTTTACCCCTAAATGTTGTTTAAGGTTTTTGATGGGTAGAATTATGAATCTACCCACACATCTTACATCTTATATCTAATTGCTTTTATACATATTTGGGGTTGAGATTATAATTTTAGCCTTCTATATATAAAATAATGATTCATATTAAAATCAAAATCTTAAATTAAATTAATTATAGATTTTTTTTCTATTTGAATTAAGATTTAATTAAAATGTTTAATTAAAAAGAAAATAGTTTAAGGGTCCATTTATTTTGTGGAATAAATTTTCCCATAAAATATTTTACATGTAAAGTATTTTTTAATGTTTGACTTGAAAAATATTTTCCCATAAAATAGGTAAATTTTCTGGGTGGTGAGATGGTAGTGATGGAGGAAGTGATGGTGAGATGGTAGTGGTAGTGGTAGTGGTAGTGGTAGTGAAGATTCATGGCGATGGTGAAAGGGAAAACGGTGAATGAAATGGTTGAATGATATTGTAAGTTGATTAGTATTTCTAAAATATTTTATGAAACTTCATGGGTAGAAAATATTTTTTAGCAAATGAATTAAGTTTTAAGGTTGATTGTAAAATATCTTTCATCAATAAGTTTTTTCTGTAAAATATTTTACGGTAAACAAACACATGAAAAAAAAATTTAAAAATATATTTTTTACAAACAAACATGGGAAAATATAAAAAATATTTTCTTGTAAAATATTTTACACAAAAACAAACATACCCTAAGTTTCAATTTGATTGAAAGTTTAGCATAATATAGACCCGAGTATATGTTTAGTTCCCAAATAGTTTCCTAGCCCTCACTACGTTGCGAGTTGGATCAAAATTTTATTGAACCTAAAAAAAAGCCTAGGTTGTGGAGATTTTTTAACATTGCTATTAAACCCAACACAACAGGTCAAATTTAAAAACTCTCGACTTTACTTCTTATCTAGTATGGATTTCAAATTAAATCATATGAGAGTTACCTCTACGTGACTCAGTCAATCTGATGAGTTTAAAGACAACTTGGGCGATTGGTGAAAAACATAGTTTGACTTAAAAAAATCAAGATGACATCTTCTTTTTAATATTGAAATGATGACATAGATGATTGGTAAAAAGTATGGTTTGATTTTAAAAAAAATCAAGATTATATTTTTTTTAAATATTGAAATGATGACTTATTAGATTGATTAAGGTTTTGTGGTTAAAACCACTAAACTGTAACCCAAATTATAGACTTTACTGAGTTTAACAACTTTTTTAAAATTATTTTTTACTTAATAATATGATAATAAAAATAAATACTCGCAAAACTAGGCACTAACCAAATATCAAGATGTTTATTTGAAACTGTGATAACTTCATAATAAGCAAACCGAAATAAATTGTAAACACCAATTCAAAATCAACCAAATATTAAATAATAAAACTTAATAAGAAAAGTTAAAAAAAAGATTCAATTTTTTTTTTACAAAGAAAACTATTTGGAATTGTTATTAAACTTGACTGAGTGGGTTCACTTTAAAACCTTTTGACATGACTCCTTACTTAACTCATGTTTAAAATTAACCCACATAAGAGTTGACTCTTAGAGATCCAATTGACTTGGCAGGTTCAAAAGCAACCCAAATAACACGTAAAAGTATGATTTGGCTTAAAAAAACATAAAATGACATTTTTTTAAAAAAAAATATTGAGACAACGATACATTGAATCAACCCAAGCTTTGTGGCTTAACTCTATTGGGCTTAAAAATTTATTTTTTTATTTAATGATATAATAACAAAAATGGACACTTGCAAGAATTGAGCATCAACTAAATATTGTGATGTTTATTTAAAACTATAGTAATTTTTTAGAAAGTAAACCAAAATAAATTATAATGATTAATTCAAAATCCATAAAATATTAAATAATAAAATTAAAAGATAGAATTTTTAAAAAATATATTTTGAAAAAAAAAACACCATGTTGACATTGAGCTAGTGATTCATTGTTCATATGCTACTGTGACCGCCATGTAGTTTTTGTTAGCATGATGGGTAGATTATTAAAGGCATTTAATCAATTTGAATCCCATTTACGTCTTTTTTCCACATATACTAAAAGATTATGCACATGTGCATTGGATTGCTTCTCTTGATTTATTTTATTAATTATTATTATTATGGTCCTAGGATAGAAATAATATTGATCTGCCCCGACCGAGACTTGTTCAACTTGTCTTGCTTTGTAAGAGTAAGAAGCATATTAAACAGTAGTGGGTGGTAATGAGAGAGTTAAGTTGCGTAATCTCAAATCATGCTTGAAAAGGTCACCTCTTTGAAACTGTAAATGGAAGATGACGCAGCACTATAATGACTATCAAGAGGAAATTTACAGGCATGGAGCTCATGAAAGAATCTTTTGTTGTTAGTGTTTGAAGGAGACGTTTTCAATACATGGAGCTTTGAATAGGCCAGAGCTCCATGCAAGTTCCGTGAGACTGACAGGGCAGCCAGAAACAGGCATACATGCTGATGCCATCACTCGCATTCATGTGGCACCCTCCCCTTTGAGAGAGTAAAACCATAACGTGAAAACCCCCAGAGTTGACAATTCAAGGCACCTTAACTGACGAGAAAGAGAGTTACTGATAGTAAAAAAAAAAACACTGGCTCTCGCTTAAATTGTTGCTGCGTTACACTGATCATGTTCCTATCTGTTGCCAGATAGTGAAACAAATTACAAGGTCCTAATTCAAAGAACAAATGATTTGCCTTGCCTAATTAAATCCTAATTTCCAGACTTGATCAGTTACTTGTGTATGGGTTCAAATTAATGAATCGTCCATGCGAAAATGAAACCCCCTAGCTAGCAAGCTATACTTGTGTCTCTCTCCATTTCTGGCCGCCTTTGTCAATCAATATTGGTTAGTGAGTCCTTGTGGCTTCATATCAACATAGCCAAAGTCAGCAAAATACTGGTAGCAATTAGTAGCCGCTTCACTTGCTTCGTCTTGAAACAAAAGCCCATTGAAAAAATCACTAGGCAAACCAAATTCAGAATCCATTAACATCCCAGCACCCTCAAGACCACCATTACTAGGCAATGGGAGACCCTTGTTATCCAGAGCAAGCGAAGAGGAATCTGAAATGCTCGAACATTCTTGAGATGGCGAAACAATGTGACTACTGTTCATTGAAGTTGCACCAAATTCAGACATATCCATGACCCCAGGGAAATTAGAAAATTGGAATTGGTCTGGACTCAAGTTCTGACGAGTACTGTTGATAAAAGGTCCGTAACCGATATCAGATAAGGTCGGCAATGTTCCTGAACTTTGAGTTAATGAATAATCAGAGATGGTGATAGTACTTTCGGTTTCAGCTTTAGGGCCATAAAGAACAGGAGAGGTGAGAATATTGGCAATGCTAGTAGGGGCGTTGATGGATTTGTTCCTGATTGAGATGTTTATTTTTCCTGCAAGGATCTTCCTTTTCAATTTGGTGTTCCAGTAGTTCTTCACATCATTATCGGTTCTTCCAGGCAGTTGAGAAGCAATGAGGGACCATCTACAACAAGACAAATTAAGGTTCGAGCTTATAATTAATTGATAACTAAGAATCAAATGGTTGCATGCCAAATACAAACAAATCCCATACAGTAAAAAAAAGAAAAAGAAAAAAAGCGTACAATAATTATGAAGAATCGAATAAAGCATCGACCAAAAATAAGAAACAAAGTAGACTAAAACTTGCCTGCTTCCCATTTGACTATAGAGAGCGCATATGATATTGTCTTCCTCTTCAGTAAAACCTCCATGTTTGATGTCTGGCCTCAGATAATTAAGCCATCGTAATCGGCAGCTCTTGCCGCATCGCTTAAGGCCTGTGACCGATAAGATCATATGTTAAGCTTTAGCTCCTTAAATAGATTTAGGAAATTGTGGGGTAAAACTTCTAATTAGTTGGCTAAACAAAGCAAGAAATTTGACGAAAAATATAGCATATAAATTGATGCATTTCCCGTGTGCAAATCAAACATATGCAAAGTTGTAGAATTAATTTCATTATCACTTAATCTAAAACATTAGGCGCTAAACACCAATTAACTATAAATAAATAAATAAAAGGAAAGGAAAGGAAATGGCAATGATAAATGGACTTTCCAAAACTAGGAAAAGCTGCTATATACCTTGAATAATGTACGAATATACGAGTATGGAACCTAGCTAGGACCCAGATCACTACCATACAAGAAGGAGTCAAACCATAGTTTACTTTTCTTGCACAGCCACAGTACACAGGTTCAAGCAACGAAATCAGTACTGGAAAAGCTTTTTTTTTCCCGGATGGGCTAGGGCTGAAAATGTTTGAGTGAAAAAAAAAAAGGGGGGGACAAACGGTGGGCATTAATTGTTGACAGTCAAAATGTCAAAAATTAACACTGAAAAACAAGAATTTTAATTGATGCATTCATGGTGAAAATATATATGGAACTAAATGAAAATAATCCCTCAAAGACCTCTCAATATTTAATGAGACTGATGTTTAGTAATTAAGATAAATAGCAAAGACCAGTTATAGTGAGTTCGTATCATCTAAGATCGGTAGAGTACCAGCTTTTTGAGGCAAAGCAATCCAGTTACCACCAGTGCCACGGTGAGTCTCAAGGTAGCTTTTGAGAGTGGCATCTTCCTCGGGAGACCACGGTCCTCTTTTCACGTTTGCTTTGTCACAACATGGAGCTCTCCCCATTTCTTAATTTGCTTCCAAATCACCCTTATCCAACAACAAACAAGCTACTTACCTACAAGCCAAGAAAAGAGGTACTCTCTCTCTCACACACAGAAAGAAAGATAGAGAGGGAGACAGAGAGGGGGAGAAGAAGGAAGAAAAATCAGGCACGCCAAAGCCAAATATTAGACAGGCAAGAACAGTGGGGTAGCTTAATTAGAGAAGAACCTCCTCTTGGCTTTGTATGCCTGCATGCCTTCTTCTTCCTTGTATTTATTGAACATTTCTCTTTATGTTTTAGTTTCACATTATCTTTATTGTTTGTTAAGGTTGTAAGGAGGAAGCAGTCAACAATCACACCATTTGACTAAACTAGACTAGAGAGATATTAATATATATATATACACACACACATTTGACTAAGCTCTAATTAACCAGGAGGACGTATGATTATCAAGGTAATTTAGTTCTTTAATTTGTCACCGAAAGTGTGCTTTGTCCTCGTAGAAGGTTTACACGTATAATATAAAGGCATGGCGTGAGAATGATTGAGGCGAAGCCCACCAAAGTAGAACTAATTTCTTTCTTAGACAACAAGAAAGCCAAAGTGTGAAAACTCTCTTTATTTATTTAAGATTGTTTACTTTGTTCTGTTTGTTAACTTTTTTACATTTGCACCTTGGAATCTTATTCTTATATAAGATTCATGTGACGGATCCCTTCGAAAAAAGTCTTCGTTTTTTTTTTTCTTGCCTTTTCCTTCTCGGACTTTTCAAACCTTGTGATAGATAGAAAATATTTGTAATATTAAATTTGATAGTTGACTCTACCTTCATTTTATCTATATAATTGTTAGCTCATTTTTAGTTTATATATATACACTTATTAGGTATGGAGATGATGGTTTCTTCCCCTCACTTGCAATTCGTCTTATTAGTGTTGTCAATTGGTTGGATTTCATAAATTTGAGTTAGAATCACTTCATTACCATATTAAATTCGATATTTAAGTGTATGTTCTATCCCCCCAAAAAATAAAACAAATGGTTTTGTCGTAGATCTCTCATTTTCATTCTTTTATATTGTTTTGATTTCTCATATTTATTAGATGTAGGAAAGTTTCTTGGATACAAAGATGAAGTTTCCATTTTAGAAAATTACTGGTCAATGGACTTGTTATTTGCCTCCAGTCAAATCAAGACATTTTATAATGCAAACAAATAAATGTATAAGTGTCCTCAATATATTTTTTGACATCATGAAAAAAATTTAATTGTAAATGAAAAAATAATGTGTATATTTAATGAAATAAATTGAGAATCATATATATCAATAAATACCAAAAACCGTTATCAATGCTACGCCGTGGTTAGGATCTCAAGTTAGTTTTTTAACATGGTAAAAAAATATTCCAATATTGTATATGCATTTTATTATATTATGATTTTTTTAAATTAAGAAACGTAAAGTTGTTGTTTAAGCTTAATGAAATAAATTTAAAATTATATGAATAAATAAACTGATAAAGATTTGTTAAAGCTAATTAAAAAAAATAAAAAGCTAATCTTTTCCATAAAAGCAAAAGACATATAAGTATACAAATATTTAACTCCGACTTTTCCTTTTAATTTATATGTTTTTTTTTTTTTATCTTAGAGGTTATTTTATCTTACCAAGAATATGTGATTTTTATTTTTATAAACACATCATGCAAACACAATTCATTTATATCAAATATAAAAGAAACAAATTTAAAGATAAATTACAATAATCTTTTTGAAACATTATAAAGGTACAAAATAATTAAAATAATTAATTTTTATTTAAAAAATGTGAACTAAAAAATTTTAAAAATTAGAGAGAGAGGATACTAATTTAAATGTAAATAAAAACATTAATGAAAAATATAAAAACAAGTATTAATAAAAAAAAATCAAATAAAAAAATAAAAAATAAAATAGATCAAACCCATGTGCAAACGACTTGTCATCCGGCTGATGCATCATCCACTCCTTTTTCTTTACTGGATGATAGGTCGTCCATTGTGGTAGACTACCTGTCATTATCTGCAATACTTTCCAGTCACCTACAGTGAGAAAAATCATGGTCCAAGTTTCAGGATCCCAAAATCTATTTTTCAATCTATTTTCATCCGAAAACATCTAAAAACATTGTTAGAAAGTGAATAAACTAATTTCTTAACCCAAAACACCCCTAAATTGGTCCAAAAACACAATGACAATAGTGTACCATAATTTAGGGGTGTTCGAAAAAACCGATTAACCTAAAAAACTGATGAAAAATTAACCAAGAAAACCAAACCGAGATGGAAAATAGATTAAACTGATTTTTAAAACCATAAAATCTTGCCGGTTCGGTTCGGTTTTGGTTTTACAACAGAAACCAGTGAACCAAGTCACCAACCATAAAATACTATAAATACTAGTCTACAGTTAACTTAACCCTAATAACATTACATTCGCCGCCGCCCAGACCAGAGACTAGTTTTCCCTTCTTCATTTCCCTTTTAATTTTCATCCACTATGCATCTCTGCCCCCTGCATCTGTCTCTTCTATAGCCGAACAAAAACCTACACCTCCATCTCCTTGGCTTCTCTCTTCACTTCATGTTTTGGTCTCTGTTCTATCTCTCGCTCGCACGTCTGTCTTTCACCATTTGCAAATTCAGAGAGCCAAACAAGTAGGCAGGCATGAGCAGTCACGATTCAAAGTATTTCTCGACGACCAAGAAGGGTGAAATCCCTGAGCTCAAAGAAGAGCTTAATTCTCAGTACAAAGTCCATTCATCGTCCTTGTCCTTTCCATTTTGATCGATTTGTTAGATCTATCTGATTTTGACTGATTGATTTCGTTAAACTTTCTTCTGCAACTAGAATTTCATTGGAGGATTGACTTTTTTATTAATTATGTTCATGTTGCTAAGAAATCGTATAAAATTACGCTGGGATTTCCTTAAGTTTGGTTTTTTGTTTATTCTTATATATTGAGAATTGAAATGGAGCTATTAGGGATCTGTGATGCAAAATATCATTTCATGAAGGAAATCTATTGTATAGTTTTCATGTTTGACTTTCTGGATTTTAGAAATTCAGGTGATTAGGTTTCCCAGTTTTAAAACCAAAAAACCGAATTTAACCAAACCGAATCGGTTCGATTTTTAACTGATTGATTTCATTGAACTTTCTTCTGCAACTAGAATTTCATTGGAGGATTGACTTTTTTATTAATTATGTTCATGTTGCTGAGAAATCGTATAAAATTACGCTGGGATTTCCTTAAGTTTGGTTTTTTGTTTATTATTATATATTGAGAATTGAAATGGAGCTATTAGGGATCTGTGATGCAAAATATCTTTTCGTGAAGGAAATCTATTGTATAGTTTTCATGTTTGACATTATGGATTTTAGGAATTCAGGTGATTAGGTTTCCCAGTTTTAAAACCAAAAAACCGAATTTAACCAAACCGAATCGGTTTGGTTTGAACCGGAATTCGGTTCGGTTCGATTTGAATTTTAAAAAAATTTGAGTTACTCAGTTCGATTGGTTTTTGTGGTTCAAACCGAACCGAACCATGAACAGGCCTACCATAATTTATAGCAAGATATGGATAAACGGGCATGAAATGTTTATGGTGAGGTACAACAATGGTTAAAGAACCTAACATAGCTAGGTTAAGAGATAATTTTGCATGTCATGACTTTGTTAAGATCTCATATAGGCCTTCATGACCCTGACCTGTAAATGAACCTTTACGAGCCTAAAAAATATCTTTTATACCATGTGTTGTTACCCATTTTTGGGTTCCTAAAAAAAAAGAGAAAATACAAAAATATATATATAAAAAAATATTTGGAAGAAATCCAAAAAGTAATAGGAGCGAGAAAAGGATGCTGGAATGCTGAAAAAAGACCAAAATTGTTGAGGAGGTTCAAAAATACAAAAGGTTGAAATTTGACAGTATATTTTTGACTGGTGAGAGTCCTGTTAACAAGGAAAATTCAATTTAAGGAAGAAAAGTCCAAAATCAGATATTTATGGACTCAATTAAATCTTATCTAAGATTTAATTGAATTTATGGAGTGTTTGATTGCAAGAAAAATCGATTTTTAAGTCAATTTTGGTTTTTATTGGATGAAATTAAATTTCTGGGGTCCAATTATAATTTTGAAGAGTTAATTTGATCAAATCAGGGGTTTAATTAAATAATAATTGAAGTTTGATGGCCAATTAGGGACTTAATTGAATCAATCCAAAACCAAGGACCAAACCGGAAAAGGCGTTAAAAGCAAGGGATTTAATTACAATTGTTCTAGGGGCTTAATTACAAAATTGCATAAACATCCAAGGACCAAATCGGAAATATCATTTAAACTTGCAAACGGTGTCGTTTTATTCAACACTATCCACTGTCTTCTTTAAAAGACGTTACGTGAGCTAGCCGAGAAACGTTTGCAGCGGCGAAGGCACGATTTGCTTCAATCAAGGGGGCATGTTTCATGGCTACCATGATGCACGCCGACCGTTACTCCGTCCCTGCAACAACAAAGGGAAAACGCCTGCATCCTCTGGCTATAAAAGCCAGAGGATGTACTGCACTAAAGAGGGGGGTGGAGAAAAGAAACGAGAGAGGATAGGTGACAGTGAGGAAACACGGGAGGAGAGATAGATAGAAGAGGGGAGAGATAGATGAAAGAAAAAAAATAGAGGGGGAAACGATAGAGACAGGAGGCAGAAGGGAAAGAAAAACACACAAAAAAAAAAAGCAGAGAGGAGCCATGGGAAAAGGAAGAGAGGAGAGCAGAACAGGGGGTAACACAGGAAAAATAAAGACGAGACAGAGAGGGAAGGAAAGAGGATAGAAGAGAAAAAGAGAGAGGGGAGTACAGGAGAGAAAAGCAAAAGGAAAAGGGAAGGAAAAGACGGAGAGGAGGAGAACACAGGGGCTTCATCATTTTAAAAAAGCAGAGAAAAACCAGAAGAAAAAAAGACCCAGCGTTGATCGTCTTCATCGTCCCCAAAACCAGTCACCACCGATCCTGCGCAGCAGTTTCATCGCCATCATCTTCGTCTATCTTAGTTACCAGGTAAGCTTTACACATTTCTCTTCACGTTGCATTTTTTTCTGTCATTGCATGCATTTGTTCTTTCATTGTTATGTTTTACTGTTCAAGTGAATTATAATTCACTTCAAACAATAATTGTTGCATGCACTCGTGAGGAAGCTCACGCGTGCCTCTTATCTGCCCAGTTGGGTCACTGGCTTGGGTTAGTGACCCGGTTAGGCCTGCTGGGTCTAGCCTGAAAAAAAATATTTCTTCACAAATTATTTCAAAAAAACATGTGATTTTCTGCAAATTTTTTACTTCATTTGGATCAATATTGGTTTGTATTTTTATACTGTAAAAATACACATCCGGTATTAAAATAGCCAGTTTTCGTCAAAACATTAAAAAAAATTACTTTAATGCATATAACCAAGTCTCTAAAAAATAATAATAAAAAAAATCATATTGTATTTTCATATAACAAAGAAAATTTCAAAAATATGTATTAGCATGCATTTTGGCTTTAATAACCAGTTTATTAAATTCACGAGAACTAGGCCAATATTTTAAAAATTCCAAAAAAATTATTTTGTTTTTTTTTAATATATGAGATTATGACCTTATACGTAAGACGTATTCCGGATATTAAATTCTTTTGTTGACGTCAGAATTACCCGATAAGATAAGGATCTCCTTACCGAGGGGGACTTTTCTTAAACCATAAATGGACCAATAACTGGAAAACATGACAAGACATTAGATTTTATTAGATAATAAAACAATGCAGCTTACCTTAGGTAAGACGTATTTGGGGTGCTAATACCTTTCCTTTACGCAACCAGTCCCCGTACCCGATCTCTGAGACCAGTTAGGGTTCCTAGTGATCAAAATACTAGGTGGCAACTCCCATTCTAATTTTTCATTGATAAGAGACATGAATTCCTTGTCTCTCCACATTTGCCACATAAGATAAAATTATGAGGGTGGATTTTTTCTCCGTGACGCCGCACACGTGCGACACCATGAACAATGCCCTAGTTAGTCCTATACATGTGACCTACTACCATGAAATAAGTACAATAGCTAAATGGTGGTGTGCAATGTCAGTTTGTTTATGCTCCTTGAACTGCTCATTGGGTTGCTCTTCTTTGTATCTTGCGTTATTGTTTCAGAGCTTATTGTTTTCTTCCTTTTTTTCATAGGATCTTCATGCTTATGCTGTTGGTTTCATTTCTACTTTTGCTATATGCGAGTATTACTACTTAATTTTTCTTTCTTAACCCTACTTTGCCTTTTCCTGCTTGACAAAGTGATGCGATCCTAACTTAAACACCAAGAGATATATTAGAAGTTTCATTAGGTCTAATCACGAGACTTGGAGCAAAGAGGTTCAAGGATTCAATCAATGGACTTCTTCAAGATATATGGGCTAAGGTGGACTTCGAGAGGATATAAAAGAATTAAGAACACACCTTGGTTAATTTGATTCATATTCAAGAAGGGCTTGTAGAGGAGCTTCCAAACATTACAAAAATATTAGAATAAAAAGATTCAAATCTACTAGTTGTTTTTGCCATAGCTGGAGCTATAAAATAAATTTCGATGCGATTTTAGTTGCATTAAAAAATAGACATCCATACATTTCCATTGATATATTCTTTTGAAGTTGGACTTCAATTCCGCCAGCAAATTATGAAATTCAACTTTGAGCTTATTTTAGTGAGTTGGGTTATTATTTATTTATTTATTAGTTTATTATAGGGTATGTAGCATTTAAGCGTTATTTGAATTAGATTTTGTTTTATTATTTTACTTATTTTGGGCTTTTAATGTGTTAAGACCTTTATATCAAGTTTGGGTCCATTAAGTTAAATTAGGATTAACATCCCAACTTTTTACTATATAAACCAATTGTTTATATTATTTTAGGATTGATGAATTTTTATCTAAGATTGCAACCTATTGTGTGCCGTTTTGTCTTGTGTGGTTGAATAATTCTCATACTCAATTCTTGATAACTAGAGCTATATAATGAATTTTGATGTGATTCGACTTAAATTGAAAAGTTGACATCCATACCTTTCCAGTGACATATGGTAGATATTCTTATTTATCAATACGAGAGAGAACTATTCGTTTGAAGTTGGGCTTTAATTCTGCCAACAAATTACAAAATTCCACTTTGAGCTTATTTTAATTAGTTAGACTATTATTTATTTATCTTTTAGTTTATTGTAGGGTCTGCAACATTTAAGCATTATTTGAGTTAGATTTTATTTTATTATTTTAGTTATTTTGAGCTTTTAATGTGTTAAGGTCTATTTATCAAGTTTTGATCTATTAAGTCATATCAGGGTTAGCTTTCTACTAAAGAAACTAATTATTAACTTTATTTTGGGATTGTTGAATTTTTATCTAAGGTCACATGTATTGTGTACCTTATTCTTTTGTGTGGTTATGTAATTTCCATACTAAATTCTTGATTGAACTTGCAAACTATTCGAAAGATTGATCAACTTCATTGTGATTTATACTTCTTATTCTCTTGTTATAGATGTAGAGTGGGGTGATCAATTGCATATAACTTTGGTTCTTCAAAGCATGGTTCTTGTTGGGTTTCCATACTAAATTCTTGATTGAACTTGCAAACTCTTCGAAAGATTGATCAACTTCGTTGTGATTTATACTTCTTATTCTCTTGTTATAGACGTAGAATGGGGTGATCAATTGCATATAACTTTGGTTCTTTAAAGCATGGTTCTTGTTGGGTCAAGTTGCAAACGTTTTTCAAAACTTCAAATTAGCAATCTAAGGGACGATTCCGCATTAGTTTTATACCAAATTAATGCTTATTGATTTCTTCCTCTTTTTCTTAGGATCTTTATGCTTCTATTGTTGGTTTCATTTCTACTTTTGCTACATACGAGTGTTGTTACCTGATTTTCTTTCTCAACCACGCACTATTTGTTTTTGGCAAGACAAAGGGTAAAATACACTTCAATAGAACTCTTCTTGTCAAATAAATTTCATTGGCTCCAAGAACATATTTTTCATTATATTGAATGTAGACAATGAATAACTTTTTCTCTCCTCTCTTATTTTCCAATGAGTCCCTCTCTGCTCTCTCAAATATTTTTTTTTTATGAAATCAAACATCAATATTGTGTAGGGATATTATTTTGAAACTTCAATAACCTTATAAAAAGCAAATAGAAACAAATCATCAAGTTCAATTTCCTATCAATATAATGCAAAAAGGCTAAATTGAAAAAAAATATTATTTCATGGTTGAAGTGGAAAAATTTTGAAAAAAAGAAAGCACTAACATGTTTGTGAGTATCTAGTATTTCTACAATAATTTTCCCAAACCATTTTTGTTAATTTCACATTTTGTTTTCTATTCTCACAATCATTATGATTTCTATCCTTTTGGGCCAATTTATAAATTAAGGCGATGTTTGGCATTGCACCCAAAACATTGTTTGCTCAAAATTCAATTTTGTTTGCTTAAAATTATATATTTTTACTGTTTTTGAATTGTTTTGATGTGTTAATGTCAAAAATAAATTTTAAAAATTATAAAAAAAATATTATTTTGATATATTTTTAAGTGAAAAACACTTAAAAAAAACATTTACTACAATACTAAACACTACCTCAATAATAATGGAATTTTACTAACCCACATTTGAATACAAGCATTTCAAGTAAGATAGATCAAGTATAAGATGTTATTTTGTAAAATACATATAGTTTAAATTTCTTCTCTAATTAATTACCAACTTTTTCCATTCCAAATGGGTTCGCATTGGCCATTACTAACCATGTCAAAATAAGTTCACATTGTTATAGACCACTTCTTGATATGAAGTAAAGAAAGAAAATCTTTATATAGGAGTTGGATTAAAGAAACATCAAGAAACTATTGGGATATATGTATTTTTTTTTTCTAAAGTAATCAAGTACATCAAGAAAGAAAAAAACCCTAAAGAATATAACACAATAAAATTCTACATTAACAAAATACTGAGGAATGAAATTGAGAAAAAAATACAATAAAAAAGATCCAAAAAAAATAGTAATAAAAAGATTGAAGACTAAATTTGATATAAAAATAATTTGAAATAATATGTTAAGGGATGAAAATATAAAAAAAATCAATTAGAAATGGGACATAAAAAACAAACATCAATAAATAAAAGACCAAATTTTATATAAAGATTAAATGAAACCAAATAATGAGTGATGAAATCAAAGAAAAACTCAATAAAAAATAATAAATAGCAATGAAAAAATATGAACCAATTTGGATATAAAAAAACAATGAAAAGACATATTTATATTTTGGCAAGAAGAAGAGAGAGAGAGAAAAGAGGGAAGAGAAGAAAAAAAATCCACTAGAGCCTCACCATTGCTCTTCCTTGTACACACGCGTCACTAATGGAAAAGGGATGGCAAGGTGCTTTAAACACCTCCCTAAAAGGCAAAATTTGGTGGTGGGATGATGTCGCTTGTGCTGTGTAAAGAGCTCATGCGGTGCACGTGCCAGCTTCTTTTTATTTTAAATAATATTAATGATTGTTAAAATATTAAATTGCCCTTAAGACAACTTGTTAATCACTAAAAAATCAATTTGAAAATACAAAAAATCCCCTAGATGTAAGCTTGATAAATTTTGCTTTTAATGGTAATTTAATATTTACACTGTGCTTCAAAAATATAAAAAGACCGAATAGCCGATCATCCTTTTAATAATTTTGCTTATAAGAGTAATAAAGTCTTTACACTATGCATATAAAAAGATAAAAATATATAATTGCCTTCGATCAACCTTTTAATTTTTTTTCTTTTGGGGATAATATAGTTTTTACACTGTACATTTTAAAAATAAAAAGTGTTAATTCCATAATGATTAATGGATCATATAAAAAAGATCAAATTACCCCTAATATCAAGTTTATTGTTTTTTGTTGGAAGGGAAAAATGATAATTATATTATTTTCATCCTTGGTTCATTGAGTCCATGTATACAGTAAATTCACGACCCTAATCATTGTTTTTTTTCTTCTTCTTAATAATGTAGTCTACACTCTTCCCTATCTTTCACATTTGTATCTAAGACCTTCATAAAAAAATCTAAAATTTTAATCACAGGAATGTTAGTTGGACACAAAATGTTAACATGTGATCATAATGAAAGATTGTAAATCACATTTTCTTTTACTATAATGCTATAATTAAGCATGCAGACCCTTTTGTTTGATTTTATGAGATTAAACAAGGAGGATGAAGATTGGAACGACACAATGTGTTTGTAAATGCTATTAAACAACATATCATATCTAAAAGAAGTAGAGAAGATAAATTAAAAATCATTAATGATATCATTCAAATTTTAGCATTAAGAGAAATCTACTTCTATTAATAATTCAAGTTAGCATCTATTATTGCTGGCTGCAAGCGACCTCATCAACTCCATCGTTTTGTGTGCCTCTCAATGTAAATGGTGGTGAGCTAAATAAGGATCCCCATACATGATGATGGAATCACTTATTACACAAAAGACAAGGAGTCACAACCTAAGGTTGTAATGGTACTAGAAATGTAATAACTGGTCTATCAAAGTCTAAATAAAGAGTTAATTATGTGGAAGGAAGATGAACTTAATCAATAATATCCCTCCAACATCTAGCCTAAAGGCGCCCTGCAGCACGAAACAAACCATTCATTGGTTGACGAGTTCAACACAAGATTTTAAAATCAATTTGACAATTCTTGAAATTCATTTTATATCAATAATTAGAATACAAAAATAACCAGAAAAATGATATTTATTGAGTCATCTTGTATCAAAAATCGACCTAAATAACTAATTTTAATTGATACTCATCGAATCCTCTCGTATCAAAATTTATATAACACATGCATAATTATATTGCAAAGTTTTAAATTAAAATAATTTTTTTTTTGAAAAAGCAAGTAATTAGTGATCAATTAATTAAATCATTAATCATACAAATCAAAGTTTGATCAATCATTCAAATATCAATCCAATAAACACTAAGTCAAGATCAAATTATAATCTCATCTTTCTAATTTCATTGCATAACATTAATTTCATTTTTATTTCTCTTCAAAATTACCCGATAACCTCATACCTCTAATTTCATTTTTATTTCTCTTCAAAATTACCCGATAACCTCATACCTCTTGAATTTGATGGGCTACGATGTAATGCAAACACTTCAATAATTAAAATATACACAAATATAATCCATGTGTAGCGGTATATTGTTTACTTATAAATACAAAATAAAATGAATGAATAAATAACAAAGAAAATTGGGTCTTGAAATTACCAAGATGTCCTTGGTCAAGCAATTCAATTACCAAAATGTCCCTGGCATTGTTACATCACCAAAATGCCCTTGATTCACTGAATAATCAAGCAAATGTCACTCACCGGCGCGTCAACCCACACGCCAAGGCTGCCAGCGGTCCGGCGAAAATACGAAGAGACCTCGACGACCCAAGCAGTCCAAAAATAAGATCACGATCTCTTCTTTCACATAATGATGGCCGTGTAACGCACGGACAAACAGGAAAGGAGATCGGTGGCTTGGAAGCTCGGGGAGGCCGAACGATTTCTTCTCCCTTTTCGGCTGATTCCAGCGAGAGTAGTGATCAAGGCTGATCCGGTTTTGCTCGTATCGAGGCAGAGCACATTTCTGTGGTGGTCCGACTTTGATTGGTTGCAGGGCGGAGGAGATACGGAGACTGGAACCACTGCCGGTGGCTGACAGGATCAGGTGCAGCGTGGAATACGCTAGATCAGTGAACTCATTGAATTGTACGGTCTAGATATTCTTAGATTTGATCAAAAGTCCAGATCTATCTGATTTGAAACTGATTTGACGGATGCGATCTGTGAGCTTGCTTTGGTTTTAACGGTTCAAATCACATCCTTTTTTCCAACGGCCCAGATTTAATCTCTTTTAAACAGATCTGATGTCTGTGATTGGTTTGGGATGGATCAACGGTTGTTGTGGTCTGGGTTTTTGTTGAATGTGAATGGGCTCACGGTAAGCCTTTCAAATAAACGGCTAGGATCTAAGAGACTAGATCCAACGGCTTTGATTTTCTCTCACCATTTTAATCGGATAGTCATAATCTTGCCATGTATTGTCTTTAATAATAAAACAATAAAAGTAAACAAAGAAAGACCAAGTGGGGCTTTAACTCACAATACTCTCTCTATCTCGAATCTTGAAAGACCAAAACCTTCAAATTAAAATGGTATTGAGATGCGTCTCATTGCCACCTCTATACCCACGTGAAGCGTCATGATTTTTTCTTTTTAATAATAATAAATATAATACTAAAAAAATTATTTTTACTGAAAAAATTATTTTTTAGCCTGGAAAAATAAATATTAATTTTCTTTTGGTTATGAGGTTAAAAAATGGGTTACCACATTTACAATGGAATTTCAAAAAATTAAATCTTTGATGATACGTAACCTTATCTATCAAAAAATAAATGTAATCTTTGATAATATTTTTTAACCATCAAATAAAATAAAATATATTGTTTGTCAAGTTAGCTATTAAAACGACATATCTTTCTATCTCATGATATATTATGTTAATGATAAATGACTCTTTTTATCCACCTAATCGGCGAAGATAGTATACTAGAGTAATGATCACGAGAACATAAACTTTTGGTCCGATTATGTTTCTTGGTACATTTGGACGTTGCTATTTATATACTATATGGTATAGAAATCAACTAGTTATTTAACCCGGGCCGAAACCCGTGTTTTGGCTCGGGTTAGATTTTTTTCAAGAAAAAAAATAAAAAAACCAACATATTTTTTGACATAAGAAATCCTAAGCATAAATAAAAAGGTTCATGTATACAATTAATTAAATAATTCTAAAACAAAAACAAAATAAAAATTGTAAGTTGAGGTCCAATAGGTTTTTTTTAATGTAAAAGAATGACCATGTAGGTTGCTAACATATTATTTTGATATTGAGAAAAAAAATATAATTATGAATAATAAAATCGATATTTACATATAATAAAATACAATGAGGAGCATATATTTATCCTTTATTGTGAGTTAGTTCATGAGCTAAAAATAATGTTAAAAAAAGTAAATTAAAAAAAAAATTAATCATACAAAAACAAACCTAAAACATTTATCGAAGACCATTTCAAAATAAATCAAATTCTATAAAAAATAACGATTATACATACACTTGTTCTTAAAAACAAATATGAGAACAACAACATATTAGATGAACATGACTTTGCGGCTCAACCTGTGAAACTCGTGACTTAAATTATATAGACTTTATTGGGTTTAATATATAATTTTTACTTTAATTATCTTTTTTTCTACTAAGTATATGATAACCAAAATTTAAAAAAAAAATTAAAAATAAAAAAGGAAAAATAAGACTAGGCCAATCCACATTGGCCTAAACTGAGAAACCCAACACACCTAGACCTTTAATAAACCATGCCCAAACTTGTGGGCCTCTCAGCCTAAGCTTGCTCATACTGGCTTGTTTATTTTTTTTCAAATCTATGAGGGCCACGTGACATGTCGTTGACCCTTTTTGTTGAAAAAAATAAAGCAGACGAAACCCAAAATCCAGCCTCCTAATAGCAGAAAAATCAGCCCATAAATGTTTTTCCCTTAAAAACTCATTTTTAACTATTTTTCATTTAAAAACACATAATAAATACTCCTATAACATATATAAAAAAAACCTATTCATCAACCCAAAAAACACTAAGAATACCAAATCAAACCAGTTAAGAATTTTCTTTCATTGCCTGGATTTGTTTGTCCGGACAAGATTGAGACTCAAAACAACTACAATTATATCTCCTTGTCTAATGCAATCCATTGACACCAAATTTGATCTTTTTCATGGTCGGGATCGGTGTTAATCATAATTTTCTCTTTCTTTAGCCAAAATTTAACAACTTTTTCTCTTCTCTCTCCAACATAAAGATTGAAAATAAGAAAAATCAAGTTTCACATCAAAAGGGAATTTAAAAAATCTACAGGGATAAAAAAGGTATCATTGGAAAAGTAGGAGGACCAAAATTAACTTTTTTTTACAAACTTTTAAACCACCATCTATTTTCTTTGTTTTTTATTTTGCCCTCCCTTAACAATCTTACTTAAATCAGCCATCAATTTAGTCTAGAAAGAGCAAAATTAAAAAAGAAGAAGGATTGGGACTAGAAGAAAAAAAAGAACATTACGAAGAATAAGTCCACAGCGTTTTATGAGATGATCCACCGTGTAATTTGACACCATAAACCTCACATGCACCGTGTAGAGGAGTGCTTGAGGAATAGAGAGACTAGTTGGACCAAAAATCCGAAATACGTACCGTAATCATCAAATATGAAAAAGGAAAAGTTGCTGTCAAGGAACCATTCAAACTCTTTTCTTTCCTGATCTCACAGTTTGTGAGGTAACAAATGGATCTCTATCATGAATATATACATGTTAGGACCAGAAAAGGCAGCTTTTCCTATAGATTTTCCTCAACTCTGTTGTGCTTGGATATATATATATATATATATATATATATATATATATATATATATATATTCAACGATATCGTGTTGCCCACTTGGGGCCAAAACCCTTCAATGCATCTTGTAGCAGCAACTGTAGTTATGGATCATCACGTTCACTGAGTATGATTTAAGTAATTATTGTGTACGTACAAGTATTTCAACTCTTAAAATCAAAGACTAGCAGCCTGTGGATCCTTATCATTGAGATCTGATAATTTCTAAGAACAAGGGAGTTTCCATATGAAATTACAGAGGAACAAGAGGTTATAAACTGTACGCTTGTCGGAGATGTGGTACACAGGAGGATGCAGGCTACCCAGCCATTGTTCAGGTGTTTAACAAAGAAGGAAATGGAATATGTCACGAGGGAGGTTCATGTTGAATTCTTCAACCAGTAGAACATTCTTCCCAATAAGTCATGCTTTAGCAATATTATTTGTCATAATGACAGGTCAGTTCGGATAATAATTATATATGCTTGAAAGTATGGGTGTAGCTTTCACGCTTCCTATCAGTGCTAAAGACATGGATACTATCATAATTTATTTCTAGATTATTTTTAATTTTTTTTTTCTTCTAAAATAAAAAATTAAATTTTTAGGGTCAATTAGAGGTTAAATTGAAGAAATTCACAGTCAAATATTATTTTGTAAAAGATGCTAAACTATAGGGGCTTAATTGACTTGCGTGTTTTTCTTGTCTGTTTTTTTACCAATTTTGTTTAGTATTGGGTTGCATTTTTACCTTGTACGATACAAAAAATAGGTTTTGAACAGTACCGTTACCATACTGTACAGTACCGCCGCAAGCAAAAAATCTGTTTCTCTCTTTTTTTTAACAAAATAAATAACAATCACATAAAATAACAACCACAATACAAGAATCAACTAAAATCACTTCCCCGACAACGACGCCAAAAGTTATTGTGATGTCGCGGTCACACAAATTAATTACCCTAACTTAAATAAACAAGATAGTAGAGCAAGCAAGGAGTTGATCCCACAAGGAAGTTTTAGTTCAGATTTTTATACTAGGCGACGTGTAATTTGAGGGGTAGGGGGGAATTATGAAGTTATCTATAGCTATAGTAAACAGAAAGAAACAATCAATGTTAAATCAAAGAAAACCAAAATTTATCAAGAAAAACAAACTTTGATCGCAAGTAAACATCCACCTACAGAAATCAGAATTGATCATAGAAACAAAACGTCAATTTATACTCTGAACATCTATCTTTTCTTACGTTGATTAGTTAACAGATCCGCTATATAACTAATCCTAACCATCAAATAACCACAGTGTCCGTACTAGTAATTTAATTCAATGGCAGCTTCAAGAATTAGATGAGTTGATTAATCTAGACAACATAACTGTTTGCAGTTCATGTTTGATTTAATTGATTGAATGTTCTCTCTAAGATTACTAATCTGGATCCGCCACAATTATTAACCTCAGTTGCTTCATAAGTTTATATACCACAACTTCAGTTTTGATAGCAAACTTAGCAATAGATTGTTCACAATAATAACTTAGAGTCCGCTCTAGCAATTAAAATAAATAATCATAGAAAATAAGCAAAGGAGAACAAACATATTCATTCATCAAATAAACTGAAAAGAAAAGGTAAAATAAATCTCATAATTTTTAAAATCCGAAGGTATCTGTGCCCTTGCAATCAAGAAAAAAAAGTTTAGCCTTGCATGTCTATTGAACAACTAATCAAAAAGAAAGAAGAATGCATGATTTTGGGTTTGTGGAGGAAATAAGTGTTTTTTTCTCTCTTGGTTGGCTGCCCCTCTTCCTTTCTCTTTTTCTTTTTATATCCTAGGAAACCCTAATCTCTTTTATATAAAATAGTCATTTTCTAAGTAGACAATTTACATTTAAATAATTATTTTCCTAAAAAAGAGAAATAGCCTTGCATAAAATCTTCAAGCTTTGACTTTTGACTTAGAGGAGCTAAATTGCCGAAAAAAAGGCTTGGATCTCAGTTTGGATGCTTTGCAGAATTCATGTGTCATTTTATAAAACTCATATCTCTCTCATATGAGCTCGTTTTATGCTAAACTTCAGTAGGCTAATAGATCTTCGAGTAAAAAATCCAAAACAATTAAGTTTGCATCAAATGGACTTCTGTAACTCAAGATATTCAAGTCAGAATGACCGAAGGTCAACACTGGCAGAATGCGAGATTTGACTTTAAAGGTTGCGATTTCCAAGATCTTTCTTTATTTATTTTTCTTGCTATATATGTATATTAAGGTATGGATGTTACTTTTCTCACTTCGTTTCAACTTCTAGAGCTCAAGTTCTGCACAAAACATCTATCGGAGGTCAAATCTATCAATTATCTCCAATTTACTTCTTTTTTAATCTTACATCTGAAAGTGCCTTCAAAACATAAAACCAAGAATATCAATGCATTTTATATATAAAACATAGGCAAAATACTAGGTAAACATGGGTAAAACTATCAAACAATATGGTTGCATCATTGGAAAACAAAGCCTCATTGTTCCTTTCGAGTACTCGTATTGTGTCTTCCAAGTAAGCCACTTTAGCCATTGCTTGTCGTAACTCTTATTTTTCAATATCAAGCTTGGCTATTTGGAATTAATCTGGACTCCAAAACTGTGTATGTAATCTCGACATTCATAATGTTCTTGCTCACATTTGCTTAGCTATTTTTCCATCTTAAAGCATCGGCCTTTTAGCTTCTTCAACTCTTCTTCTCGAATTCCCAACTCAGTCTGTACCACCATAAGTTGTTCTTTTGCATACTCAGCCCTCTCCTTGTAATCTCTCATGTCAGATTCAATGTCCTTCCTAGCATTGTTTTTTTTTTTTTCCTGATTGTGATATATATTAGGTTTGAATCCTTTTTCCTTTTTATATATCTATTCTAGCTAGTTTATTCTTATCTTTTTCATTATCTAATTTCTTCTTAAGGTAGTCCTTTTTTTTCCAAAAAGTATATAATTTCTTTATCAGAAACCATCCTACTCTTAGCTAACGTTTTGATTTGGACCCTTTCTTTTTTCATTTGTACGCATTTGCTAACTAGTTCATCATGTTTGGCTATTAGAGTTGCTTGCTCATTTTGGATCCCTACGGTCACCTCTTTGATAATCTCAGCTTTTTTCTTCCAACCTCTTGCTATCTCAAGATCCCTTGCCAAAGTTGCCAACTGTTCATCGTTCCCTCTTAACTGTCGATTCAAGAAGTTTTGCATCTTATCTTTTTCTTCCAGTTGTTCCTCCAAGAGTTAGTGTTGGCTTGCTGCCATTTGCTATGACAGAGATTGATTTCGCACTTTTATAACTGCCTTCTCAATTTTTCCTTGTTATCCACCCTTTTCATTTTTGGTTATTCTAATTCTGAACTTCTGGGTTCTGGGGTTCAATCATTTCAGAAAGCTTTTTATTTCTCAAAGTTATGTAATTTTGGCTGAATGAGGATTTAGCCCTGCTTTCCTCTCCTCTTTTCACTAATAGGAGCCTTTCCTAATTTTACTTAATGAGTTCCATCTCCTGGAGGGATGACTGATGTCTAAATAGATTAGAGAAATCCGCTAACCCTAAATTCCTTGGTACATTGTTGTGATGTCGCGGTCGCACAAATTAATTACCCTAGCTTCAAACACAACACACAAGATAGTATAGAGCAAGCAAGGGGTCGATCCCACGAGGAAGATTCAAGTCAGATTTTTATGCTAGATGATATGAATTTTTTTTTTTTGGGGGTTTGGACATTATCTAGTCTAAAACAAAAGAAAACAAAAAACTATGAAACAAAATTTAATAAAATCAGAAAATTATCAAGAGAACAAACCTTGGTCGCAAGTTCATATATATTCACCTACAGAAATCAAAACTGATCATGGAAACAAAACATCAATTTATATTCTGAATATTTATCTCTTCTTAACATTGGTTAATTAACGGATCCGCCGTATAACTAACCTTAACCATCAAACAACCACAGTGTCCGCACTAGTAATTTAATTCAATGGCAGTTTTAAGAACAAGATAAGTTGATTAATCAAGAAAACATAATTGTCAGCAGTTTATGTTTGATTTGATTGAATGTTCTCCCTAAGATTAATAATGTAGATCCGCCACAGTTATTAAACTCAGTTGCTTCACAAGTTCATATACCACAACTCCGATTTTGATATCAAACTTAGCAATAGATTGTCTACAATAATAACTTAGAGTCCGCTCTAGCAATTAAAATAAACAATCATAGGAAAAATAAGCATAGAAGATCAAACATATTCATCATATAAACAGAAAAGAAAAGGTAAAATAAATCTCACAGTTCTTGAAATCCAAAGGTTTTCGTGTCCTTGCAACCAAGAAAAAGTGTTTAGCCTTGTATGTTTGTTGAACAACTAATCAAAAAGAAGGAAGAATGCATTATTTCAAGTTTCTTAGAGAAGGGGGACGTTTTTCTCCTCTTGGCTGGTTGCCCCCCTTCTCTTCTCTCATTCTTTTTATATCCTAGGAAACCTTAGTCTCTATTTTACAAAACAGTCCTCTCTTAAGTAGACTGTTTACATTTAAGTTCTTCAATAACTATTTTCCTAAAAAGAGAGAAATAGCCTTGCATGAAATCTTCAAGCTTTGACTTAGAGAAGCTAAATTGCTGAAATAAAAACTTGGATTTTGGTTTAGATGCTTCATAACATAATTTGGACTCGTTTCTTCACGAAACCTGTTTGCTGACAGAATTCAGTTGTCATCTTTGAAAAATCATATATCCTTCATATGACATTGTTTTTTGTTGAACTTTGGAGTGTTTATATACCTTTGAGTTAGGAATCCAAAACAATTGATTTTGCATCAATTGAACTTTTTTAGCTCCAAATATTCAAGTTGTAATGGCCGAAGGTCAACACTGACAGATTGCAAGATTTGACTTTGAAGGCTACGATTTCCATTCTCTTCCTTATTTTATTTTCTTGCCTTAGATGTCTGAAAGCTATGGATGTTAGCTTTTTAATGCCACTGGAATCAGTTCATTTCAACTTCTAGAGCTCACGCTCTACACAAAACATCGACTGAAGGTCAAATCTGCCAATTATCTCCAATTTACTCCTTTTTGCATCTTTCATCCAAAAGTGCCTTCAAAACATAAAATAAAGAATATCAAGGCATTTTATATATAAAACATAAGCAAAACACTAGTTAAATGTGGGTGAAACTATCTAATAATATGGTTGCATCAAATACCCCCACACTTAGCTCTTGCTCGTCCTCGAGAAAGGATAGGTAAAATCAAATTGAAGTTAAATTAAATTAAATCACTATGACTAATCTTCTAATCTCTCATCAATATCCAAGAATATATGCATTATAAACAACAATTAAAAAGGATAAAGAGTATAAATTTTCATGAATTTATTTACATGCAAACTTCAAAACTCAATTAATCGTCGGGATTTAAATGAAATCTATGCCATGCCAAAGTGATAAGTCCTCTCATTGATATACACTCCAACACTCACGTGTTTAAGGCTTATGTGTCTAAATCTCTCAAATTCAATTAATGAATATGTTCTACCATAACCTTGCTCTTCAATCTCATCTCTATTTCTAACATATTACAAACAATGCATGAATCAAAAGGTCTTATTTTCTTGTTGTAATGGGGCTAAGATTAAGGTGAGGTAAAAGAGAGTAAAAGAAAAAGTTCAAACAAAAGAAAGTAGAGCATTCTGAAAAATGATATTTCAAACAAGATATTCCATTAAAGCACATAAATTTTCCATCTTTAATTACCAATGCTTAACTTCTTTTGATTTCAAGCTTTTTTAACATAAAATCTTAAGAACATAAAGGAACACTTTTTTCTTTTTTTCTTTTTTCTTTTTCTTTTTGTTTTTTTTTTACCTTTGACAACTTTGCCCATCTTTTCATCTAGTATCACTTCTTCTTTCTTTTCATATAATTTCCAACCATAATTCCATGAGATATCATAAGTATATGCTTTACTAATCCTTGGCCAGGAGAAAAGGAAAACATATAAAAAGTTAAGGCTTATATATGGATAAAGCAAAGAAAAGATAAACAAGTTCAAAAGGGACTCATTAAGGATAATATGCTTTAGGTTGGCTTTTTGGCTCAAGTGGTTAAAATTCCTAATACATTTATCATCTTCATGTATATATGTAATGCAAATTTAATCTCAACAAGATATGAAGCAAGTTCTAGAGATACATATCATTGAAAAAATGTACAATCAAAGAATATAATGTTGAAGGCTCAAAAGCTTGCATTGGTATAACACTATAAAGTCAACGTGGCATATTCTCAAAGTCAATCCTTAAACTAATTAAACCTTAAAACTTGCATGCACACTCCTTCATTCAATTTATATCTTCATCTATCTCAATTAATTCTCATATATAATACTCACATTCTCATAAACCAATAGGAGTTTAAAAGATGAAACATAGAATTTTTTTTTTAGAACAACAAAGAAAATTAAAATAAGAAAACCAATATTCTCCTAATACCTCCACACTTAAAATACAACATTGTCCTCAATGTTGAAACAAAAGAAAAGGAATATAGAAGAATGACAAAAATAAAGTAAAATGTGAAAAATAAAAGATAAGGGAAAAAGAAAGTAAATCTGTTTTTTTTTTTTGTGTTAGGTTGCCTGCCAGTAAGTGCTTTTGTTTTATGTCATTGGCTCGACATGTTGCATGCTCATTCTTCATAGATTGGTTCAGCTAACTCTGCAGAAGCAGTGAGTTCTGTCGTCCAACCTTTATAGAAAGGTTTCAAGCGATGCCCATTGACATTGAGTACTTTGTTGGTTTCCAAACTTGTCATTTGAACTGCACCATAAGGAAAAAAATTAGAAACAACAAAGGGTCCAATCCAACAAAAGCGCAACTTTCTAGGAAAAAGTTTCAAACGCGAATGATAACGAAGGACTTTGTCTCCAACATTAAACTCTTTTCTTGCAATCATTCGATCATGGAGACTCTTAGTCTTTTCTTTGTAAATCATTGCATTCTCATAAGCATCATTTTGTATTTCTTCCAATGTAATTCCAATCTTTTTAGGCACCAAAAGGATAAGCGTTACCCATTCACTGTCTATGATGGGGTGAATGACTCATGCATCACGGGGAACAGTTTGCAAAGCTTGCAAAGCCAATGCTGATTCATGCATATTTTGAGGAACACATATATGCCTCTCCATATCTTCTATTTTGGTAAAATCATAGCCATAGCTCAAAGTTACGCTTAATTCATCCTCACTATCAAAATCATAAACTTATTGCACATACTTATCAACTTGGTCATAACATGTGATAGAATAAACATTGCTATAAGGATATGTCATTGCATCATGAAAATTAAATTTAATTTTTTCATCTCTTACCTCCATAGACAAAGTATCCTTACCACAATCAATTTTTGTATTGGCAGTTTCCTTTAGCTAATTGTGCCAGCTCAAATTCTTACCCAAATTCTTGAAAAGATGGGTATTGTCATGATTTTAGTTCAGGATCCTGCAATATAGGATTAGCACGATCAGGTTTTTCTTGATGTAAATTACAAATGGTACATACAATCCTCAGAACAAGATCTATTCGTTAAGTGAGTAAGAGTAGGTTTTCTACCTCGTTTCGAAAAAGTCTCATATTTGTCAAGTGACGATCTTCGTAAAGATAGTATGAAGGCATTGTGAGGAATGGTTAAGGCATATATGCCCACCATTACCAAGCAGACACTTAGATATGAGTTTGGTGTTTCATGAATCTGTACCCTGACCCATATTCATAAGGCAAACCGTTAATCTCTCACCTAACTTAGAAGCTTGTGGGCGCTTTTAAAAACTAAAGTAAGTGATGCATGAAGCATTAATCTATATTTAATATACAAATACATATGTGATATAAAAAAAAGCATAAAAGAATGCATGTTGATAATAAAAATGATAGACAAAAACAGTAAAAAAATTAATGCATAAAAAAAAATGTGCAGACTAACAAAAAATAAAACATAACAATCAGACAAAAAAACAAAGCTTAGTCCATGGAAGTCCGCAGTGGAGTCGTCATTCTATCGCACATTTACGGCGTCATGGCGATCATCCTCCTAGAACGAGATTTATCATGAAATGGGGAAGAACAAGGAATTCTTGTTTATTATTAGTAAAAAGAAATGGGAGTCGCCACCTATTATTACGGTCACTATGGAATTTATTAGTTTGCGAGACTCTGCTTAAAGGGACAGGTTGTGAATAAAGAGGACATATCACCCGTAAAACTTTGTAACTTTTGATACAATTCTCTATAATAGTGGCTAAGCACAAATATCCCCCTCATTAGAGATTTCATCTCATCTCAAGTATCAACTTACCTCATAATTTCTCATGTTATTTGTCATTAATTGATCCCACCACATAATGGCATGGCCAGTAAAAGCAATCAAAGCAAACATGACTTTCTTGGCTTTCGGATAATTATGACACTAAAAAATCCAATACATCTTCTTCTTATATTCTAAATAAACTTCAGAATCATTCTTCCATAAAAAGTCAGTATTTTCAGCTTAATTGTACTCAAATATCCATCTAACTCGGCATTATGGTTCTAGTACCTATAATCACCCCTCTGGTGAAAATTATTACCATATCTTTCCTTTATAAACTGACATTTCTAGTGTTGTCTAAAACATTTCCCATGTCCCACGGACACATCTTTAAAATCAACATCACTCATGTTCGCATTATCAGCCATAAACTCATCCACATTAGTGTTAACTCGCGTAACAGCCCTCCTAACATTAAATTATCTTCACTCGGACCTAATTTAAACCTTACCATGATCATTAACACGTTTCCTCTCCAACCTATCTTCAAATTCATTAGCCATTCAATCCATCCATTGATTTATAATGCGTAATTGAATTACAATTTCATCGTCTCCTATCTACGGTTCCATGTTGTTGCTTGCCTTCGATATCTTTAAATCTAGAAATTGGTTAGTCGACAAGAAATATATATTCCTCACTCACTCCCTCTCATGTTTACACTCCTCGTGTTTCACTTAAATATAGGTTTTTCACTCAAAATATGTTCACTACGCCTTTTTCCTCTCATCTCACCTTTCTTTGACTCTTGCAGAACTGAAATTAACACCAAATATAACAGTTGTAGCAGTGTATTTAAATATGTGTACATAATTTAAGAAGTAAGGAAAATATAAAAACAAGCAAAGACGAAACTACGATTATAATTTCATGAGTAATAAATGAATTTATACGAAAAATATATGTTTTTGAAGACGCGAAAGAAAAACGATGTAAAGGTTATATAAAGAAAATTTAATTGACACTTAAATATGTCAATTATGATAGTATTATACTGTAATAATTGAAAAATAACAAAAGCAAAACAAGTTTGAATTACTGACGCAAATTAGACATGTTATGACAAGTTCTAATCCCGAATTTAGTTCCTATAGAAAAAAGAACTCCAAATGACCTCAAATTTTATATGAGGTGTTATTAAAACCTTAAAACCTAGTATATAAAATTTGAGAGTTTATAAATTTATTTGACCCGAGATTCCTTTTCAATAGGAATCTAACTTGTTACGACAAGTTTTAATCCCGACCTTGGTTACTATAGAACAAAAAAATCTTTAAATGAGCTCAAATTCTATAGGGGGTGCGATTAGGGATCTTAGAACCATTATGTAAAATTTGAGAATTATATGAATTGGTTTGTTCCAAATTCTCCCTTATTTTTGTATTGTGACATTTAAAAAAAAAAGTGACTTTTAGACTTCTTTTTTTTTACTCTTTATGCTACTGATATATTCTGAGACGGTAAAAAACTAAAATAAAACCTTTTTCTTAAGGAAATCTAGATACAAACTACTAAGTTCTAGACACAAAATAATCAAAAACCGAATAAAAGACAACTAAATTTAAAAAAGCTGAAACTAACAAGATGAAAATAAAGGATATAACTTGATTTTTGGAGTCTAACTTTGATACCAACTTATATGAACCTTTTGATCATGTAGTCAACCAACCCCCAACAAAGTAGATAATAACCCGGTAAGGACCAAAGGTATTGGAAAAAAAAAACTTGGACCTTGAGATAACCTTGTATCTAAGAATCCTGTGTATGTGAATGATCTCATGAAACCAGTTAATTTTTGATAAGTCAATGTATGATTTTTGTCCCTGCAAAGAAAGGTTGTTTTGCCACAAACCAAAAAAAAAAAAACTCATGTTTAGTCTCTGACTTGCTACTGAATTTTGCAGCAAGAAAAAAACATAATATAGTCTCCTTAAACTAACCTCTATTAAACCATTTTCAGGTTGCAAGTTAATGGACTTAAACTAGCAATCAATTAACATAAGTCTAATAATGAAATAAATCATTAAACAATGTCTAACAGGTTAGAACAAACCCAAATTAAAAAATAATTTTTCAAAAATAAATAAATAAATAAAATAGAATAATAAAAACAAAGTTTTCATGGTAAAATTCCTCCATGTAGCCAGAATCTCTAATTTTCACACAATCTTGGTAGATTTTTAGTCTCGACTTCAAACACGTTATTCTCTCTCGTCTAGATAAATTATTGGGTCTACTATATATGGATGAAAAGCCTGAATGTTTAGGTTTCAGCCTAAACTGAATCGTAGCAAATGTCTCTTATAGCTTCAGATATGTCCCAAACAATATACAAAGGTATAGTCTGGTAGATTTGACAATATTTGTTTAATAAATTTGATCCTCTGAAATAATATGTTTTTGAACTCTATTGGATTTGAAAATTTACCAAAATTTATTTTCATATGTCTAGTATCTTCTTATAAACTTTCAGCTTATTCTAATGTATGGTTTGAGAGATATGTTTAATCTCGCAAAACTGGTTAGCATATATTTTAGGTCAAATTCGGACCTGACTTAGTTTGTATCATTTTATGATTAGTTACCTTCCACTACCTAAATAATTTATTTTTTAATGATAAAATATTTGGTTTTTAAGGTGAAAAACGATGAGGTTTTATTTTGTTTTATGATGGGTAATTAATGGTTCAAACAACAAGAATTGATTCTAATAATTACCATAATTAATTTTGTAATAATTTTGGTTTCAAAAATCACTATAAAATGGAGGTTGACGGGGGTTTGTTCTGCACACCAAGCAATAGCTCTTATGCCTTATTCTCTTATGTTTTTTCGGCCTTGTTTTACTCTCTTTTTTTTCTTTGTTTTATTCTATTCTTGAGATTTTGAATCTATCTTTCTAAGATCTAGACCTTGATTAGTAGTGCAACTAATTAAGGTAGTGTTGTTGAAATTCTAAAAGCTAATTGTAATCATTCATTTGCACCAAGTAACAAGCAATAAATCCTTAAGAAGAAAAGATACTGAGTATTTTATTTAAACTAAGTTTTAGAATAAACTTTATTTTTGAAATAAATTATATATAATTTATTGTATGTTTATTTTATATTTAATTCTATTATATGTGATGTTTGTAGTTATAATACAACGTTAAGTTTACAAGACTAACAAAGTAAGACTTTTAATTTTATGTTCATGTAAATTATGCCTAGTAAAACTAAACATTAAAATCTTACACAATGATGAAACAAAAAATTTATTATTGTATTGTAAAATATTTAATAAAACTTCATGATAAATCTAAAATATTTTACAATTATGGGAGAAAAATAGTAGAAAATAGCATAAGGAAGAAATAATATAACCATGTCACATGAAACTTGTATCACTTGTCTAAGAATAATTACATTAAATAATAAAGAATTGTGTTTTTTATTAACTATCTAAGTGTACCTTGTTTGCAAAAACAATTCTTCTAAAAATTAACAGGTTTTCTTCTCATAGTTTTTTTTCTCTTTATCTTTTCTTTGTACATTTTTCTTATTTTGTGTTCTTCTTAATATTTGTTACTGTTGACAAATATATTTATAAGGGTGAAGAGTTATAACATTTGGCAGTTATTATCAAGGTATAACTTTTCATCATTCTCCCTTATACTACCTTAGTAATATAAATAAATTAATATAGATTCAATTTAGCCATGGACCAAAATCTATTTTTTTTTCTTCATCATACACTCACACATGATAGGATCAACTCTCTTATTACTTATATAATATTCATTCTTAACAAATAGATTGTATGACCAGACATACTTTGAGAGCTTAGTTGCTATATATTTTTTTAGAGAATATATATAATTGGTTGATCAATGAATACCTATTGTCTGTGCATGTGAATAGGTCCCTTGTTGCTGATTAGGTCCCGCGGCCTCCTCTGAACCAACACAATTTACTTTGTCATTGTTCATTCATTTGAACCGGTAAAATTCTAATACCAATTACATATTTATTTTTTCGCAAAAATCCTTATGCAATTTAACCAATCAACATCAATTATCTTCAATTTGGCAAGATTTCTCAATAATATTATTATTAAACTCCATTGTCTAATTTTCTTCTCCTTTTAGCCGAAAATAACCTAGGGAAGAAAGTGAAGATTTTTCTTTTCTCTTTGAAAAATTCTTACTCCTTTCATATAATAACACTTATAAACCTATATCTTCCCACATTTTCCCAACAATTAGATTAAAATCTCAAATCCCCTAAATTATTCTTTTTTTGGCCGAAAATTCAATTAAAATTAGGGGAGGTTTTGGTTCTTTTAATTTAAAATTAAACACTTACCCAACCATACTTCATGCTTTCTAACATGACTAAATCATAATTTGCATTATTCCCCTAATTTATAACATACATCCACAACTTCACATAATCATAATTTTGCATAATCTTTCATCAAACATAAAATTAGAAAAATTAGTCAATTGAAGCATGTTATTTACCTCACTTTGATAAGGATTCAAGGAAAGAATGTCAGAAAAACCAAGTTTTCTTCTCCTCCCTCTTCAAACCCTAACTTAAAATTCTTCCTCCAAAGTACTCACCACTTTAAAATCACCCCTTCTTAATGTTTAACTAAGGTAATCACCCTAATTACTCACATTAATTAATGAAACCAACAAGAATTTGAGTAAAAAAAATCACAAAATTCCTCCTCCTCTCTTTGTTTCAAGCTTGATAAACCAACGGTAAAAGAAGAATTGGTTACGTGAGAGTTAGCTAAGAAGAAGAGCTGAAGAAGAACTTGTTACGTCAGGATTTCTGTTAATTATCTCTTCTTCTCATTGTAACTAACTCTAACTATATTGTAACCAACTCTAACTGCCTTAGCTGCAGTTATATTAACTACCATGACAGGCTGTTAGTTATGACAGTTGTCATGACAGTATGTAGTTATATATATACATGGTGCGTGCATGTATAGAATCATTGAGAAGAAATACAATCAGTAAAAGAGAAGGAATTCTCAAATTCTATCTTGGTATCAGAGCTTCAAAGAGAAACTTCTTTCCTTCTTCGATCCAACCATGACTTCTACTTCGAATCAGTCCTCCTTAACCTCCAGTCCTCTTGGATCTGGGCAAACCACAACAATGGCACTCACTTCATCTTATCAGCAGCTCAACCATGTATTACCAGTAAAACTTGATCGAACCAACTATGTTTTTTGAAAATCTCAAATTGATAATACTGTTTTTGCTAATGGTTTTGAGGACTTCATAGATGGTACCTCTGTTTGTCCAGAAAAGGAATTAAGTGCAGGTGTAATTAATCCAACCTTCATTGCTTGGAAGAGACAAGATCGCACAATCCTTAGTTGGATCTAGTCATCTCTCACACCAGCTATCATGGCACAAATCATTGGACAGTCTAGTTATCAGTCTGCTTAGAATGCATTGGAGAAGACCTTCTTTTCTTCTTTAAGAGCTTGAATAATGCAACTAAGGCTTGAACTGCAATCCACAAAGAAAGGATCTCTGTCTATGATAGACTACATCATGAAGGTGAAAGGAGCTGCAAACAGTCTAGCAGCCATTGGAGAACCTGTATCCGAACGAGATCAAGTCATGAATCTACTTGGAGGACTCAGTTCTGACTATAATGCAGTAGTAACCGCTATCAATGTTAGAGATGATAAAATCTCAGTTGAAGCTATTCACAGTATGCTTTTAGCATTTGAAAATCGACTTGAGCAACAAAGCTCAGTAGATCAAATTTCCACAATGGCAGCCAATTATACCTCTTCCTCTAATAACAAGGGTGGTGGAAGGAAATATAATGGCAGTAGAGGGCACAGCTACACTCCAAATGCCAGCAATTACAACTACAGAGGTCGTGGTCATGGGGGCAGATATACACAGAATGGAAGACATAATTCAATCAATTTAGAGAAGCCATAATATCAGTTATGTGGCTAATTTGGCCATACAGTACACGTCTATTATCACAGATTTGATATTTCCTATCAAAACTCTTCAAACAGTGGTACTAACTCTTTGAATATGAATATCATAAATCAAAACAATATACATGCTATGGTTGCCGCCTCTAATAATCTTGCAGATGATAATTAGTACTTTGATTCTGGAGCAAGTCATCACCTGACTCAGAATGTGGAGAATCTAACTAACTCTACTCCATACACAGGGACAAATAAGGTCACAGTTGGTAATGGTAAGCATTTATCCATTTCCAACACTGGTTCCCTTCGTCTAGTCTCCAACTCACGATCATTTCAACTTTGAAAAGGTGTTTCATATCCATTCATCTCAGCAAACCTGATAAGTGTTGCCAAGTTCTGCTCAGATAATAATGCTTTGATTGAATTTCGATCTAATAGTTTCCTTGTGAAGGATCTGCATATGAAGAAGATACTGACACGAGGTAGACTTGAGAATGGACTTTACAAGTTTCCTGCAATGAACAACAAGAAAATGGCATATGTTGGCATTAAAGATTTGTCTATTTTTCATTCTCCAAGCTCCAGAACCACTCATAATAAAATGGACATATGGCATCACAGTCTAGGTCATACTGCCACTAATGTTATAGTCCAAATATTACAAAGCTGTAATGTTTCCTATTAAAAGAATAAAGCTGCTAGTTGCTCCACTATGTGTTCTTCCTGACAACTTGCAAAGAGTCACAGATTGCCCACTCGTCTCTCCTCCTCTCGTGCTTCCAAACCATTGGAACTGATTCATACGGACATCTGGGGTCTGCCTCAGTCAAATCCACATCTGGTGCTAAATACTTATCATGTTCTTAGATGATTTCTCATGATACACGTGTGTTGCTACCCAAATTTTGAACCATGTTTTGATAAATTTTCAGAAAAATCCAAAAATAGCGAAAAACAACGAAAATCCAAAAAAAATACGTTTTTTAATATATTTGCATCATTTTTAGCATTTTTAGCATCGTTTCAAAAGAATTTAAAATTTCAAAGGTCTTCAAAGCGCGTTTGACTTTTAACGCGTTATTTTTAAAATCAATGATTTTCCTCATTTCGAGTCGATGTTGATAAGAAAAATCCAAAAAAATAAGAAAAATCAAATTTACAAAAAAAAAGAAGAAGAAGTTGAGGGACCAAGTTTAGGGACCTAGCAACATTTTTGCCTATAAATAGGAGTTTCCAGCACATACAAAAGGGAAAGACAAGGAAACCCTTAACCTAAATCCATATCTATCCAACCAGCCGCATTCCCATACCCAGCAAAGAGACAGCCGCCCTCACCCAACTGCTACGACCTCTCCAATCTTTGCCTCCCAGCCACTTTCCCCTCTCTACACCGAACAAGCCCCCCTCCCTTTGAAAAACCAGAGCTCTCCTTCCCTTGTGGGACTCTCCCAAAACCAACAGCGTCGTCTCCCCCCAAAACCAACACCCCTTTACCAGCCGTTCTTCCCCCACAAAACAGCCTCACTTCCCGATCTCTTCAACTCACAACCCAAAAGAAAGCCACCATCAACACCGAAACCTTCCCGTCAATAGCGTCTTCTTCTTCTTTGGTCTCATCAACAGCAACCGTCTAACGAATAGAGCCCACCACAGCAGCAGCCGATCTCTTTCACCGCCAACTGGCCAGCTCGCCAAGACCGAATCAAAGCCTCCCATAGCAGCTCAAGCACGGCGGCGCCTATAGACTCAAATATGTCTGCCTTATTCCCCCGCAGCAGCTCCCCCTCACAGCAACCCGAGAGGAAGAAAGAAGACCGCGAACAGCTCTAAAAAGGGAAGAGAAAGGAGAATCAACTGGTTGTTGTGATTTTATTGTTTGTGCAGGTCACCGTCCGCGAGGAAAAGAAACCGGGAGGAAGCTGTTACAGACCCCTTTGCTTGCCTAGATTTTCTTGCGGTAGCGTGTGGGTTCCGCCAGTGGCGGTGGCGCGTGGAGGAGACGTGCCGCCACTATTCCAGTGGTGCAGAAGGCCTTCCCTGTAATTCCATATTGTTTTGGGGCTATTTTTGTAATTTTTGGTTTGTTTAATGTACTGTTTATTTTATGTTAAATTTTAATTGATTTGTAAACATGTAATGGGTATGTGTTTAAACATAGTACAAGAAGAGTGTTTGAGTGGGTGTTTTGTTACTATTTTTTTTATGTATGTTTTGAATGATAAAAACTAAAAAGAAAAAAAATTAAAAAAAAGATAAAAATTAAATGTTTTAATTTGCATTGAATTTGGTTCATATTTCAAAAAAAAAAAATTTGGTATCTAGAATTATAATCTTATACGTAAGATGTATTCTTGATATTAAATAGAAAAGTTTGTTTTGTTTTTTTACGAAATCATTGGTAGGACAACTTTCAAAATCTTTTAAATCACATCAAATTACGAAGCAGCTTACCTTAAGTAAGGTGCGCTAATACCTTCCCTAGTCACAACCAGTCTCTTACCCGTGAATCTCTGATAAAGACCAGTACATTTGGATTTCCTAGTAACCTTGAATCGAATACTATGTGGCGACTCCTAAAAAATAGGTTAAGCAAAAGAAAAATTACCAACGACGCCGCGCGGGTGATGTGCGACAACGTGGTTCTATCCTCTACACACAAAGGACCGAGTTCTTCCAATGTTTAAACAATTCAAACTTCAAGTAGAGAATCAATTTGATGACACTATAAAATATGTGCAGTCTGACAATGAAGGTGAGTTGAAATCCTTCATCACTTTTCTTCAACAGGCTGGTATTGTACATCGTTTTTCCTGCCCTTATAATTCAGCGCAGAATGGGAGAGTTGAGAGGAAGCATAGACATGTTGTAGAGACTGGATTGGCCTTGCTAGCTCATACTTCTTTACCAATAAAGTTCTGGCAGTATGCATTTCAATCAGCAGCATTCCTCATTAATAGAATGCTAAGCAAAGTACTCAATAATGATTCACCTTATTTAACTCTTTTTTAGAAAATTCCTGATTACAAGTCCCTCAAAGTATTTGGTTGCTTATGCTATCTTTTCATTCGCCCTTATAACAATAATAAACTACAATATTTATCGGTTCAGTGCATATTTCTTGGTTATAACCTCAGCAACAAAGGTTATTTGTGCCTTGATTATCTCACTGGACGAGTCTATGAAACACAATTCCCTTTCAACAAAAACCTTCCTCTATCTTAGACTGATGATGCTTCCTCTGCCAGTTTACCTCCTGCAATACCACTCCCCATAGTGGTTTGCCTCACTGCCCTATTGATAAACCTACCCCAATCCCCACTGATGTCATTCTCATAAATGTAGATTCTCTTTCCTTGAGTGAGTTTGCAACCTCCCCGATCTCTCCTTCTTCTCCTGAGTCTATTCATACTGATCAAACCCCTAAGTCAAGCCCAGCTCCACGCATGATAACAAGATTGAGGAGAGGTATCACTAAAAAAAAAGTCATTCTTGATCTAACTGCTGTGAAGATAATAGAACTATATACACTCAGTCAAGCTCTAAAAGATCCACATTGGACTCAAGTAATGGATCAAGAGATTGCAACTCTTCATCTAAATCACACCTAGGATCTTGTTGCAAAGCCTTCTGATGTCAATATCACAGGGTGCAAATGGGTATACAAATTAAAGAACAACCCAGATAGGAGTATTAACAGGTATAAAGCTGGACTTGTGGCAAAAGTGTATCATCAAACACTTGGCCTTGATTATTTTGAGACATTTAGCCCAGTAGTCAAAGCTGCAACTATTCGCATTATACTAACCATTGCTCTTAGTTTTAAATGGGAAGTACGACAGCTTGATGTATGCAATGCTTTCCTAAATTGTGAGCTCGAGGAACAAGTCTACATGTCTCAACCTCCTGCTTACATGGACACCAAGTTTCCTACCAAAGTTTGTCGATTGAGGAAAGCTTTATATGGCTTGAAACAAGCTCCAAAAGCTTGGTTTCAACGCCTTAGTTTTGTCCTTTTGTAATGGTGGTTCAGCAACTCCAGGATTGACAGCTTTATGTTTCTATACTTTGGTGAATCTACAACTTTGATTGTTCTTATCTATGTAAATGATATCCTCATCACAGGTAGCTTACCTGCGCAGGTTGCTTCACTTGTTGCTAAACTGAATTCTATGTTTGCATTGCGAGATTTAGGAAGGCAGACTTATTTCCTATGTATTGAAGTTTCTTACCATGAGGGTTCTATACATCTCATCCAAACCAAATATGTCTCTCATTTACTGCACAGAACAACAATGTTTAATACAAAACCTGTCAAAACTCCTGGGGCTGTTGGACAGAATTTATCTAAATTTGATGGTGAGCCTATGGAAGATGCTTCTCATTATCACAGTGTAGTGGGAGCACTTCAATATCTTACAATTACAAGGCCTGACATTGCTTTCGCTGTTAATAAAGCATGTCAGTTTATGCAACAACCAACTTCAGCACATTAGCTCTTTCTCAAAAGAATCCTTCAATACTTGCGTGGGACTATGCATGATGGCTTACTTTTAAATTCATCAAATCAATTGACAATAGAAGGATTCACAGATGTTGATTGGGGTGCTCAACCTGACGATTGACGAAGTGCAAATGGCTATCTCATTTATCTAAGGGGTAATCTAATTTCTTGGTCCTCTACCAAGCAAAAACTAGTATCTCGCAGCAATGCAGAATCAGAGTATAGAAGTCTTGTCCTGGCTACTGCAGAAATTATCTGGATCCAAGCCTTGCTGCAAGAATTATGTGTTCTTACCCCTGTTGTTCCTATATTCTGGTATAACAACATCAGTGCCTATCATATGGCCAAGAATTCTGTATTTCATGGCCGAACAAAACATATAGAAATTGATCTACACTTCATCCGTGATCAAGTTTTTAGAGGGAAAATACAGTTACACTTTGTTCCCATTGAAAAACAGCCAGCAGATGTTTTGACTAAACATCTCACAAGCTCAAGGTTCTTGTTTCTCAAAACACAGTTTTGCCTTGTTCCCATACCTTTTCACTTGCGGAGGGATGATAAACCAACGGTAGAAGAAGAATTGGTTACGTGAGACTTAGCTAAGAAGAAGAGCTAAAGAAGAACTTGTTACATCAAGATTTCTGTTAATTATCTCTTCTTCTCAAAGTAACTAACTCTAATTGCATTGTAACCAACTATAACTGACTGTAACTGCCTTAGCTGCAATAATATTAACTGTCATGACAGGCTATTAGTTATGACAGCTGTCATGACAGTCTGTAGTTATATATATACATGGTGCGTGCAAGTATAGAATCATTAAGAAGAAATACAATCAGTAAAAGAGGTCATTTGGAATTTGTCTCAGCTTTCCAACAAAATAAGAATGAGGTCATTTGGACTTCTAGAACTCAAGTTATGGGCTGAACACTGAACAGTGTATGGGTTGCAGAACAGATTCCGACTTCTCTGTTGTTGCTACAATTTGAACTTGAAAAAGGTCCTTTTGAATCTTAGACTCTTATAAAAGTTTTAGGCCTATGTCTTAGCTTTCTATCTATATAAACCAGACCTAAATCCAAGTTCTACAGCATCTCTTTTTTAAGCTTAGCCCTCTCTTTGTCTTCTCAATTTCAGTAGTTAAACTCATCAATCAATCTTTTGATTTATATGATACGCCTACATTTAAAATAAACATTTACCATAAATTAAAGGTATCTTATATTATCAGACTTGTTATTATAAAACATGTTCTAGTTAAGGAGTTATTGATACTTCAAGTGCAAAATGATGATATAAAACCTTGATAAAAATGCACTTTTAAGTACTAATCATAAACCTTGGATCTCGATCTGAAACTATTGACACTGGCACCCCGTGTAACTTTACAACTTCATTCACGTACAATTTTGCCAATTTCATCACTGAGTCTGTCATTTTCAATGCCAAAAAGGGTGTAGATTTAGTCAATCGATCCACAATGACCCAAACAACATCGCTCCCCCCTTTTCTTCTAGGTAATCTAGATACAAAGTCCATCGTGATATTTTTCCACTTCCACTCAGGTATCAATAATGGTTGTAAAAGCCCAACTGGTTTTTGGTGTTCCACCTTCACTTGTTGGCAAATCCCACACTTCGCCACATATTCAGCCACTTCTTTCTTCATACTCGGCCACGAATAAAAATCTTTTAAATCCCGATACATTTTAGTACATCCAGGATGTGTTGCAAGTCTCGACTCATGGGCCTCCTGTAAAACTTCCCTTTTTCAGCGTTTGATCACCTGGTAAGTACATTCATCTTCCAAGGACTACCATTCCATCTTTCTGAATTTGGAACGACGTCTCGATTCCTGACCTCATCTTTTCTCTTATCATACAAACTTCCTGATCTTTTTGCTGAGCTTCTAGTACCCTGTCCCAAAGTGTTGACCTCACTTTTAACTGAGCCACTAATGACTCTTTCGATCCCACCTCTACTTGGGCATCAATCTTTCTTAATTCTAGCAATTCTTTCTCATCCCAATCCTCCCACTGAGCATTCATTGTCATGACCTTAGGACTAAGAGCATCTGCGACTACATTTGCTCTCCCCGGATGGTAATCGATTACACAATCATAATCCTTTATCAATTCCACCCAGCGTCTTTGTGGTATATTCAATTCCTTCTGCGTCATTAGATACCTCAAACTCTTATGAATTGTAAATATTTGAACCCATGACCCATATAAATAGTGCCTCCATACTCTTAAGGCAAACACTACAGCAGCTAATTCTAAATCATACACCGGGTAATTGACCTCGTGAGCTTTTAACTGTCTTGAGGCATATGCAATTACTTTACCATGTTGCATCAATACAAACCCTAGTCGCTTCTTCGATGCATCACTATAGACCACCAATCATTCTGTTCTTAATGGGAGTGTTAACACCGGCGCAGTAGTGAGTCTCTTTTTCAGTTCTTGAAAGCATTCCTGAGTCCACTCCCACTTTATCTCTTTTTGAGTCAATCTAGTCATGAGAATAGCTATGGTAGAAAATTCCTCGATAAATCTTCGATAATACTCAGCAAACCCAACAAAACTATGAATTTCAGTGATAATGGTAGGTCTCTCCCAATTCCATACTGCTTCAACTTTTCTAGGATCCACCGATATTCCTTCAACCTATATAATGTGTCCTAGAAAAATCACTTCCTTCAGCCAGAACTCGCACTTGCTAAGTTTGGCATATAGTTGATGCTCCTTTAAAGTCATTAGTACCTACCTCAAATGTTGTTCATGTTCCAAGTATGACTTTGAATAAACTAGGATGTTGTCTATGAACACCACCACAAACTTGTCTAAATATAGTCGAAAGACCCGGTTCATCAAATCCATGAGCACTGCCAGTGTATTTGTTAGCCCAAACGGCATTACTAAGAACTCGTAATGTCCATACTAAGTTCTGAATGCGGTTTTTGCTACATCCAGTTCCTTAATCCTCAACTGATAGTATCCCGACCTCATATCTATCTTTGAAAACACTCTTGCCCCTTTTAGCTGATCAAACAAATCATATATCCATGGAAGCAGATATTTGTTCTTTATTGTTACTTTGTTCAACTGCCTGTAATCTATACAAAGCCTAAGGGTCCCATCATTTTTCTTCACAAACAGCACAGGAGCTCCCCAGGGTGAACTACTCAGACGTACAAACCCTTTATTTAGTAATTCTTGTAGTTGAATCTTCAGTTTGGCCAATATGGCTAAGGCCATCCTATACGGTGATTGGGTTAGCAGAGACGTACAAGGTAGTATGTTAATAGTGACCTCCACTTCTCTCTTCGGGGGGACTCCCGGCAGTTCATCCGGAAAAACATCAGGAAATTCCCTCACTATTGGGATATTTGACACTTGAATATCTCCCTTTTGGTCTCTAAGACATAGGCAAGATAAGCCTCACATCCATTTTTTATCATTTTCCTAGTGGCCATAACTGAGATAATACAGTTTGAGATGACATTTCTTTCTTCCTTAAACACTATCTTTTAACCATCAGCCCCTAAAGAGTTACTATTTTTATGAAGCAGTTCATTTGAGCTTTATTCATACTTAGCTAGTCCATTCCCAAGATGACATCAAAATCATGCAGTTCTAGTGCTAATATATCTACTTTTATATCACAACCACCTATATTAATTTGGACCCCCTTATACATATGATAAATATTCACGGTTTCACTTAATGGTGTGCTTATAATAAACTCATTTTATATTCTACAAGGATTTCTCCCTAATCCCCCCATAAATGTTTTTGCAACAAATGAGTGTGTGGCACCCGGATCAAACAATACATAAACAGACAAAGAATTTAACTGTAATGTACCTAGCACTACATCAGAAGCAACCCTGGTCTCCTCCTAGGTCATATAGTATACTCTACCCTTGATTCGGGTCCCCTGTATTCTGTCACCCTGAGCATGAGTTCGGCTTCTACTACTGTTGGCCCCTGACAAAACCTGTCTGGCTGATCTATTCACGGTAGCGGACTGCTGCTGACTCTAAGCTTGCTGCTGATTTTTGGTGATTTCAGTCCTACGGGGACAATCTCTTCGAAAGTGTCCTTGACCCCCACAATAATAACACCCTCGGCCTAAATGCGGGCAATCCCTCCACAAGTGCTCCCCTAGGTAAATATAACACCGCCATGATGTTGCAGAACAATCCCCTGGATGTCTTTACCCACATTGAACACATAAATGATAAGGGATCGTTTTTCGCTCTAACACTCTAGAAAAATTACCCCTAAGGTTTGGTTGTCCTCCTGTTGACCCCACTTGAGTAGTCTGAGTTGATGCAACTGATATACCTCCCACCTTTTTAAACTGACTGTATTGTCCTTTCCCTTTTTTGAGAAAAGGGGTCTGCTATGGGTGTACTTTGTGTCCTTTCATTTACCTAGACCATGTTGGCCTTGTTGGCCCTCTTTCATACAAGCTTATAGGGCCTTTGCTGCTTCAACAAGGTCTCTAGTCATCTCGAACTTAATTGCAAGCAACCCTTCTCTCAGCTCTTGCCGTAATCCATCTCTCAACCTTTCCACCATACGTTGCTCACTAGGGACATAATACGAGGCAAACATGGAAAGGTTATAGAACCTCCTCTCATAATCAAGTACAAACATGTCTCCTTGCCTCAGGGCCAGAAACTCATGTTCCTTAATTTTTCAATGATATGAGGAGTAAAACTAATGTTCAGACTACGTTTTAAACTCAACCCAAGTCCAGGATCCTACGGGTCTCCTCGATCTCACTATATCCCTCCAAGATCCCTATCAGAAAGCAAATGAGCGGCATAGTTCACTCGCAAGCCCTCTATTACCTACATCTGATCCAAGGTATTTTCAATTGTACAAAGCCATCTTTTGCTATCTCAGCATCTGGTTCACCCAAAAAGGGCTCACACCCAAGTTCTCTCATGCTTTTTACAATCCGCACTAATGTGACCACACTATCAGCTTTTATCGTAGCCACTAGAATTGTTTGTACTGTCAGAGCTATTGGCATTGTCGGGGCCAAGGCACCAGGCATTGCCTCAATCAAAGCTCTCACTATCTAAGCTATGAACAAAGGGTCAGCATATAGTGTAGGAACCGTGACAAGTGTTGGAGCCGTAGCTGGAGGCGCGACTCCCTGTCTCTACTGGTCTGAATCCTCGAGTTGTAACCCCCCAATCTGTCTCAAATCAGTGTCACGAATGAGTCCAATCAACTCTCCCAATCTCGACTGCTGAGGCTCTGGTGGCATATGAGAAGCAGTATCCTCTAATGGATCCTCTTCTTGCCTCTCCTCAAACCCATCTCCAATCACATGGTACAAGAAAAATTTATTAAACACCCCTTTTTTTTTCTTTCACTCCTGAACCCATGTCAAGGCTCTAATACCAACTGTAACAACCTTAATCCAGTAAACTTAAAATTTATGACATATATTCATAGTTACCAAAAAAGATTTTATATACTTATACATTTTACTGAAATTTTGGCAGTCTCCTTTGTATTCTTTTGATATTAAGTTATCAACTCAATCATTTCTCAACCTGTAACATCAATCACAATATCCGCCCATCATTTGGACTTTCAAAACTCAAGCATATATCAATATCTCCTTTCTATTTTCTATAGAATGATTTATTAAAAACTAATAAATTCATAACATGCATCGTCACTTTTTTAAAAAAAAAAGTATTTGTGCTCAAAATATATATATCACCAACTATAACTCAACTTAATAACATCGACATCATAAATTACATCATACACAAGATATTAAGTTAAACATTACAATTCTTAGATATAAAGGCATATTACAACAAAATATTAGTTCTTCCAATTACATTAATCACATAGCAAAATTTATTATCCAAGCATCTACTTTCCAGTTCGAGAGTGCGACGTATCTAAAAACATAATCACATTAAACATGATTAAAATTGTATATTTTAACCAGTAATTGAATAAGGACTAACTATTCATGTACATAAGGTAATTTTCACATCATTGAATAAATTATCTCTTTTTTTTGTAATTTAACATTTCATATATTCTTTTCTAGACACAGAGGATAAATCTATTAAAAGTTAACAAGAGTGTCTCCCACAAACCTGCATATTTAACCTTAAATCAAAATTTTACAGTTAATCTAAATAAATCTATCCTATTGACTTGTAAGTTAATTTTCTTAACATAGTCATTCAAACAGGCATTATTTCCAGTAGCCAGGAAATAATTTTCTCACGAGTTGCCCATTCAACAAGGCGTTATTTCCAGTAATCAGGAAATTATTTCATGGCTTGCCCATTCAACAGGGCATTATTTCTAGTAACCAGGAAATAATTTTTTCATGGCTTGCCCATTCAACAGTGCATTATTTTTGTCTCCCATTCTGCTCTTTCTTTTTTTTTTCTTTACACTAAAAATTACAATCTACAAGATTTCTTCTACAATAATAAAGATTAAACTATTTAACTGCTCCAAGGTGTCGAACACCTACCTGGTGTCTGTGCGCGTGAAGAGGTCCCTTGTTGCTGATTAGATCCTGCGGCCTCCTCTGAACCAACACAATTTACTTTGTCATTGTTCATTCATTTGACCGGTAACATTCCAATACCAATTACACATTTATTTTTTCACAAAAATCTTTATGCAATTTAACCAATCAACATCAATTATCTTCAATTTGGCAAGATTTCTCAATAATATTATTATTAAACTCCATTGTCCAATTTTCTTCTCCTTTTAGCTGAAAATAACCTAGGGAAGAAAGTGAATATTTTTCTTCTCTCTTTGAAAAATTTTTACTCCTTTCATATAATAACACTTGTAAACCTATATCTTCCCACATTTTCCCAACAATTGGATTAAAACCTCAAATCCCCTAAATTATTCCTCTTTTGGCCGAAAATTCAATTAAAATGGGGGGGTTTGTTTCTTTTATTTGACATTAAACACTTACCTAACCATAATTCATGCTTTCTAACATGACTAAATCATAATTTGTATTATTCCTATAATTTATAACATACATCTACAACTTCACATAATCATAATTTTGCATAATCTTTTGTCAAACATAAAATTAGATAAATTAATCAATTGAAGCATGTTATTTACCTCACTTTGATAAGGATTCAAGGAAAGAATGCAAGAAAAATCAAGTTTTCTTCTCCTCCCTCTTCAAACCCTAGCTTAAAATTCTTCCTCCAAAGCACTCATCACCTTAAAATCACCACCTCTTAATGTTTAACTAAGTTAATCACCCTAATTTCTCATATTAATTGATGAAACCAACAAGAATGAGTAAAAAAAATCATACAATTTCTCCCCCTCTCTTTGTTTCAAGCTCACGGCCAAAAGAGAAAAATATGAAGCATTTATAGTCTAGCTTTTAACTATTTACACATTGACCCTCATTACTTCTTAATTCTATTTTTGTCACTCAATTCTTCTTTTTACTTAATTCATACCATAACATATTATATTTTACTCTATTGTATTCATTTACTATACTTGAAATCATTTTATTTAATCCATTCGGTATTTCATTTATTTTACTTAGATTATAATTTATCGGGTTTTTACATTTTAAATAACCACTTAGAGTCACATATTTCAATAACCTCTTTATATATTTTCTATTAATGAGACACTTTATATATTAAGTTTGAGCACTCTCTTATTACTTAGATAACACGTTTAAAATGGTATCATCTCTATTCATCATAATATAATGGAGGTGATTACCTGTGTGAGAAGGCCAACCTTTTATATGTCTAATATACTTCTCGTAATTTATTTTTAAAGTGTATAGTAAACACAAACATGTATGTATATCTTAAAACTTATGTAATTAGGCATTAATAACATTATTAAACTAAATATACCATTGTCTTAAAGATTAGTTTAGACCATAAATTGACTTTAAAAGTCTACACAATTTGTGTTCTTGGCCTTCCTTGACGAAACATATAGGTTATTTTGTATAGATTTTTTTCATCTAAATCTTCATTAAGAAATGCAGTCTTTACATTTATTTGATGTAATTCAAGATCTAGGATAGCTATTGTAGGTAGAATCAATCTTATTAAGGCAAATCTCACAACATATAAAAATGTCTCCTCATAGTCAATTCCTTCTTGTTGTGTGTATCCTTTAGCCACTAATCAAGCCTTGTGGTTTTTGATACTTTCATCAGTTTTTCATTTTATTTTAAGAACCCACTTGTTCCTAATGACTTTATGTTCTTTCAGTAAATTAACCAATTTTCAAACTTGGTTTAATTTTATAGATTCAAATCTTTTGTCATAATCTTTATCCATTTTTTCTTAGCATGGCATATAAGAGCTTCATTTATATTTCTTGGCTCCTCTTCATCTTATGGAGTCACAATAAGTGTTTCCCCTTCGATCTCGAAACAACAACAAAAAGGAATGCTATGGTTACCAGTTCATCATAGCTAAGATTTATTCATTGATAAATCAATGGAAATGTTACTCCTATTCGGACCAGCAATCATAGATGGATTCACCATAGGTAACAATTAAGTTTAAGTTAAAACTAATTCATCTTCCTCCAAATCTTCCCACATGGAAGTGAGCCCATTTTTATTTGTATAGCGAGAGTATAATGGTCCTGAGTTTCATAAAGAGATAGGTCTTAACGTACTTTTCCTTGTCTAGAAAAATCATTCTCTAAGAATGTGACATCTCGTTATTCAAATTTAGTTATATGTCTACTTTCTTGCTCACTATCAGCACATGTCCTCTTAAGTGTTTAGAATATCTTATAAGTATACATTTCTTCCCTCTTGGATATAGTTTTTCATATTTATGAGAAGAATCATAAGCTTAAGTAATATAGCCCTAAGGTTTTAAAACACACAAACCAAGTCATGTTTTGTCCAATAATTCAGATGGTGTAATTGTAACCGACTTAGAGGGTACTCGATTAAGTTCATCCATGGCCGTTAATAATGCATCACCCCAATATGTGATAGGAAAATTTGCTTATGTGATTAACCTAACCATTTCAAGTAGAATTCTATTTTTTTTCCACAACTCCATTTTGTTATGGTATTTAAGGAATGGTAAATTCTTATTTTATTCTTCTTTAAACACATAATTCTCTAAACTAATAAAATAAATACTCATGTCACCGATGGATTCTTAAGATTTTTATTTTCATGTCTAATTAATTCTCTACAAGGTTATTGTATTTTATAAAGTAATTTAAAACTTCTGATTTATGAGATATCAAAAAAAAAAATTGTTAGATTAAGGAATCGAACCCAAAGAGTAACCGGCAACCCACCACTGGACTGTTGAAAATGATGGGATTTGAACCTAAGTGTTGTCTAACCAAGTCTCTTGTAACTGGTTGTTCCCTGTTTTTTTGGCATGAGTATATACAATATATTTAATTTATTGTTAAAAAAAAGATTGGTGTGGCTGTAGTTGTTTGACGCCAGCTTTTTGTCACTTTGCTTTGTTGCAACTTAAAAGGGAGTCTACTGGATGCTGGATGTTTACCTTTTTCTCTTAAACCAAATACTTTTCTATATATAATTATTTTAACATGTTTGTAATATATAGGACACCTAGCTATTTTGTTCGCCGACAGACAAGGGTTCAATTCCTTGGATTGCTATTTTGTTGATATAAAAAAATGAGTTTTCTGGAACTTCAAACCGAACACTGAAAAGTTAGGATGATTATTTTTTATATTTTTATCAATAAATTAAATTAAATTTTAAAAAAATAAATTTAAACCAAAACCGTTTCAATTAACTACTTTCAATTCAATTCAGTTTTTTATATTAAAAAACTGAGAAAACCTATATTAATTATTCTGGTTTGTTTTTTTACTTTCTAATGGGCTTTTTAGTGGGCTTGTAATTGATATTAATATTGTCTAATTTTCTTGTAAGATTCCAAAGTATATTTAATTTTTTTTGCTAATGAATATTCATTTGTATTAAATTGTTAGCGTCAATCTTGTGGTTTTTTTTTTCCACATAATATTCATTTATATTAAATTGTTAGTGCTAATCTTATTTTCAAATTTTTTTTCTTCCTAATATTTTTCTTATGTTTTGTTTGAGTGAGTTTAAATAACACACACCAACAAATTAAAATTCAAATTACAAAACATTGTCTTCAAAGGACTTAAAAAAACAACAAATACTATTGTAATAAAACAATCCAATCCAAAAAAAAAAATTCTTCATTGTGCACACATCTCAATCAAGAAGCACATCAAAAACATTGCATTTTCATTCCTTAATACTATAGACATCAAAACTTGGAATTAAAAATCTAGAATTATAACATGATAAATTATATTAGAAGATATAAAAATAAAATAGTAGTATTTTTACCATTCGTTTTCAATAAATGCCCCGATTTTTTAAGTAATTATCATCTATGTAACTTCCCACCAAATTCTACAAAATAAAAAATTAGACATGTTAGATTGAAAATGCATTAATTAATAAATCATAAAATAAAATGTGTAAGTTTATAATAAAAATTATCTAATTCAAAGTTTTCATAGGTTTCAAGATCATTCATTAAGGTTCTAATGTCGTTTGAAATTGTAAGTATTTGAACTATTGCTAGAGATAGAGAACTTTGAAATTAGTTAAGTATATGACCGTCTGTGCTAAAGGCTGATCCGGAAGCCACTGTAGATATAAAAATAACTTGAACATGTTGTGCAACCTTCGAAAGTATCTTATATTTTGAAACATTACTCTTCCACCAACCCAAAATATCTAACTTATCACCATTAAGATCCTCACAACCATCAACCAAATATGTTTCAATCTCATTTCTATTTTTCACACTATATTCCTCTTGTAAATGCCTTTTGAATCGAGCTAAAGTGTTAACATCTACAACCATGTCATCAATAGCATTAACATGATGTTTATACCTATTATTATTATTTACCACTTCATCAACTTTCAAATAAAACTCATACAAGCTCACCAAATTATTTTTCACCTTCTTTGTTAGTAATTATGCTTTGTCATAATCATACAAGTCACCAAAATAAAATTTCACATATTTCAACTTGAGATGTGGATCTAAGACCTTAGCCACATATAACAAAAAAAATCCTAATTTACTTCTCGAACTTTAACATCATGTTTATCGACATTCCACTTAAAAGATTATCTCTACTTTTACACAATTGCAACAAGTTTGTATGCATGTAAATCAATTCATTGAAGAAAGAATTTGATATGACATGAATGAGCTAGAAAATCTCAATGTAAGATCTTTAAGAACTTCACCAAAGTTCTATCATTTTTCCAATCCTCCAAACTAGGTGGCCCTATGTTTTTTTTATTTCCTTTTGAATCAACCTCTAAAAAGTAACTCATATACCTATGTTTACTTTCACCTAACCACATAAACACCTTTTCAAACTTTTCAGCAGCTTATAACATAAAATAAGATGAATTTCCTCGAGTTGCAACATTCAAACACAATGATTTCTTAGACTCTATATGCAACTTTTCTGCATACTTCTTAAATGCAAGTTGCCTAGAATGTGAAGATCTCACAAAACATATTGCATTTCGAATCTTAACAACTGAAACATTAATCCCTTTCAAGCCATCACACACAATGAAGTTTACAATATGTGCACGACATTTAACATGCAAATGCTCATTTAATAATATATTAGTTGGTCAATCTTTCATCACATTCTTCAAATATGACATAGTCACATTATTAGAGCTTGCATTATCTACTGTAATATTCAAAATTTTATCAATCCCCTACTCTAACAAACAATTCTCAATAACTTAACCAATTGTCTCACCCATATGGTTGGAAACTTGATAAAAATTGAGATTTTTTTAATGCAAATTCCACTCATTATCAATTCAATGAGCCGTTAAGAACATATAGTTAATGTTTTAGATTAATGTTCATGTATCTGTTGTTAAGCATAATTGTTGACCCCTAAGAGTTATCCTTAATCTTTCCTTTTCTTCAACATAAAGTTTCAAACAATCTCTCATAACAGTGAAATAAGAAGGAAAAATTAAAAGGCAACTCATCAATTATAACCATTTTTGCTAGTGATTGTCTACATTCATCATAATTATAACTTATTGCCTTAAGAGTGCCCACATTTCGATCTCCCGATTCACCCTCCTCTTTCTTAGGTTTTAATACCAAAACGTTTTGCTTCTTATCAACCACAAAATGAAACTTTTTGCATACTTTTAAATAACTCCACATATTACTTGTTCTATTAAGAATAGTGTGACATGTATAATTCTTTCCACAATAATTACACTTAGCTCTAGAGGTTTTAGGATCATCATCAAGTTTTGTAAAATGATCCCAAATTTATGACTTTTTTCTATCATCAACATTTATTCTTCTTAATGTAGGGACTTGAGGTTGTTTACCTTTATTATCCATGGCGGATCCTGTAGTGATTGATGTTGGGTTAGTGTTTGAAGTTGGGACATTGGTTGATGTTCGGATAGTAAGAGTCGATGAAGCATTTTGATTTTGAAGGTTTTCCATCTGTAATTATTAAATGAAAACATGTTAATAATCATAATTTATATAAGACTTAAAGGTACAACCATTTAAAAAATAATAATTGAAGTTACTAACTACTACACATACATGCTCTTTGGATCATCGTCACCCATTATTGTAGACAAGCTTTGAAAAGAAGCTAGTAATGTAAAATAGCTAGAAGAAAACATTATAGGCTTATTTCAAATAGTATTTTTTTTAAAAAAAAGCATATGGACTCATTCAATAATCAATTAACTATAGTTATCTTATAGTTTATCAACTAAGCTATTATTTTAATATTACATAAAAACAAAATCATGACGGCATTGATATGTCTAGCTTAAAAAGTTGAGCACCTTGACGTTAACAAGTCAAGGGCCTTCTAATCACTCCAACATCAAATTAATAGAAAATACACCCATTTGTTAAAGGAAAAAGGAAATAATGATAATGAATAATGAAAAACTCATTAAATAAAAATTTCAGAAAAAAAAAAAGGAAAGTTTAGTTTTATGTATCAACGCACATTGAATTTTTTTTTATATATAGAAAAATAATGATCATGCTGGGAAAAGCTTTATAACTCAAGGTTTTATTTTCCAAGTCATGGTGATAGTCCTTAAATACCAAAGAACAAAAATAAAATAGAAGAAGCAAACTTGTTAATAATCATATTTTGTAACTTTTTTTTATCAAATGTCCATGGTTAAAATTAACAATAGGGGAAGATTGGTTGGGCTAAAGGCTTAGATTTCCAAAGTGATGGCTCATCATAAACCATGTGATAATCAATTCTTTATTGATTTTGTGAAATCAAAGGAAATTTGGTGTTGGTTTTTTACAACAAGCACATATTGATTTAACAAAATTCAAAAACATCGAGAAATCAAAAACATATGTTAAAGAAAAGAATAACAGAGAGAGAAATCTTACTGCAAAAAACTGCAGAAGGGTGCTTAGATAAACTATTGCTGAGGCCTGGGAGTGCTGTAAAATCAACTTGTACAACACACAATCAGAAGTTAAATCATTTGTACCGAGTCCGACAGACACAATATAAAGAAACAAAATGATACTAATTGGGATGCTAGATCTGGATATGCAAATTGAAGAATGAAGATTGAAAGGTTGAGTATGGCGTGTGGGAGCTTGGGTGGGGGTAGTTGGTTTGCTAGATATGGTTATGATTGATGAAGATTATAGAATGAAGAACGAAGAACGGGGTATGGACTTGTGATTGTTACTGTAGGAGGCTGTGAGGACTGAGGAGTGGCGTGTCTGTGAGGGAGGGGGCAGCTGCTAGGGTTACTGGGTTAGAATAGAAAGTATTTTTTTTATTATTAATACCTTTTTTAATTTGAACCGATTCGATTGGGGTCTATCGGTTTCAATCTTATAAGACCAAAACGAAATCGAACCGGAAGTTTTTTAAAATATTTTAATCGATTTAATCAGTTTTTATGTTTTGGTTTTTTAGCACTAAATTAATGCTTTGGTGCCACATACCAATGTTCGGCTCCCATATCTATAATAAAAAAACATATAATCTAAGAGTTATGTTTTTTATTGTTTGTTACGGACATAATATTTATAAGGATAAATAATTATAATATTTGATAGTTATTGTTAGGATATAACTTTTTGTTGTTTTCTTATATTGTCATAGTAATATAAAAAAAAATAATATGGATTGAGTATATCCAAATCTATTATTTCTCACTAATAAATAAATTAAAATTATATATTGATCGTAAAACCGATTTTCTTTTAAAACATGCACGCAAAAGAAGCATTCTTCTAGAAGTGGAAGTTGCCAATACTCTTATATATATATATATATATATATATATATATATATATATATATCCCTCGCCATGGACAGTTACATGTAGAGACAGAATCCAAGTAATTCATGGAGGTGCAATATAATTTGTAAAACCTACATGAATCATGGAATAAAGGGATACCATCCCAATGAAAGGGACTTTACGACGTCCCCCACAAGGGGTGCTTGTTTCTTGGGTGGCAACTCTATCCGATGCCACCCCACATTCCCACGAAAGCCCGCCCCTAGAAAGCGTGGGCCTCTGTTCAAGAGCCTTTGCCACCGCACAAGTGGAGGAATTACACTCGCAAGAAGTCATTTCATGTGCTCTTCAAGGGAGGAAAAGGACTAAATCACACTCTAAGGCCTAAAATAAATCAGATTTTGAGAAGATCAGGTAAACGTAAAGAAATGGGATAAAACAAGAGGGAAAGAAGCCAAACCTGTCCGTCTCGCCTCAAATCAAGGACTAGTGTCCACAGTTTTATCCAAACATGTGGGCCCCGATGTCGCCTTGAAGCTACGATCAAGATTAGATAACACAGGGGCTATTTATTAGTTCATCAAGAGGGGACTCAGAGGTCCCTTGCACGATCTGTTAGCCGCCACTTTATTCAAGTCAATGGCAACTTTCGCTCTCCGTCAACCAAGTCTGAGTAACTGCACGCTTTAGTTCCCCGGTATATTAGATTAGAATACTTAACATGTACGTAACAAATATATATATATATATATATATATATATATATATATTTGAATTATTTAGAATTGTTATTAAATTTGATTTGATACTGTGAAACTTTTTAACTTGATTTTTTATTTAATTAGTGTTCAAAATTAAACATGTGGGAATTAATTCGGTATTACTTAATTGACTTGATAAATTCATAAATAACTTGAACAACCAGTAAAAAGCATGGTTTTATTTAAAAAAAAAATCAAAGTGATTTTTTTAATATTAAAATGTTAACATATTGGACCGATCTAGAATTTATGGCTTAACCCGTTAATTCATTATTTAAGTGATGAACTTCACCAAGCTGAGAAATTTGTTTTTGAAAACTACTTTTTACTTAATTATTCAATAACAAAAATAGGTGCTCGATAAACCAAGCACAAACCAAATGTTGAGGTATTTGTTTGTGTTATACAATAATATAAATCATATCTTGAGACATCACCTAACAGTTTAAACTTTTGGGTTGAGTTGGTTCTTTGATATGGTATCAAAGCCTTGATGATCAAGTAGTTATGAGTTCGAATCTCATCATCTCTATTTATTTGATAAAAACTAAGCACAAAATAGTGTGAGTTTGTGTAAGTTTCAAGTCCAAAGGGTTTTTATTTAAGGAGATATATTAGAAAATAATATAAATTATATCTTATAATCTCACTTAACCGTTTAAGTTATTGGGTTTATGAAAATAAATTAAAAATCAAGTAAAAATTTAAAAAAAATACATATAAAAAAGGACACATTCATCATTGTTTATATGAATCATGGAGGAGATGAATTTACACCTGAACTCTCTTAGAAATATTAGGTAAATAGGTAAAGATGTGGGAAAGCCAGCCACGTGGTAGGCTTTTATTTAGACAATAATTAGTGATTTTTTGCGTGGATGTTTTTTAAATATATAGTAGAATAGTTATTTTTTTGAATTTTTATATTTTTTATATTAATATATTAAAATTATTTAAAAAATATCAATTTAATATTTTTTTTTTTCAAGGAAAAATATACTTAAACGCAGCAATGTGAAACCTTCAACTAGTCGGTAATGTCAATCCTGAAATTTATTATAAAATATAAAGTCTTGTGCAGTTGGTAATTGAAAAGCAAGGTGGAATCGAACTGTTCACAAGTGTGGATGGCTGGCTACTTTAAAGACACTCATCAAAAGCAATGTAGTTACGATTAGCTTTGATAGTGTTTTGACCAATGGAGTAGCCACCTGGACAAGCATTTAAGCGATCATAATGATATGTCATATTTGAAAAAATTAACGGTATAAAACAAGTCTTGGTTGTCAAATTTTGTAAAATAAAATTGATTTTATAATATTAATGAGCCTTTAGGATAGAGAAAGTAAAAGAAAAGTTTTTTTTTTTTGGTGTAATATTTTTTTATATTATAAGCTTTAATTTGATATGCTTAATTGCATATTTTTCGTTGACATTGAGAGATGATTATAAACAAAGAGTTCTTTATACTAAATTAACTTTATTATAAGCACCTTTAAATTATTTTAAAATTATGATAATACAAGAATACATAATATATTTATGTATTGAAGCTTTTTAGTCATCTTTTCGTTGTAATTGGAATTATGAATTCACTTCATTCAATCTCAATCAATAAATAACCCTAAAATATTTAATATGGTTGTATAAATATGTCTAGAAGGATAGGTGTAATATAAAATATATTAAAAATAAATAAATTCAATTTGAAATAGGTTTGGAGACAAAAACAAATCTTGGTCTCCAATGCCATAAAATCTAAGTTTTTTTTCTACTGATATGATAAAATTAGTAATCTTTAATTCTAATTTTCATCATTATAGAGATCCTTGTTTTTCAATGTTTTAAATATATTAGACTAGTGAATAAAGATATTTAGTTTATCATAACAAGAGCATACAAATCATAAAAAAAAAAATATTGTTCAAAAAAAGCCTAAAGTTGTAATCTATAAACATACAAAGTGCATACAAAGTGCAAATATTGTTCAAGAAAAGCCTAAAGTTGTTCAAGAAGAGCATACAAAGTGCATATAATTTTAAATCTATAAACATGTAGAAATAAAACTCAAGATAAATATGCTTTCAACATAAATATAAAAAAGGAATACTAACATTCATACTAAGCATAAATTCAAACTTGTAATTGATATAAAATCAAAGTCCTAGCATACATATTAATAATAAAAATAAACATGCTTAAATTAAAACAAAGAAGGGTACTTGTTGGAGCACTTTAAAGTAATGACTATTTTGTTGTTGTCAATGATGAAGTCTTTATCCTTAAGGTTTTATTGCTTCTCACTTGTACAATTAAGATGTTTGTAATATGCCTTTTAAGTTTTGTTTCGTTTCAATATGGAATAAAGTTCTTTAGATGGTTTTGGGTTTCACTAAAACATGTCAATCAATGGTTATTTGAGACTAATTTCTCATTCACCTATAATTTGTTTAAATCATGTTAATGTTCTATGTTAAAGAGCATATATTGGAGATTAAATTCCAACAAATTGTTAACTCTAAAAGTGAGTGGACTCCACTTTTAATTTGGTCTCAAATTTGCCTATTAAAAATGTTTTTTAAACAAATTTCCAACAATCTCCCACATGAATAGAAATTGTCTCACTAGTTTTAAAATTACCGAATATTTGTTGAGAGATATTGATTTGGTAAATCACTATATTAGAACTACATCAGGATAGATAGCTTTCGGCTTTAAATATTTTTTAGTTAAATATTATATAATTTACTAACGCAATGTCTTGAACTATTTAACCTTTTATGTAAACCAAGACAATAGTATTCGCATAATTATCTACCTAGATGTCTCATTTGGTTCTCATTATTATGTTCATTTCGGCCCTGAACAACTCTTAGATTCATGGGTGCTTTAGAGAATTCAACATTTATCGAAATTATCAAAGAAACAACTATATTTCTCACTCATATAAATGATCTTTCATTAAGAGCTTTCTAATACACTCCACTTGGTATACCAAGATATGAAAATCATTAAGAACATTGTTTATCCTTTATCACATTATAGCTAACACTTATTTCATTATAAGAATAAACAGAAAATAACAATTTTCAAGTGCTACCAAGAATGTTATATGACTTAGCTTTTTATTTGAATTCGAATCTTGGGATCTCCAATTAACTAGGTATGGTTACCATCGTTAATCCATGATATTTTCCTTTGACTTTACATAGCCGATTGAAATAATTCTATTTGAGAGCAAATATTTAATGTTATTATATTTACAGTATATATGTCTAAACTTACCATTATACAAACCACTTTGTGCCCTTCTAATTTCTAATTAATAGTCATAATCTGAATATAGTGGTTAAATTTATATTTTTTAAGCTGATAAGATTGTTCAGATTTGTTACAAATGCTTTTGGAAAAGACTATTAAAATTCATGGGCTGGATTGGATAAATAATGGACTGCAATAAATAGTTCTTCATAGACCACACCCAAGTATAATTTTTTATTTATTATTATCAAAGTGTTGTGTTTTTGTATTTGACTCATGTGTGGTCATGTTATTGAGATGTTTGTATGATTTTCTTTTCTTACTTCTAATCTTTTTAAAATTTATGTTAGTTCTCAATAGTAGAACTTATATATTTAAAAATAAAATTTGCATTGTTGATAACAACATAATTTACTAGAATGCACTATTACTAATAGCATAATCCTATGCCTATGCTATTTTCGAAGATTATTTTTTTGTGTGTTACTTTCCCTGAAAAAATTAGAAATGTGCCATTTTTCAAAAAGAAAAATGGGAATGATGGGTGGAAAATTATGAAGAGATAAAAATTAGAGATTTCTAGTTATGGTATAAACTTGTACACGCGCAAGTATAAAAAAAAATTACCCATAAAGCACATTCATCAAGAAAATATGTGAGAGATAAATTGTCGGGGAAATGCGAGAAATTTACATTTGAATAAAAAAAACATCTCAATCATTTTTTTCTAAACCATTTTTAAATTAGTTTGTGTAAATTATTGAAAGAAAGTTATTTAACTCTTAAAATATAAAAATAACTAAATGTTTTTCTGAATCATGCTTGATTTATTATTGTTTTTAGTTTAAGGATATACCTTCTTTTCTTATTAATTTTTTTCATCTTTTATAGTTTTTTTTGTTTTTATACTTATTAAAAAAATAAAAGAAATTGAAAAATAACACAAAATTGATTAGATTATAGATTACCTTTAAAATATAAGAATTAAATATAGAGTTTCAAGATATATATAAAGACTAATTAATTTAATTTATTAAATCAGAAAACTTAATATATAATTAAATTTCTTGTAACATAAAAAACAAAGGTTTCAAATCAAAGTATTGCTATTTATAAGAGTGTTTTTCTTTCTAACATAGTTTGAAAAAGAAAATAACAATTTATTTATTTTACTAAAACAGTAAAATTTGATATGATTAAAAAATATAATATTTTAAAATATAGTTATTGGGATAGCAAGATATTAAAAAATTAACAACACAAATTTTAACTTGAAGAGAGGAAAGAGAAAAAAAATAATGTAATGAGATCTGGAAGACACACCTAGCTTCAATAATAACAAGTTTAGTATTATTACAAGAATTTTAATAAAATAAATTCATCGATATTAAAAAAAATTACGACGCTGCTTCCAATAACAGCATGGTACTTGCTTTTAAATACCCCATGTGACTTATTTTAATCATCGTTTATAATTTTTTTATATGTTGTTGGGTTTGTTATATAAAAATCTTTTTTCAATTTTTTTTTTCTCGTTAAAATTTGTGTAAGTCTGTTTTTTAATATCTCTATTCTCATAAACGGCATGTTAAAGTATTGTGATTTTCAACTGTAACATGTATTAAACTTTGGTATTTTACTGAAAATTTTCAAATTATGTTATTTTACCTCCTCCTTTTTTTTAACCGTGCTAATTTTTTAAAAAAAAGAATCTTAATTGAAACCAAAAACAAGAAGGTCTGCTGTCAGGATTGTTCAGGTTTTAAGATTTCTATAAATTGATGATCTAGTGGTGGTGGGATGACGGGCGGAAAATTCTCTCGAGACTTCTAGTTATGGTATAAATTATACACGTGCAAGTATCAAAAACTACCCGTAAAGCACATTCACCAAGAAAATATGTGAAAGATATCGAGATTTTTAAAACCGAAGAAAAGCGCAATTTACTACTAATAAGGCCCTTTTCCCGTTGTTTTTATACAAAATTTTAAAAAAATTATTTTAAATTAATTTTTTTGTGTTTTTAGATTTTTTTATATATTAATTTTAAAAAGTTAAAAAAATATTATTTTAATATATTTTTAAATGAAAAATATTTTAAAAAACAATCACTACTACAATTATAAACAAACTCTGAATTGAAATTTTAACAAAATTTAAATTTTCTATAATCTTGGATTGTTTTGTTATGTTAATGTAAAAAAATTTAAAAAAAATTTTTAATATATTTTTAAAAATAAATTTTTTTTAGAAACAACAATTACTGTAATCTAAAACCGGCTAGATTTGTTTTTGAAAAAATAACATAACTATGATTTTCAAAAAAATTTACCCTAAATTGATTGGCAATGACAGAAAAGAAAAAATGAAACAAAAAAAAAGATTATAGAGACGTTAAAATTTTGTTAATAACTTTTATTTTAATTAATGTGTATGTTCAGGTCAGTTTATGTACATCTTAATTAATCCTAATAATTCTAAAATTAACAAATATGTAAATTTCTAGTGGTCATGAGAAGACTCAAACTCATGATTATTAAGAAATAAATTTAAAATCTGATCAATTAAACTACCCAATATAGTTTAATAACATTATTAATATGATCCAAAATAATAACATTCTTAATATGATCATGATCGAAAAGATCTTAAAGTGTTTGTTGACTTATATTCAACTGAGCTATTTATTGATGGATTATTAATTTGTCGATTTGTTTTTTAAGATTAAGATATGCTAGTGAGTTTGTTTTTATATTTTAATAAATATATCTAAAATTAATTAATTTTTTAAATATTTTCAGATTATTTTAAAATAATAATATAAAAAATAAAAACAATATTATTTTAATATATTTATAAATAAATAAATAAACGCCTTAAAAAATATATATATATTTATCCTACGGCGAAACCGGACACAGCAGCCGGATTTATTTTGCAAGGGGCCCTACAGAGACCATAGTTAGTGGCGCCTGTCTTTAGCGTAACTTGTGTCTCCATAACTTTCACATCAACTGAAAGAGAGTTTCATTAAATCTTTAAATAAATTCGCAAGAGTAAAGCAATTTGGTCTCAATAACAAGTGGCACCGAGGAGATAACTTTAAAGATTTTCAGCAGATAAGGACGGGTTTCTATCTGTTCACAACATCCACGTCAACCATCCAAATCCTGTTTGGACATGACCCGATATGGTTCTTTGAACGTAGAAGATAATGCAAGGGGCAAACACCTAATTAATCAAAGCAATTGATTTCACCTTTAATTTGTCAATCAATAATAATGTTGATAAACTCGGACGAAAAGGTCATCTACTGGCTGGCAGGCTGGCTGGTGCTGCTGCTGCTATGTCATCCATCATCCACACTCTACTTCCATGGATATGAAAATCATGTCTTATTCAAGAAAAAATACAAATCAACAGGAATCGTAGTGTAGCCATTGCGTGTTCTTTCCTCATGGCTGAAAATACATACGACTCTCTGATTTTCATTGATTTATTCATCCTTTTTATACATGTTGCTGAGGTCATGAACAGCAAGGGGAAAAACCTGAAACAACATGGAATTTGAAACAAAATCATCCCTTTCCTCTCACCATCACATGAACTCTAGCTGCTGCCCAGATTGAGCTCCGACCAAACAACACAGAACTTCTCCCACCATCATTTTTCTTCCCACACCCACCATCTGGTCCAGAAAATCTCCAGTATTTGGGTCTTGAACAGTGCCGAAAAACTGGTAGAAGACAGCAATAAACTTCACTGGATATAACATTACATTGATTAGAATAGTAAACATAGGGCAACTTACAGATATAAAAATAATATCCGGGAAATTAGACAGAATGATAATTCAAAATACAATTCATAAACAGAATGATCAACAAGCCGCTACCCATTCTCCGGCAGCCCCTGGGAAAATACTTCATTTTTCTGTATAAGAAAAGGTTTGCATCTTGTCTTTGTTCTCCTCTCGAATGCCACAAAACGGAGAGACTATTGAGATCTCTCTCCCCATCTACAACTTCATATTTACACCAAATCATCAACTTCATATTCACAAAAGTCAGAAGAATCGATGGGCCACAGAATTTGATTAAACCCCATTAACAAAATTAACAAAAATTTGGAAACTTCACTTCACCAACTCGGAAACCCACCCAACATCTGGCCCGGAAACAGCCGACTCAACTCGATCAGGGTCCAGTGAGTTCTCTTTACTCAGCTTTGCATATATCTTCGCCCTCAAATCTCTCCCAGACTCCACCCTCTCCATTGCAGGCTCCTCCTCGCAAGTACTACTATCTCCCCAGATATCCAACTGGCCAAGTCCAGACCGAGTTGCCATTGTTCTAGTAGGAGTAGAAGGCAGGCTACAGAACCCGGGTCGCAGCGATGACCCACGTGGCGACCCAAATCTAGACCCGGACTGGACCCCCCAAGAACCAACAGGAGAACCTATTTTCATCTTCCCAAGCTGCAATCCCCGCATAGAAGCAAGAAGCTCACTCATGGAATTAAAAGACCCGGATCCAGACCCGCTGATCACCTGTGGACTGACTGGTGACATCGGTGGCGAATCAGATGGTGGAGAAACTGGCGGAGAAGTCAAAATCGAGGTTGGAGATGAAACAAAAGACCCAGCTTTTGTCAGGTAAGAGTCGAGAGGATGCATAACCAGGGACCCAAAATCAAGTTCCCACGACCCGGATCCGTTTCCTTTAGGACTAGGCTGAGGAAGGAGCCTAAGCTGTTCGGGAGTGTGAGCAAAAAAGCAAACCCTGCGGCGACAAGCAGGTCCATCCTTACACGGCTGAGTCCTGTAACGGGCAGGATGGAGCCAGCACTCAAAGACACCGTGAGCAAACTCACAAGAATCTCCTTTCTTGCAACCGCCTTTCCGAAATTCAGGGCAGGCCGTTCCAGAGTAATGATACCTTTGTGGGTCCCTTCGCCGAGCTTTCTCTCCAGGATGCGCGTACGGACATTCAGTCCAGTCATGCGACCGACCACGTCCACACCTTCTCACTTTGAACACGTACATACGGAAGTGATCGCATGAGAACGCATCCACTGGTAAGTCTAGCTCGTCTTCGAAGGATGGGTCTGGCTCGTTTGACGGAAGGTAACGGTGAAGTGCCGTCAGGGAGTCGAGCGCATTAAAGTTGGTGAATGGAGAAGAGGGGATTGTTGACGGTGATGGTGATGGTGATGTTGTTTGGTCATCGTATGGGTCCCATTGAGGGATTTGGACGGTGGGATTTGGATGGTGATGAGGATGTTCTCCGATCATCATTGTTTGCACATAGCATGCGGTTATGGAAGCGGGCGTGGAACTGAGGAGTTGAGGAGGACATGGTGAGCGAGGATTATAAACTTGCTTTGTTTAACTATGGTTAGGTAAAATTAACTATGGTTAGGTGTTGATAAATGATTAAATCTACCGTCCTTGTTTTTTTTTTCTTTAACTGCGATTACAGTACAGTGTCTAGATTTGAATAGTGTGAAATGCTTGATGTGAGAGTTTGTGGTCACGGCAATTTTTCCACCGTCGATGTTAATTATAATTGACGGGTCAGGTACAAGTCATTTGTTTGTTAGTGACTGTTGTGAGAAGAGATGTTACAGCCCTGTGATTCTACTATTGCTCACTGTTTGTCGAAACCGATTGCATACTAATTTAGAACCCTTAAATATTTTGAGGTGTACTTGTCACGTATCGCAGGTAAATCGTTGTACATCTCGTGACTGTGGGACCGCCTGGACTTTTAGTCAACAAAAATATTTATTGACAAATAGTTATTTAATTTTTCTAAAGCACGGATATTATAACAAGACTTGGATCGTGAATTTATGGAATTAATTTTAAAAGAAAATTGTTTCAGGTTTTTTTTTTAAATAAAATGATGTTAATTTGGATGATTTCTTAGAAATATTAAAATAATATTATTTTAAATAAAAATTAAAAATAAAATTATTAAGGTTTATCTAATCAAATCTTATGTAAATTTAGTTTCATCAACTTAATCAATAAAATTTAATCCAGTTATCTTTCAAACAAAATCAAAATAAAAACAAGTTTAACTAGGCTCTAAATTATTAAGTTGACCCTTCAGATTAAGAGGGTTTGACGAGGGGGGCTTTTCATAACTTTTCGTGCCAAAATACATGCAAATGATTTTTTTTAAAAAAAAATTATTTTTGACATCAGCACATCAAAACGATCCAAAATATACAAACCATATTAAATTTTAGTAAAAAAATTCAAAATTTTTGAAAACACAGCCGCAACCACGTTCCCAAACGTGCCCTAAATCGGGTTATATAACTGTGCTTTAAAGGCTTAACTAATTAATATGTAACTCTAATAGTTGTCTCAGGCTTAAATAAATCTATTTCTTTCCTATTTTGCTTAGTTTAAGTTTTATAATAATTATATAAAAAGAATTTAATTTTTATGAATATATGGAGTGAATATAAAATTTGTAACTTTAAAATGTTTTAGAGATAAATATCAATGTTGACTTTAAAAATACCCTTCCTATATAGAAAAAAAAATTATATAAAACAAATTTAACAATCTTGAAAACGATAGAACTTTTATACATTTAGATTTTCTCAACATTAGTTGTATATTTATATTTTTATTAGAACATTATTTAATATCATTATTATTCTTATTAAAATTTAAAGTTACATCCTTGAAAACATTCACTCCTATAAAGAAAATAAACAAACAAAAATAATAAATAAAATATTTACACTAATTAGCTTTATTGTTTTTTACCTTGTATATAGTCCTCATATACAGAGAAAGTTACATGTAACAAACAAGAGAAAGTTAAATAGTATAATAAAATTATTTAACTAATATTAATATGTTGGTTCAACAGAATCAGAAAAATATGGAGATGTTTCATCTGTTGCTATATAACTAAACTAACTTGATTTATGCAATTAATTATTAGATTCTTGCAGCTTATTTTGTATTAGGTCAGTATATACTCTAACACCCTCTACAAACTGATGAGTAGTTTAGAAACCATGAGTTTAGATCTTAGAAATTAAAATCTAGTTGTAGTATGTCTTTTTATAAATATAAATGTCAATTGATCCTTGGTAAAGATATGGTTGACTCTAATATCTTTATTTACTATCTTTTGTCTAATAAAATGATAGTAAATTTCCATATGCTTGTTCTGTCATGAAAGACTAGATTTAAAGCTAAGATTAGTGCTCTAATGATATCACACTAAATAGTAGAAGGTGATGAAAAACAAATATGGAGCTCTTTCATTAACATTTTAATCTAGTAAACCTATGTTGTAGCTAAAACCATGCTTTAGTATTCCACTTATCTGGTTGAACGCGAGACAACACCTTATTTCTTGGCATACCATGACATTAAATTCTTGCCATGAAAAATATTGATTCCACTAGGACTTCTCCTATCATCAAGATTTCCAACCCATTTCGAGTCACATAAAACATTTAAGTCGATAATTAAAGGTGCATAAAATAAGTTGTAGTCAATTGCATATTTTAAATAGTGAAAGACCCTCTTAGTTGTCATCCAATGAGAATCTCATGGACTATACATAAATTACCATAACCGATTTACTGTATAAGAAATATATGAAAGTGTAATGGGTGCAATACTGCAAGGCACCTATCACATGCTTGTATTCAGTAGAATCCAACATAAATGTGTCATTAGTAGAGGAGAGCTTAATTTTTAAAGTTGTAGGACAAGCTCGACGTTTAACACTTATCATTTTAGTGATTTAAAAAAGATTTAAGATATGTTTAGATTATCTACGATGAAGTCCTTCATTATTTCTTTATGCTTCAATACCAAAAAAGTAACTCAAGTACCTAAAATCTTTAAGATGAAATTTTATCTTTAAGTTGTTAATGAACGAATGAATGATAGAAAGGTTGGATCCAATGATAATTATATCATTTACATAGACCAACAAAAAAAACTAATGTATTAATACAAAATGTAAACAAAGAATAATCAACTATGAATTCCTCAAAACCAAGCTCCAATCATTACAGGGATAGCCTTTAAAACCAAGCCCTTGGAGCTTGTTTGAGGCCATAAATAGATTTATGAAAATGACACTCTAGATCAAGCTCACTTTCATAAATGAATCCTTGAGGTTGTTTCTTATAAACTTCTTCATCAAAGATTCCATGTAAGAATGCATTTGAGACATCTAATTTTCCACCTAAATGTTACTATAATTTATAAAATCAATCGAACCATAATTGATTTGACTAATGGAGAGAAAGTGTCAGTGTAGTTGATATTATATTTTTTTTATCGAAGTCTTTTACCACAAGTCTAGCTTTGCAATGTTCAATGATGCCATCAGGATGTCTTTTAATTTTGAATACATATTTATTCCTCACAACATTTTTACCATTTATCCTTAGATAAAAAGACCATATCACATTCTTTATTAGAGCATCAAATTCACGTTTCATAGCTTATCTCCATTTAAGTTTTGCTATTGCCTATGTAAAACAAGTTGGTATAAATTTTGTAAGTACACTAGTCAAACATTAGAAAGAAAACATTTCAAAACAAAATATTATTTAGGTTTTAAAATTTTCTATTTTTTAACATGTTATGATAACTCTGTTGGGTTGGTAGAGCCAAGGATTGTGAGGAGGTGCAATAGTAAAATGTGATTGATGTAGAGATGAATTTGTGTTTAGATGGGACTTTGAAGAATTCTCAAGAAAGATAATGTCAGGATCTGGAGAGAAAGGTAAACGATGAGTATTATCTTGGAGGCTAGAGTTATAAGGAGGATCATTTGCTATATTATTGGCAAAGATAGGAGAAATTGAATTGGAAGTGATATTATTATTAGTGGAAATGCATGGAAGATAGAAAATAAACATGTATACGACATTTACCCTTTGTTAGAAACGAGTCCTCATCAAATATAACATGCATTGAAATATAGACCCTACATGTGTTCAAATATCCCTTTTGTTGGCCAGCATACCAGAGAAAGAGACATTGTTTTCTTTGAAATGTAGTTTGTTATCTTTATAGGATTGTAAGTATGAATAACAAGAACATCAAAATGTCCTAAGAGAATTGTATAATGATAGATTTTTTTGAAGCATGAAGTAAGGTGATAAATTATATAGGACTTTTATAGATAGGTGATTTATAAGAAAGGCAATTGTAAAATAGACATTTATCTAATATTTATTAGGTAGAGGTGCTATGACCAATAAAGTTAAATCAATTTCTTGGATATGTCGATGTTTTCTTTCAGCAATATAATTTTACTATAAAATATAAAGACAAATTAATGTATGATATATCCCATATGTTACTAAAAAATATTTAAAATTGTTAGAGAGATATTCTCCTCTATTATCGATCGTAATTGTTAAGTTTTAGTATAGTACAGATTTTTGACAAGAGCTTTGTATTTTAGAAAAATAACAAACACATCAAATTTGAAATGCATATGATACATCCATATGAATCTACTAAAATCATTGACAAAAGGAACATAATAACGACAACCATCAATGGGATTAACTGACACCCATATATCAGTGTGAACTAGTTGCAAAGGTTTTGTATATTGTCGGGTGGAATTAGTAAAAGAGAGTTTTGTAGCTTTTCTTAATTAACAAGAGCTGTCGAAACTCAAATGCTTGGAAGGCATAGTAACAACCTAAAGTGGACTTTGCATGAGGCCGTAGGAGATTATGCCAATAATATACATAATTATACATCCAAAATAGTAAGGTTACAACATTTTCTTGATTACATGCATATAAATTGGTTTTTCAAAACTTTCATCATATATTACAAAAACCTACCCAATATGGGAGTCTAGATATCTCAATAGTACTTTTTAAGGACTAAAACCTTCGAGAGAAGGTACCTGTAAAACACATAAAATCACACAATTAAAATAAATATTTGTACAATCACGGTTACTAATATTTGTCAAATTATATGAGCAAACATCATTTTTTAACTCATTTATAAACACACCAATTCTGTGTTAAATTTTCAATTTAATACATTCTCTTCGAGAACTTATGAACTCTCATTTTCTTTATTATACTCGTTAAACTATCATCGTCATACTCGTAATAACTCTTTGATAAAAATTCTATTTCTTAACCAATCTTAAAACATTCATCACTTATACTTTAAATTAATTTATTCATGGTAACATATCAATCATCTGCTTGTATTTTCATTAGATCCCTTTTATAAAAGCATCACAAATACTCTCAGTTCGTAATCCAAACCCTATTAAGATTCATTACCACCTACTATACGTATAGGTTATATTTTGATTTAATTTCACTTTCATCAAACCAAATAACACCCTTAATATTCATGGATATGATATTGGCTCACTATTTGTGTTCATTCATTTCAACACTTATTTCATCATTTCCGACCATATAATTTCATTAGTTCACCTCAACGCCCATTATATCCATTTTGACCAACTAATTTCATGAATTCATTTTGACCGTCATGATGTTATTTATGGCTCATCAATATCAATCTTCAATCCCAAAATCTAATATATCAATTTTTCAATCTTAATATACTTTTATGCCCTTTTATTGCTTATCCATACTATTTTTTAATCTCTATATGCCTTATACTTATTTATGACTCATTCAAGTTATTTTTCAATTTTAATATGCATTATACCCATTTATTGCTCATTCTTGTTATTTTTCAATCTCAATATCTTTATACATATTTATGGCTCATATATTATTTTTCAATCTCGTCATATTTTATGCTCATTTATAGCTCACTTATATTATTTTTCAATCTCTATATAAATACTTTATACCCATTTATGGCTCACCCATGTTATTTTTTAATCTCAATATACTTTAGGCCCATAATAGCTCATCTATATATGTAATACAAGTACTTTGTCATCTTTGGATCCTTAACACCATTAACCATTTTGAAACAAATATTATATTATTTTTAGCTCCATAATGCCATTCGTCGATTTAAAATAATTTTCATGCCGCCTGTGGCACATTAACATTACTTATAAATTTAAATAAGTGTTTGTTTAATTCATTCAAAATCCATAACCTCCATTCATGTAAATACTTTCAATCTATAACCCCTTGCTCATACAACCAGATTATTTTATATTAATCAATAGTCTTTGTCAAAACAATTAGCTTGATTTAAATTTTATAGCCCTCTTCTAAACGATCGACTCATATCATTATCAATAACATCCCCAATAACTCCCGTCCATGCGACCAACTTTTACAATTCTAATCCAATGCTCAAATACTCAAACATATTTACATGTAAATTTTTCACACTCACATAATTCGATTTTCTATTTTTCATAGCCACATGCATAATAATCAACTCTATATCATCCACGCTCAAAATCAAGCATGCAAAATATTACAAGCACATAAATTAACCAAAAATCAAGGTCAGTTATTTAAAATTCTCTAAAATTCCCAAAACTAACATTTTGACCACTTCTAAGTAAAAATTTTTGAACGATCAAATACCTTTAATTGTTTCTCACATCATAAATTTTCAAATATTAATTAATCAAATTTTTATTCAATAAGCGTCTCAACCCCAACAAACCTAGGATTTTACATTCCTTTAATTTATTTTTGAAAAACATGGCTGCAAGTAGGGGTGTTCAAAAACCAACAACCATTAACCGAAAACCGGAAAAAAATAACCAAAAAACCGAACCGTAAAAAAACCGATTAAACCGATTAAAATTTTAAAAAACCCGGTTCGTTTGGTTTTAAGCCTGAACCGGAAAAACCGAACCGAACCGAAAAAACCGGAACCAAGCCAAAACGCAAACCGAAAACAAACCGAGTTTTTCTAAAAACCGAACCGAACCGAACGAACCGGCGGTTTGAACCGCCTTTTTTTTAAAATCCCGGTTTGGTTACTATTTTTGATAAAAACCGAACCGTGAACACCCCTAGCTGCAAGTATGCAATCATGCAATAAATTCTAAATTTATCCCTAATTACCATGAATTAAACATACACATCATGAATTAACACAAAGTTTATCAAATCCCATTCTCCCACACCTCTTTTATCTTAGGTCAGCCACTAAACAAACAATGAGCTTATGTTTTTGTTTCAATTTTTTTCCATCACATTCACTTGGTTGAAATAAATTCTAATTTTATTTGTTTTTGGTTGGGAAATACGAGGCATAAATGTTGAGCCGGGTTTACATTCACTTGGATTTTGATTGAATAATCTAGGTCAGGGTTGGAAAATGAAACCCAACCCAGTTCAGAGTGCTGGTTCTTGAATCGAGCCGCCGTCCTGGTTTCGTTGCAGTGGAATGAAGAATTTGAACCAAAAAAATCGACTCACGAAACGAAAGAGTGTTTCATGAGATATCGGAGAAGTCTTAGATCATTCGATAAATTAACGAGAAGTATCGAGACATTTTGATGGAGTGTTTTGGAGACGTATAGTAAGGGTAGTAGGGGACACGTGGACGGTAAGCAGGAAGTGGCAGCCATGCTGAAATGGGTGTATTGAGCTGGTAGGTGAATTACGGCCACTTGTCACGAATTCTCTGCTGTTTTCAAGAACCCACGAACTACCTGGCAGCTACGGCCCCGCCAAAGTTAGCGGCATCGTTTAGGGAGGCACCCCGTGCATTTTAGCCACCCCTTCCTGAATTCCTTAACTTGCGCTTCTGCTTCAGATATTTTTTCTAACCATACGATGTCGTAATAGTTAGCGAATTGGTTATTTATTTATTTGCAGATAAAGAAAAGCAAAACATAATTAACACCGTACGAGTTCCTACAGGGAGTTATGTTCCCTCCTCTCATAAAAGAAAATAGATTTATTAGTCCAATAGATGCGTGTAATAAACAGACAAAGTGTTAAAAACTCAATTATATTGAGGATATCACTTCCGGTCAAGTTTGTACATTATATTTACGACTACTTAATGGAAACTCTTTTCTTTTTCAATAAATGACGAGACTTAACATGAGAAAATAACGTATATATATTATAGTTATTAAATCCGGTTTGGAAATTGACCCGGCTAAGAGAACATATATATATATATATATATATATATATATATATATATATATATATATATAGCTTGCAAGTGGCTAAAACAGCTGATGAGTAGAAGAAAGAAGACAATCACTTCATTCCTTTTCATTAGAAGAAAATAATATTTGCTGATGGAATACACTTTGAATAAAACCTTTATTTAAAGGCGGAGGAGTAACTATATAAATATATATATATTGCCTTCTGGAGGTTTATTGATACTGCGTGCTCCTCCTGATTCGAATGCATTGTTAACAAAACCAAACGGCAAAAAAAAATAAAAAAATAAATAATAATAATAATAATAAAAAAAACAAATTGTGAAGAAAAAGCCTGTTCGCAGGGAATAAAAGCCCTAGCTTAGCAGTTCCCTGATCCGTGGAAATACACGGCGCTAGGGCACCACAGCAGCTGCCTGTTAGATAATGTGGGAAGTCGTGACGGTTCCAGACAAGATGAGCCCTTCCGTACAAGAATATTGAAGTGTATTGTACGGACACAAAACTAAAATAGAAAATAAAAAATAGACAAACATGTGATCGATCACGTGACACCGATCCCTTTTATGGTCAAAGGGGATGTACACGTGGTAGGTGTCACAGTTAAGGTTGCTGTTCCCTCACTGACACTCCATCATCTTTGATGGAGAATTGTTACACATGGCAGTGGATATGGTTCCTTCCCTCTTTCTTTTCCTTTTTATTTATTTTTATTTTTATTTTTATTTTTAATATCTCTCTCTGGATCTAGACGACGACGACAACAACATCTTCATGACGCTGACGTTGCTTTTATCTTTGCTTTTACTGTTTTCTTTTTTTGGACGAAGAAAAAAAGAAAAAGGAAAAACCTGAAGATTATCCTCAAGGAGCATCTTTCGTGTGATGCTCACATGGGGTCGTTCAGAATGTGGCATTAGTGGCGTCGCATCTATCGACCACGTCACAGCGCCAAAGTGTCATTCAAATCGTAGTTCAATGTCAACAAGTTCATCCGCCGACCCAAATCTTCACATGAGCTGAGTTTTATTTTCAGTCCAAATTTTGTACGAAAACAATTTACTGATGAAATCATGGGGATGGTACATAGTCATTCAAAAACTTATTGTCAGTAATTTTATTTTTTTTTATCATTTTATTAGTAATATAATTATAGATAAATTTATTGATAAAAAAACATTGAAAAAAAATTACTAGCATCATTTTGTTAGTAATTTCATCGGTGAGTTTGATATATAACCAATAGAAAAGACTATTTATAATTCTATTAGTGATTTATTTTAAATTACCGATAAAATTAACCCGTCAGTAATTTACATATTGTTATTGACAAAATTATCTATTTTTTTCCAACTCTTTGGAATTCTTCGAGGGGCTTAGTCCATCGATAATTTCATCAATATTTTATTTGATATTTTTTTAAAAAGAATATTTAAAACAAACAAAACAAAAAAATTGAAAGAAATAAAACTAAAAAGAACCAAATATTTATTACTAATTTAAAAATTATCAGTTTGTATACAATTTTTCTATAGGACAGAAGCTAAAGAGGGAGGAGGAGGCGGATTTTTACTGGAACCAGGTGGGCGAGGTAGACCACATGTACTACCGAGGTTTCACAACAACTCCAAATACAATCACCTAAGATGTTCTATTTTAGTAGTAAGTTAGGTCGTCTAAGCTTCAACTTGTTGTCGTAACATCGCCTGGAAGGCTAGATATTGAGAGCTCAAACTTGATTGTGAGGAACTAATGGTAGATACATTATGCTCCATTTGTATATTTCGGCCATAATGTTTGAGATATTGTAAACCCGATTTCTATCGGGTCCATTAGACAATCCAATCTCTAACTACAAATCCAGATCGAGTTTTTGATGGGTCGAAGGATCGTCATTCTATCTCTTCTGCCATCGGGTGGTATATATTTCCTGAAAAAAACAATCAACTAATTTAAAAAATAATAACTTGGGAAAAAAATTTATTGAAACCCAATTTACCATGAACGTTTGAGCTCAATTATCCACAAGTTGTTGCACTCTTTTCTGACGGTCATCATTTTACACGTAAGTTTATATGAAAAGCTCTATTGGTCTTGGTTTGCGTCCAAGAACCATAGCTTGCAAATGAAAGATGTTAGTTAAACACTTTCATATAAAACAACAATTTAAAAAAAACTTATAATAAAAAAGAATCATATCATTTGATTTGCATGCGAAATGAATAAAATGGATTTGCCAATGTGTGTGGTAATTGAACCATAAATCTCCTTGTTCTGGTTCTCCATGTCGCATGTGGACGCGCAGTTTCGGGGGGGTCGTTTGAAATTGCCACCTAGTTGTTTGGTTTAGGGTCGTTAGCAAACCCGGGTCTTATAAGAGATTCAATGGTAAGGGATTGGTTGTGGCTAAGAAAGGTTAATACACCCCTAACGCACCCTATCTGAGGTAAGTTGCTTTGTGGTTTGATGTGATTTAGGGGTTTGGATGGTTTTCTAGTTGGTGGTCTATCTATGATTTAGAATTTGAGATTTACTTGTATGAATAAACTCGGTGTTTAAGAATTTATTATGGACTCGTGTACTCAAATAAACTCTTAGAAAAAAGATTATTCGTAATTTGTGTATTACGGTGAAAAATACTCCCAATTAAAATTAGTAAATACTTAGAATAACTCTTGAGAATATTTTGATAAACTCTGATATTTCAAATACTAACCTCACTTGTAGGTCTAGCGTTCTATACCAAGATTTTTAACCATTAATTCTCATAAATAAATAAATAAAAAATTATTGAAATATTGGCAAAATTTATATGAATTTAATAAACTGGTTATTAAATCCTAAAATGCATGCAAATATTTATTTTGAATTTTCATATGGAAATACTACGCAATATAATTTTGTATTTTTGAGACACTTATACATATACAAATTAAAATAAAAATTGTAATTTTGAAGGAAAGATTTTTTTGGTGAGAGAGAGCCGATTCGTTTAATATAAAAAAATATCTCGCTTACAGGTCACAATTCCAAATACTAAATATGAAAGGGTGAAAACAAAAATGGGAGAATCAAAAATTGATTTGCAAACCTTTGGAAATTTGACTAAAGCCATGTTCGGCAAAACACAATAATATGTTTTAAATCAAACAAGATATCAATTTATAAACAAGTTATTTGCTATTTGAAATTCGACTCGAAAGCATACAAACTAATAATATGTTTTAAATCAAACAAGATATCTAAGTGAGATAAAAATAAGTTATTTGCTATTCAAAATTCGACTCGAAAGCATACAAACTATTGCACCCTCGCGAGGGCTCGACGTCGCGTCGTCCCTTTCCGGAGCGGGGATTTGATTTTGAGGATTTTTGTTTTTGTGAATAAGGGAGTTGCCACCTAATATTATGGTCACTAGAAAACCTAACTGGTCTTTCAGATATTCTAAAGCAAGGGACTGGTTGCATAAATGGAAGGTTTTAGCACCCCTAGTACGCCTAACCTAAGGTAAGCTGCTTGGTTTTTGGTTTGCCTTATGATTGCTATGGTGTTGGTGTTCTCTAATCATTTTTTCTAGGATAGGTTTGCTATGATGAATGGACTTGGGTTCAAAGTCTAAAAGAAAGAACCCTTGGTCAATGTGGATCACACCTTTAGATGTGTCTACAAAGTACCAAGGAGAACTAATGCAGATCTCTTGAAATCTATGTTTGATTCAGATTAAATTTATAACCTATGATTTATGAGATAGTTAAGATAGAAATCTAAAGAGATTCAATGTGCTTTAAAAGCTCATTTTTCCCTTAGTATTTCAAATGTTTGCGACTTGTAAATCACAAGGAAGACGAACAAAAAACTAAGTTAGAAATCTAAGGAAATTCAAAGTGCTTTAAAAACCCTTTTTTGCCTTAGTATTTCATACTTTCACGGCTCGTAAATCGTGGAGTCAAAATTTGAAATGTCCCCAATTATAATTGAGGCTTCTTTCAAGGATGTATGATGACTTATTATTCCTAAAAAAATATTTTGGATATTAACTAGGGGTGATCATTTTCGGTTCGGTTCGGTTTTTACCCATAAAAAACAACCAAACCGAAAAAAAAGACCCGAAACTGAACTGAAACTAGCCCAAACCGACCGGTTTCGGTTTTTGCTGGACAAAATTGAAAAAACCTATATGTTATTTTGTGGGCTTTTTGGCTTTGTAATGGGCTTCGTAATAGGCTTTTAATAGATTTCTGATGGGCTTGCAATTAATGTTGATATTATCTAATTATCTTTGAAGATTCCAAAGCATATTTAACTTCTTTACCACTAAATATTAATTTGTATTAAATTGTTATTGTCAATCTTATATTTATTAAGTTTTTTTACCACTAAATATTAATTTATATGAAATTATTAATGTCAATTTTGTGTTCAATATATTATTTACCTTCCTAATATTTTTATGCTTCCCAAAAGTATAAATAACACACTCACAATCACACACTAATAAGTTAAAATTTAAATTACAAACTATTGTCTTCAAAGGGCTTAAAGAAAAAACAACAAATAACATTATCATAAAACACTAAGCCAAAAAAATTAAATCTTCATTTGCACTTCTTCTCAATAAAAAAGCACTTCAAGAACATTGCACTTTGATTCCTGAAATTCATAATCTAGAATTATAACATGATAAATTAAATTAAAAAATATAAAAATAATAAAATAATATTTTTACCATACGTTTTCAATACATCACAATTTGTGAACTAATTATTATCCGTTTCTAGATGTAACTTTCCACCAAATTCTACAAAATAAAAAATTAAACATGTTAGAATAAAAATGTGTTAATTATTAATAAATCATAAAATAAAAGATGGAAGTTTAAAAAAAACATTATTCGATTCAAGGTTTTCGTAGGTTTCCAAATCATTCATCAAGGTTGTATTATCAGTTAGAATTGGACCATGATGCAACCAATTTTGACATAAGATATTAATATTTACATGTCAAAACCAAATGAGACTATAATGCTATTGGATTTCAATCAAATTTACTTACAGAAACAAAATTATAAGACTTAGAGAAACAATCAAGAGATATGGAGACACAAAGAAAAAACAAAATCAAGATGCTATATTTTTACCTACTCTATGGTAGTATTTTGCAAAAGTTATTTTTCTATGGATTTTGCCCATGTACTGTGTTTGTTTTTAGATTCTACCCTTGTGCGATGGATTTCTTTACAACTTACTTCTAACCCGGGAATTAAATTTAATTCAAATTGTAGTTGGGATACTCAGACTATAGTTTCCCTCACCCCCACCCCATCAAAATCCAAATGAGAAGCACGCTATTTTGCATATGATCTGCCTGAAAAACCGTAAATAGAAATGTTACCCAGTTTAGGGAGCTATTGCTACATTATACAAAATGTTTACTACTTGCTAAGGAGCTTCACCATTTAAAAAAACCAGTAAAACCTATATCATTATCATCCATTCATTTCAGAAGCAATGGCAAGGCAAGTGATATTATCACACTACAAACCAGAACCAGGGCATAAAACCAACACAGATAAACATAAAAAAAAAAGCTGACCAAAAACTGGTAGATGATATGTAAAATGAAAATGCAAGTTTTAGCTGCTAGATTTCTATGTTATACTTATTCCAGGTTTTAACTTGTAATCATATGTTCTTTAGGCAGCAGGTACAAATTGTCGAAAGAGGTGTTTGACTCATTTTTTATTTTCTATCAATTCTTAAAATTTGTGTCCAAGCTAATTGACAGTTTCTGTAGAGCTTATTTGAGTTATTTTTGTTTTCAATATTTGCAGGTTATGTTTTATGAAGCCTTGAAAAATTTGACAGGTTATCTTAAAGATTTAAACATCATTTTTCTTGTGATGAAACTAAATTCGTTTACAGAACAGAATCACAGTAATAATAGCTATGAGGAGACACAACACCAAGTAGGCAAGCATAAACATTGAACATAAAAAAAAGCCAGTACTAATTACGGATGATTATACACTATCAATAATTAAATGGAAATTGCTAACAAATTAGTAAAACAATTTTATAATTAGTAATTTCAACAAATTTTTTTTTCTAACAGTATCCAAATTAACTCGAATAATCTAAAAAACACATGAATAAATTTTAACATACATGAAGCAGCAAGCAGAATGCCTTCACTTCAACAGAATCAACACAGCAACTATATCTTTATTATTTGACCTCTGTATTGAAAAAAAAAACAAATACAATAAATTAAATAGATGATAAACAGATAAATCTAGGCAAAATACGAGCAGCCATTAGTTAATTAATTAATTAATTAAAACAGAAAAAATAAAATTAAAACTCACTGCTATAGAACTGATTTGGTTTCGGAGTTGTGGAGACTGTGGAATACCATGTGATCTTGCGTAGATGAAGAGGAACGTCAATATGTTTATGAGATGCTTGAATGGTTTCAAACGATGGAAACACAAACTGTTTTGGATCTCTGTGTAACCATGTTTCTATTTTCTAAGTCTAAAGAGACTGGAGAGGGAGAGGCGAGGGGGTGTGGATGCTCTAGTACGGGGGCGGGTTCTCTAGTTAGGGTTAGCGGCGAGGGAGAGGGGGGATGGCAAGGGCGAGAGCGAGGATGAGGGCGAGGGAGAGTGTAACTCTCACTCTGTTAGGGAATTAGGGTTAAATAGTGGAGAGAGGCGAGAGTTGCATCGTTTTCTATTTATACCGTCAACACAAAACACTGGTTAGGGACTTTATTTTTGAATCGGTTTGGTTTGGTCCGGGTTAACCGGTTCCTGCATTACAAAACCGAAAACCAAACCGAACCGGGATTTTTTCTAACTATTCTAATCGGTTTTTTTTCTCGGTTCGGTTTTTTCGGTTAATTTTTTTTAGTTTTCTCGGTTTATTTGGTTTTCTTGTTTTTTTGCACACCCCTAATATTAACCACTTGGGGTTTCTTTATCCAAATATTAACAACGAATAATAACAAATTATTCCCAATAATATTTTGGATATTCATCAATTAGGGATTTCTTTATCCAAACATTAACGGTGAATAATAGATGAATTCCCCCAAAAATAAGATTTTTATATTTTTTGAAATATTGGCCAACACCCTTTGGAGTTTTACAAATATGTTGTAAAATCCAGCATGCAAGAAAATAATTTTTTTTTGTGTTTAAAAAATCCATGCTAAAACACATTTTCTTTTAAACTTCTATTTATTTTTTTAGAAAAAGGAATGTTCAAAATATATTAGGGTATTGGCCGTATGCAACACACAAAAATATTTTTTATATTTTTTTTGTCAAAAAGCATCATAGTTAATTGCAATTAAAGACAATAAACAATGCACATATATTCTCAAAGTTTGCAAGAAAACCGAGCAGTCCAGAAAAAAAATCAAGGATGGCCCTTTGAAGCCAAACAAAAAAAACTTTTTTTTTTTAATCTTTTGGACTGGATCTAGCCCAGCCATATGGGCTGGCCTGGATCCAGCCAGACCTAACCTGGTTATTAGCCCAAACCAGTAATCGGTTCTACCACTGTTGCATGCATATGCATGCTATAGTGGCAAGGTAATTAATTTAGCAAAGAACAGGGAAAGAAAGACTTACCTGCGAGCTGGAGGTGAAGTAGAGGGGGACGACTGGGCGTTGCTCACGAAGGACGACCCTGCTCGCTATTCCCGGTGGAGACAGATTTGCTGGCTGAAAGATGATCGTCTCAATGGTGGCCCTTTGGTGTTGCTACGATCAGTGCAACCTTTGCAGGTAAGAGAAGGATGCTGCTGGAGGAGTAACCTATGGCTGAAGTAAAAAAAAAATCTCGTCTGCTGCTGCTGGCTTACGTGCTCAAAATGGCTGAGGAATTGCAATGACTGGTGATGATCGTTCACCCCTGCTGCTTCTTGCTCCTAGTGTAGAGACGAGACTAGTTGCACTACTAGAGGACTGCTACAGCTAGTACCTGCTTCTAGTGGTTGAAGGGCTGCGAGTCAGCGATGGCTGTCGGGCTGAAGACGATGCCGTTGTTGAAGCTGGAGACGACTGCGTTCTGGTTTAGGACTCAGAGAAGAACTGTCTGTTTGGAATGTGAAGCAAAGCTCCTAACGCTACTTGTGGCTCATGGTTTTGGCTGGTCCTAAGAGAGGTTGTTGGACTGTGGGGGAGAATATTGTGGTGACGGGGAGAAGCCAAAAGAAAGAAGGAGAGGATGAGGCTTTGGTTTTCTGGCTGTTTGGGTGATAGAGGGAAGATCTGTTTCGGTTTTGAGAATGAAGATGGAAAGGACTGAGAGAGAGTCTGAAAATTTGTGTTGATGGGCGGCTATGGGCTCCTTTAGAGATGGTTTAGATTTAGGTTTTTTATGTGTTTCCCTCACTTTTTCTGCTCTCAAAATTCCTTTTTTTTTTTGCATATGGTTGTAGGTTCACTTATATAGAAAATCTCTACATGTGCTATTCAAAGAAATATTGCCATAATTATTGCAAAGATTGTCTTCTATAACCAGCACCAATTGAATCCTATATCTATGATCTTTATATTGCATTAATTATTTTCTCAACATATATGATTCAGTAATTATCTCTTTGATATATTGCTTCCTTGATATTAGCTATAAATTATTATGACATTTTCTGATTTAGTCCCTATTTTTTCAATTCCTTCAACAAAACCAATTACTTTCCAAAGTTTAAAATTGGTCTTTAATTAACCCGATAAATTCTTGAAACATTAAATCAGGTCCCTTAAATCAGACTGGCAAACTCAGGTTAAGATCCTCTTCGCGGTAGGATTCTCTACTTTCATGCTAGATATTCAAACAAGAATATCTTGAGCTTCTGATATCGAAATTACACGATTCAAAAACCCAAATTCATCTATATGCACATGTCTACAACTTTCATGAAGGATTCAAAGTGAGATAAATTCCTTTTGAAGAACAGAATTGCAAAAACTCGAGTTGGAACATTTCTCGTGGCAGGATTCTCTACTTTCTCATTAGATATTCACATGGGAATATCATGAGTTTCTGATATCAAAATCAAGTTATTTAAAAGCCCAAAATCATCTACGCGTCCAGGACTACAACTTTGATGAAGGATTCGAAGTGAGAAAAAATTGTTTTAAAGAACAGAATCTGGCAGCAATCTAGTTGGTCAATAAAGGTCTCTTGATCTAATTCAGAAACTGACAATGCCGAGCATCCTGATATGACTGAGAGTATGACCTAGGAAAAATTAAAATTGTGATGGAAGATGAGTCTTTAGTGCAAAACTCGGGTAAGAATATTTCTTGGGGCAGAATTCTCTACTTTCACGTTAGATATTCAAATGGGAATATCTTAAGCTTCTAATATCAAAATCAAGCGATACAAAAGCTCAAATTCATCTACGCATACAAGACTACAACTTTGATGAAGGATCCAAAGTGAGATAAAATCATTTTGTAGAAAGAATTTGGCCGCAACCTAGTTGATCAAAAGGATCCCCTGATCTAATTCGGGAAATTAACAATGTCGAGCATCTCAATTTGACCGAGAGTCTGCCATAAGAAAAGTGAGCCCTAGGACCCAATAAATGTGTAGGTCAATTCTTCAATATGTCATGAGTGACAGAATACAGCTGGATGGTCAGATATTGCACGAAACCAAGTCAGAATCAAAGCCTAAGTTGGAACAAAAAATTGCTACAATAGCAGAATCAGTTTTTTGTGTGTGCAAATTTTGAGGGATTTATCCAACCTTAAAGACCAGATAAAGAAGGAATGAATTTAGCATTATAAAGACTCCTAATCAGTCTAAGAAACCTGATGATTTTGACAGCAAAGAGGGAGTATCAAGAGGGCAGAAAATAGCTCAAACAGGGTTCGAAAAACATTTCTTTCTTCTCTACTTTTGTCAATTTTTCAACAATCACGAACTAAACTCCCACATTTAGTTTAAGAGGGATACATACCATCTTCAACACGTGGGGGCTAAAAAATAAGTAACAATAGATGCCCCCCCTTTACAACTCTTACGAAGCAAAACTCCTTAATGTTTTGCACAGTAAGCTTGTAAAGAAAAAAAAGTCTTCCTTGCTTGCTGAGTGATCCACTCATCCAAGGACTTCACTTTTTAAAAGAAAATGGTCTAGTTATCATAGGTGACCAGCCCCTCTTAAGAGTTTTAGAAAAACTCTATGCTTTTTCTAAAAATAGTCTCAATATCGGGTGACCTGCCCATCCCAAGATTTTTAGAAAAACTCCTACAACAATGATAGCGAACTCGCTGCATGTGTTTAGGAGAGGTAGAGATCCTTAGCAACCTTGGCTTTGGGATTCGCTCCCATGAGTGAGGGATTGAGGTCCGGGAAGAACTACAAACTTAATAGAGTAAGATAGTCCAGAGAATCACCTTGATTTGAAAAGAGAAACTAGTGATAGGCCGATAGACTAATCGCGTAGAATGCACAAGAAGAATGGTGATACGCCGAAAGATATGGAAAGGGCACATCACCAGCCTTGCTCAGCATAAAATAGCTCTTTTTTTTTCTTTTTTTTTTCTACTATGGGTGCCAAAGGAAAGGCATAAAGCAAAAGAAGAAAAGTGCGGATTTGCTAATCTATGAGTGACTAAGGTGGTCACTTAGAGATGAATTTTGGTCCTATAATGGTAAGGGTCGGCTTGTGGTCGACTGCCTTCTTCTTCTCATTCTGACTTGATTCGACCTCAATCTGTTATGAAAAGAGATTCCTGGAAAGTTGTTTAGGCCCTTTTTTTATATAGAAAAATTCCATAATTTTTCTTAAAAAAAATGGTCTCAATATCGGATGCCCTGTCCATCTTAAGATTTTTAGAACAACTCCATGTTTTTTTCTAAAACAAAATGGTCTCCATATCGGGTGACCTGCCTACTTAAAGTTTTTAGAAAAACTCCATGTTTTTCCTAAAAAAATGGTCTCAATATCGGGTGACCTACCCATCTTAAGATTTTTAGAAAAACTCCACGCTTTTTCTAAAAAAATGGTCTAAATATCAGGTGACCTGCCCATCTTAAGTTTTTTTTTAGAAAAACTCCACTTTTTTTCTAAAAAGAATGGTCTCAATATTGGGTGACCTGTCCATCTTAAGTTTTTTAAGGAAAAACTCCATGCTTTTTCTAAAACTGGTCTCAATATCGGGTGACCTGCCCATCTTAAGTTTTTTTTAGAAAAAACTCCACGCTTTTTCTAAAAAAAACATTGTCTCAATCTCGAGTGACCTGCCCATCTTGAACTTTAAAAGAAATCATCTTACCTCTAGGAATGAAGCAGTGTCGGTTCACAATTAATATTGTTTTCTGTAGTTTTGTTGACCTGAGATTCTGTATCTTAGCGGTTCCCAAAAAAATTGGAATTATTTTTGCTTTTGTCACACATTTTCCTGCCAAGTTAGTGTTATAACAATATAACATGCATATAGGTGTAGGTCATGGTTGTTAAAAATGCGTTTTGACTCGTAAAATCATACAATTTTACGAGTCAAAAGATATAAAACGTGTAAAATCGAGGTTAAAACTTGAAAATCAGTAAAATCGGTTAAACCCGGTCAAACTCGCATAAAATCGGGTAAACTCGTAAAAAACGTTAAATGCATACTGAAATCGCGATTTCACATGAAATTTAAAAGAGTTAGAGACTTAGAGTTGTTGTGCCTGTGCTGACTCAGCATTCCCTTTTCCCACTGGCCACTCCCCCAAATCACCAGCACTTAATAGATTAAGAAATCAAATTAAGGAATCGATTGATTCGGTTCCACTCTCTACTCTCCACTCACCAGCAGCGCTATCTGCAGTCTTCAGTCTCCACTCTCTCAGCTGGTTTTGCTTACTATCGAGATCTGGAGTGTTCTTGGCGAGAAGAAGATTTGCTTGTTTTTTCTATCTCCAGTATGGTATGTGTTTTTTTATGTCTTGTCTGGTATGTGAATAATTTGCTTTCATAAACGTGAGTTCAATCGTACGTCTCATCTCCATCTATTCTTTGAAGTGGTGAAGGAATGGTCTTTCGGGTATGTCTGTCTATACCCACAGCCGTCTCAAAGACGGGTTCCCGGAATGAAATTCCTCTACTGTATAAGCCATACACTAGCCCCCCTTGTCTTTTCTCTTCATACAAAGACCAAAAAATAGATTTGAAAAGGGGTTGTGTTTTCAAGTAGCCTTGAATCTTGATCTTATGATACGATATACTACCAACTCATGAAGATTTCTAAAGGATTTGTTGACGAAGAGGGTAATTAATTGGTTTATTTGCAGTTAATTCATTTGAAATAATATGTATTCTAATAATATTTGATTAATTCTTGTGGTTTCATGTACGACTATATAGAAGAGTCTGGCCATTTTCTAGAGTTTCTTTAATTGTTAAGAAAGATGTAACTAATAGTGAAGGAATTTAGGTGAAAATGAATTTCTTTTTTAATATGAAGACATAACTTTCATTCATAAACTGGGAAAACTGGATACGTAATTGGAAAAAAGAGAAGCAATAGAATCAGGAAGGCCTTGTATGCAAATCTGCTCTGCTCTAGATCTACATCTATGCCAATTTACTGAGTGAATGAGCCAAATGAGCTTCTTGAAGAATGTTTAGATTTTATGTTGAGTTCGATTCTGACCAGGTTGTTAGGTTAATGGTTGCCTAATCTCTCTTCTGACTTAGTTGGGTTGTTGGTAGTTAAGTTTGTCTCTTTTTGTTTCTTGGTTTGTTTTCTTCTGGCTTTTTTTTCGAGTTTGTTTGTGTTGTGGTAAATTAAAGTCCTTGCTGGTGCATTTTTTTTTCGTAATCGGGTTTGAGTTATTTCCTTCTTATGCCGCTTTTCCCGGGGTGCCCGCTTTAATTATCCCAGTTAATGTTTTATTTTGTTTCTTGCATTGTATGAATTTGTTCTGCGTGGTTTTTCACTCAAACTTTCTCAAATATTCCTTCTGTTTCTGGCAAAGTATGGTCATGGTATTTGTCTAGAATTGTTGTTGAAGTCTCAATTTTTAATTGAATTATGTTTTTTAAGGTGTTTGGACATTTGTATTGTTTATTTCACTTTTATTTTAATTGTGTTATATTATTATTTACTACTTGACTGGATCTTGCAATTTAGTTAAAATATTTTACTTCCGATTTTACGATTTTAGTTAAAATATTTTACTTGCAATTTTATGATTTTACAATTCAAGTTTATATTGTATGTTCCGTGTCGTGTCAAAAAAGCATTTTTTACAACCTTGGTGTAGGTCAATTCTTCAATATGTCATGAGTGACAGAATATAGCTGGGATGATCAGATATTGCACGAAACCAAGTCAGAATCAAAGCCTAAGTTGGAACAAAAAAATTGCGACAATAGCAGAATCTGTTTTTTTTGTGCAAATTTTGAGAGATTTATCCAACCTTAAAGACCAGATAAAGAAGAAACAAATTTAGCATTATGAAGATTCATAATCAGTCTAAAAAACCTGATGATTTTGACAGCAAAAGGGGAGGATAAAGAGGGCAGAAAACAGCTCAAACAACATTCGAAAAACATTTCTTTCTTCTCTGCTTTTGTCGATTTTTCAACAATCACGAACTAAACTCCCGCATTTAGTTCAAGAAAGATACATACCATCTTCAGCACGTGGGGCCCAAAAATGAGTAACAACACAAACAGTAATCCCGAACATAAACCATAGATTAAAATAACTAAATCTTAATTAGAGATCACACTCCAAAAGGTAAACATATTATCCAACACAAATTATCAAATAAAAAACACATATCAGTTCCAATCAAATAATGTCCAACTAGTCCAAATATTACATAAAAAACAATAAAACATGTCTCAAATTCTACAACATTATAGCAATATTGTCAAAAAATAATTTGAGGTCATGAATCGACCTTCTGAAGGTTGGGAATTAATTGGAGAGGCTGCCGCAACCAAGTAAATATTTTGGACATGGAGGAATACTGACGGCACGTGGTTTCACGCGTCACCGCAAGAAAAACCAGGAAACATGTGGATCCGGATTGGCTTCTTCTCCTCTTTCTTCCTGTGCTGATAGTGGGGGCCATCATCACCTGTAAAAGAAGAAAAACACACAAGGCAGTCGATTCATTTTATTTTCAGTTTTTAGGATCTTTTTTCGGTTTCCATTTTCTTCTCCTCCAAAGACGATTCTGTTGTAAAGGAAACCCTTTACTTTGGTAGTCGTGGTCTGCTGTAAGCGAGGTAGCTATTGGTTGAAGCTCTGTTGTCACCGTTAACGTGGATGGAAATGGTGAATCTCTGATGGAAGAAGAATGGCTGGGACAGATCTGGTGGTGCTAGTCAGGTTATGGTGGAACGGTGGCAGTGAGAATAAAGGACGACTCATAAAAAGAAATGAGAGGTTTATCCATGTAGTGGCTGCCTGGCAGGTTGTTGGTTTAGGTTACTCCCTTTTGGCTGTCATGGCTAGATGGTGAAGGGTTGTAGGTATAGCTGTGCTAGGCTTAATATATTGTTGGTATTATAAAAGGCAAGAGGTCTCATGTAAGGTTCTCTTTTTATCACAACCCTTATACTCATTGTTTGTCTTCTATGCCACTCTCTTCAATTATATCTTTCCAAGACCTATAATTCTATAAAGTTGTGTTCCTCATCTATACAGGTTATAACAAGTTTTCCTTCATATTCAACAATCATGACATCCTTGTTACAAACATTCCTATAAATTAGTGAAGGAATCAGAAACAAATCATAGCTTTTCTCCTTCATGTTAAAGACGAATATGTTTCCTTCCTTCTTCCATTAAAACCTTCATTCTCAATCAAGTCATCAATCTTACCCAGCTAGATAGCATGCTCAATTCTTTTAACTATAACAACCATGCCAATGAAATATTATGTGAAGCTTCCAACCAAGTATTCAAAGTATAAGACCTTAAAGGTATTGGAAAATAAATTGACCATCTCTTTTTAATAAAAAAATATTAACTTGTGTAACTCTAGCTTGTAAGCTTGACCTATCGAGGGTCATATTCATGTTAAACTTACATTGCCTAATAAAAGCATCAACCAAATCCTTCCACCTTTTTACTTTGGTATTGTCCAACCACATATACCAAGTAAGGGCAGTGTCACTCAAGTAATCTTGAAAGAAATGAATCAATAGTTTCTCATCATGAACCACCTTAGCTATTTTGTTGCAATATGTTTTAAGATGGGTTATAGGACATTGAGTTCCAATATATTTGACAAATTTTTGCACTCTAAAAGTTTTTGGAATGACAACATTGAAAACTAAACACATCTCAGCAGCCCTTACAAGATCATACAAGCTAGTTCCCTCAATTGCTCTCATCATTTCCTTTAGGAAAACCAATTTTCCTAAGCCATCTTCTTCTACTACCTTTTCTTTTTGAGATTCCTCCACTATTAAGTCTATGATAAGAGGCATTTTTATAAGAAATGCTAGTTGAGTAGATGGAAAATATGCAGCATGCTGAGATTCAAGGGATGCCCTATTTACCCCCCCTAAATTATATGGATTGGATAGAGCTATGAGCATAAATGCATGTCAAGTTGTGACTGTCGAGTATGCAGATGTTGCTTCTTCGAATTGAGATCTTAAAGCATGTTTGATTAGACTAGTAAGCCTTGCTACTTAAAAAAAAAAACTTTCCAACTTTTTTTTTATGTTAGGCTTTCAACTGGGCTTTTTCTTCATTCTCCATTTGTCTTTTTTAAGTGAGTGTTATAAGTGCAACTTAATGGGGGACCTATATTTCAATATGCTAAATGAGAATCATGTAATTATACAAAGTAAATATAAGATGCGAAAATGATGATGTTAACAACAAGAAAGATGTATATTAGATATGGACTCACCCTTCACGAGATGAAAACGGTCGTTATTTATGGATTTTAGGAACTTGGTATCATTATCATGCCAAAAAAAGAATCAATGTCCAATATTGCTTAAGTTTGAGCTTTTGATAGCCCTTTAGCTTCTAATTTAGGATAACTTCTTTTCATCAATTGTAACAACTCAGATTCTTGTAAAATTCATATGTGGAGGCCATTTTCTATGTGATGGTCTTGGAATTCAAGATGCCATATGTTAGGCTTGTCATAATGAGATTATACAGGGTACAACCTAATAGATAAGTTCTAGTCATTAAGTGCATTAAGGGGTATGTTATTATCTAGTCTTAAAAGGTCTCTCGTATACTTAGTGATCGTCATCGAAAGTCGATATAAAGTTTATAAGGAGTGTGAGAATAGAGGCCCTGAATAATATCATATCGACATACCAACCACTTCCAAGTAAACAATTAAGCGAGAATTGGATGATTTTACGAGTCTTACTCGAGCTAAAGATATTGGGGTACCATTACTTCTCCACTTATCCTAAAATTTAGGGTGTGTGCTCTTAAAAGTGATGCATGATGATATAAACATGAATGCATGCTAAAATGGTAAGAGCGAAAAAAATAGACAAATAGGCACAACAAACAAGATGATAATAGAAAAAAAAAAAACAAATCTTAGTCCTAAGTCCCCATTGAAGTCGCTATTTTGTCGGACCCGACATTACGACTACCTTTAAAAATTATGAGAAAAAAAAGATATCTGACATCTTATTCTTATAGGAAAAAATTCTTATTTATGGAGTCGTCACCTAACATTATAGTTAGTAGGAACCCTAACTTGTTTTTAAAGATTCTATGATAAGAAACTGGTTACTAGAAGAAAGATACTATCACTCCTACAACGTTATACCTTAGGTAGGTTGCATTGTTGGTTTTGTCTTAAATTGATATGGGTTGTTGTGCTATGTTATGAATGGTTTGTCTACAATATTTCTGACTCTGACATCATTAAATATTAAGTTTGATATTTTTTACTCATGCATTAGTAAATATTGTGACTGATATTTCAGATTCTAACGTTAATAATTATTGACGTTGATATTTCTGACACTGACATTAGTAAATATAGGGGTTGATGTCATTGACTCTAGCATTGGTGAATATTAAAAGTAATAACTAGTTGTGGATCCATTTGAAAGGTGTTGAATTAGGTTCTAAAATGAACATTAAACCCACAAGAATGGTAAAATAGGCTTTGGACTCACATGAATCGGTTTCAAACCTTTTATTCAAAATTCTTATCGTTTAATGAATTTTCACAATTATTTATTTTAAAAAAATGGTTTTATGGATATTTAGTATGTTAACTCAAACATCATTTTATTTAGGTTAATTTCAAAGCTCATATGTACGCAAAAATATTTTTTACTAAAAATGATAAAATAATGATTTTTTAAAATGTTAAACATGCAAAAATATTTTTTAAAATTTATTTTTCTCAATTTGTTTATAGGAATTATAAGTTGATGCAAACATATTTTTTATAAATTTTGTAAAACTTCATCATTATACAATTGTTTTTAAAAAAGTATAATATTTTTTTTTATTTATTCTAACACTTGTTAATAATTAAAATCACGCATCATATAAATACTCATTTTTTATTAATTTAAAGGGTGTTTAAGATAGAGATGTAATTATCTTTTTTTTATAAAACCCACATAAAAAATATGTATTTTTTTAATTTTAAAAGATATAATTTATATTTTTAAAAAATTAACTTTAAAAAAAATCAACCTATAACCAGACACATTTCGACCCTGTTTCTTTTTGCGCTTCAAAAGCACTTTTGAAAAAAATTGAAATTTTTTTTATTTTTTTTCTTTGCTTCAAATTAATATTTTTTTGATATTTTTAGATTATTTTGATACATTGATATCAAAAATAATTTTTTAAAATTTTTAAAAATATTATTTTAATATATTTTCAAATAAAAAAACACTTTAACTACACTACCAAACTGCATCGCACTCACAATTAAATATTTATAATGTACAATGTACAATCACAAGCAAACACGTAGCAAAATAAATCCTTCCAAGCTCCAAAATTCACCTTCAATATTGGGCTGAAATAAACAAAACTGCCAGATTTAACGAGAGGATCGTCGGAATAGTGGCGGTGTACGGTGGCACGTGGGAGACACGCTTAACATGGATGTTAGTGCATGGTATGACACTACAATAAGACGTGTGACGATGGGGATCAAAAGCATCTCCCTCTACTGGTCATTATTATACGAGTGATGACAACAACAATCTAAAATGAGATATCAAAGATTTTTTTTTGTTTTTTTTATTTTCTCTTTACTAGATGTTCTCCTTTTCCATCTTTTTGTCGACCTATTTCTGGGGTTGGCTGATGTCGGTGGCTAGTGTGGAGGTGTGCTAGTCGATGGTTGAGGCTGAGAAAGGTGCCAGTCGAGGCTAGATTGTGGCTGGTGCAAAGAATCTCGTGATGGGGTAAAGTTGTCATGGTGGAGATGGGTAGAAGAAGAAATTGAGGCCGCTGGCTGAGATAAGAGGTTACTATTAGGGGTGTTCAAAAAAACCGATAAACGGAGTAAACTGATAAAACCAAAAAACAATTAAACAAAAAAACCGAATTGAAAAATAAAACCGATTAGATTATGTAGAAAAAACCCTGGTTCAGTTCGGTTTTTGATTTTGTAGTGCAGAAATCGGGTTAACCGGACCGGACAGATTTGAAAAAAGGACCCTAGTATAAATAGAAAATGTTGCCACACCACGCCCCTCTCTTCTCTCGAGTCTAGCCTAAATCCCTAACACAGTTTCTTTGTTGCCCACTTATAGCCACCCGCCTCTCCCTCTCCACTCTCCTTAGACTTAGAAAACAGAAACACAAATCGACCATCGACGTTTCTTCAGTCTTCACTGACCAAAACAGTTTGTGTTTCCATCGTTTGAAACCAGTCAATCCTCTCAAAAACAGACTGACGTTTCCTCAGCCTCTCAAAACTAGTGAGTTTTAATTTTTTTTCTCCTTTCTAATTAATTAATTTGGTTAAGCTTATTGTTAGTTTTAATCAATTTTGTTGGGTGATGAATTTTGGTTTAGGTTTAAATTAGAGCTAATTGGGTGATTAGAGCAAATTGTTTTTCCTTTGTTTAAATAGAAAGGATTTAGCAGTTTAGGATTACGATTATTTTTAATCAAAATTGTCGTCCCTGCAATTTTGTTGCAGTTTAGGATTAGAGTTGTCTTGTACATGTAATTTCAGAATCTTACATGTCCAGTTTATTTTGCTGTCTTGTACATGTAATTTCAATCTCTGCTATTGTAAGCCTGTGTTGATTCTGATACTGTGTTGGTTTATTATGTTGCTGTGTTGGTTGATTTATAAGGTCATGCCAAGTAGTTTGATAACCGACAATGCTATTTGATTATGTGTTTTTATGTTCCCTTCCACTTTGGTTGGTTAATTAGCCTACTTAATAAGTTCACGTCTTCTTCTATCATTCTGTGTAATTTATTGTATTTTGTTTTCATGGGTTTTGTTTTGTATGGCCTAACTAGTTTTGTTTTGATGGGATTTATTGATTTGATTTTGTTTTATCATTCTGTGAATATGTGTTGTATTCATTATTCTATTTTGTTTTATGAAAACTAGTTAGTCATAACATGCATTGGTTGTGGGTACTAATAATTCATTGAAGTAGATATTGATGGCTAGCTATATTTTGAACTAATTAGCTTTTAGGAATGTCCTTTAAATATATGAAGTGGTTTAAATTATAAGTCCTTCAATCCATATAAATAAGCTAAAAAATGTTAATGATTGGATATATGCACATGTGTTTATAAGAACTTGAAGAACTGTTTTTCTCCTTCGTTTTGTTATATGTTTATTTTAAAGCAATAAGATTTCTGATTATCTAAGAAACCTATGGAGCTTTTAATTATATGGGTTGTTTAGTGTGACAATATGAGTGTGTGAGGAATTCCCATTGCCATGTTGATGCTTTATCACCTATGGTCAGAATATGTGATTAATAACACATTCACTATGAGCCATCTCAATAGGAAAATTTTCAGTTTTCCTTTCTAAAAAACCTGTAAAATTGTAGACTTTTTAGAAATCGTTAGTGATCTTGATTGTTTGTATTTTTGAACTTCTACTTCATAATGATGCCTTTGTTTGGCCTCCCCTCGCCTCCCTTTCAATCTTCTCTTCTCGTGGTCTTCATGAGGTTGAACTGGTTTTTACATGATTGAAAATAAAGTTCTGTTTTATTTTAATCACAGTTTGGTTCAACTGCTATTGGTTTAAAGATGAAAGAAGGTGTTATACTTGTAGTTGAGAAGCATATCACTTCACCTCTACTAGTTTGTCTCTTTCTCCTCGCATCCACTTTTCATTTTATTATATTACATGTTTGGTTCACTTCTGATTTGATAACTACTTCCTAAAAGCTAATTAGTAATATAGCTAGCTAATTAGTACTTAAAAGTGCATTTTTATCAAGGTTTTATATCATCATTTTGCATTTGAAGTATCAATAACTCCTTAACTAAAGCATGTTTTATAATAACAAGTCTGATACCATAAGATACCTTTAATTTATGGTAAATGTTCATCTTAAATACAGGCCTATCATATAAATAAAAGGATTGATTGATGAGTTTAAGAACTGAAATTGAAAGGACAAAGAGAGGGCCAAACTTAGAAAAGAGATGCTGGTTCAGTTCAAACTTAGGACACTACATGCACTTATAAGGCACCAAGTAAAACCTAACCTCATACATCTAGTGGAGGAATGTACAACCTTAAAGAAGATCGTGATCTCCAAGCCAAGTTTGCATCTTTAGCTAGAAAAGTCGAAGCACTAGAATTGAAAAAGAGGTTAATTAAAATCTATTCAAGACATTGTGTGTCAAATCTGTGAAACCAATGAACATTCAACCAATGACTATCCAACTTTGCCTTCTTTTAAGGAATGTCTCCATGAACAAGCTTATGCTTTAAACAGTTTCTAAAGGCCCAATCATAACCCATACTCGCAAACATACAACCCTAGTTGGAGAAATTGCGTAAATTTCATTTGGAAGAGTGATAACAATAATGCATAAACTTCACAGCCACTGTTTCAAGCACACCATAATTTTCAAAATTCTCATGGATATGCACCTCCTTATGCTCCACCTCCTAGAAGAAATCTTGAGGAAACATTGCATGTATTCATTGAAAAAAAGGAGACAATCAACACTCAACTTGCTCAAAACATGACAGATTTTAAAGATACTCTTGCAAAATTAACATCTGCTTTCAATTTTCAAGAGAAAGGTAAGTTTTCATCTCAACAACAACAAAATCCCAGGGGGCAATACAATGAAAATGCAAGTAGTTCTCGAAGCCAACACATGGATCAAGTCAAATCAGTCACCACTCTTCGCAGTGGTAAGGTTATTGAAAAACCCACTCTTGAACCTTGTAAGAAAGATGATGAGTCAATCTCTGAGGGTAAGGAAGGCGTTGAATCTGAACATTGCAAAGAAAAGACTGATTTCCCGTCAGTACTTCCATTTCCTCATGCCATGACCAAACAAAGAAAAGTCAATCACAACTCTGAAATCTTTAAAACTTTCAAGCAGGTAAGGATCAATATACCTTTGTTGGATGCTATTAAATAGGTACCTTCTTATGCTAAATTTTTAAAAGATCTGTGCACTGTGAAGAGAAAACTGAATGTGAAAAAGAAAGCCTTTTTAGCTGAACAAGTAAGTGTCATTCTTCAAAACAATAATGCTTTGAAATATAAAGACCCTGGTTGTCCTACAATTTCTTGTTTTATTGGAGAACATAAAATTGAAAGAGCTTTACTTGATCTTGGAGCTAGTGTGAATTTACTTCCATATTCAGTTTTTCAGAGTCTCAATCTAGGTGAGTTAAAACCAACTTCTGTAACTCTCTTACTTGCTGATAGATTTGTAAAAGTGCCTACAGGAATAGTTGAGGATGTGTTGGTACAAGTAGATAAATTCATTTATCCTATGGATTTTATTGTCTTGGACACATAACCTGTTGAGGCATGTAATTCATTTCCTGTTATTTTAGGACGTTCGTTTCTTGCAACTTCTAATGCATTGATTAATTGTAGGAATGGATTGATGCAGCTATCATTTGGAAACGTGACACTGGAGATGAATCCATTGGTTTGAATGATCTTGTAGATAAAGGTTGATTATTTTGTTTTTATCACATTGTTTTTGTGTTTCTTTTTAGTGTAACTCTTATTTTACTAGTCTCTCTCACCTTGGTCAAATGGCGGATAACAGTACTCCGTGACTTAAGTCGGTTTTTTTAGTTTCCCATAATAACTAATATCTGTATATATATTTGTGCAATTCTTTTCTCTTTCTCCCTTCTTTGAATCTCTTCTCCAATTCTCATTTGAAAATGGACACCACTCTTGAAAAAATTAAAAAGTATTTTCTCGCTTTGCCTCCAAATGCGATTACAAAATTTTATCGAGCTAGGTGTGCAAGATTGATGTTGTTAATGAATCATAGAATTACTGAAGATATTCGCTGGCTAATTGAAGCAAAGGTTTGATTATCAGGTGAGTCCTCTAATTCTTTCATTTCATACTTACCTGGGACAGGTAAAAAGCACTTTTGCAAAGAAACATCGTGCAAAACGATTGAAAGTTTGTCATTGATGTGCCAGATGGACTTGTAATGCATAATGTCTTTTTTTAGGAATGGTATCTATAAACCGTGAAGATAAAATACAATTCATTAAGGATGACCTGAGTAAGGAGTCTTTAGAGAATCTTCTATTAACTTTTGAGATGCATCCTAGTGGAGATGTGCATCGTGAAATACAAGATTTATGACCCTATTTTCATAAAGAACATGATTGACTTAGTCTTTGGAATCTGACTATAAAAGACCCTGTTTGCTAGTTTTTAAGAAAACTGGATGGGAAGCCTATCCTCGATTCATAGAGGGCGTTTAAGCCATTCTTGGACGTAAAACCAAGGGAAGATGTGAGCCACAATCACAACTACAATTTGAGTCTTAGTTTGTAAAAAATTATGTCCTTTGGTTTTATTAATAGCATAATATTTTTCTGTTTTGTTATCTCTTATATTTGTTCAAGTGTGTTTTAGGTTTATCAGTGTTCGCTGCTTTAGGTGATGTCTTCTATACTCTATTTTTCTATCTTAGGACATTGAGGATAATGTCTCGTTTTGGTTTGGAGGAGAGGGTAGTAGTTGACAAAAAAAAAACTAACCAACTAACTGCTTTTGTTTTTAATAAAACCATTTGACAAAACTGTTATTACTAGGATGGCAAAGTAAGAAGGAATTTTATTGACTCTTGAGACGCATCTTAGTAAACATTTTCCAATGGTTATTTGCAATATTCATAACAAGGTCTATCAGAATACTTCTTGAAATATTCAGGTTTACAAACTCTCGCATTGTTATCACTTGATTCTACTCATATACTCATTTAATAAGTATTCTTAAACCTTCATTTTCACACACACATTTTAACATATGATTGTGGGTTGCACATTGAATTATTATATTATTTATGTTCTTTAGTCAAAGGTAACAACTAAGGGAAAAAGGGATTATATATAATTTGCAAAAAAAAAAAATGATAATATTGATGATAATAAAAACGTAGATAAGTTTGGTTTCGTAGCCTCCCTAACCTAAGCAATTAAGCCCGAAGGGGTGTTTTAACACCTAATACCCTAAAGTCAACTGACTTGGGAGCTATTGGCCCAAAGCTTGTTACATGAGTTAAGGAGAAAAGCTTAAGGGAATCAAACATTGCACTATCTACGTATCAGTATCTGCAACCTGAGTTACTAAGCTTGTAGGGGTGTCTGAACACCTAATGCCCAAAGACCAACTGGTCTGGGAGTCATTAGCCTAAAGCTCGTTACATGGGTTAAAGATGCATTGTGTTTTAAGTTATATGTATATATATTAAAAAAAAGATAATAATCCCAACCCAAGAAAGTTAACCTTAAACATTAGAACATAATATTGTTTTCTTCCAATAAAAGCCCCATTATCTATATTTTCATACGTTGAACATATAAAAAGGAAGGTTTATTAATATTTTTTTAAGAGGTATTGAGCAGATATATATAAATTTAATGAGAGTTTGTTTACTTGGATAGATTAATGGAAGTTGAATGATGAATGCCTTGCTTTGTGGAACTTGGAAATTATTTTTCTATTTTAACGCTTTGATTGCTAGGGACTAGTAATAAGCTGATTGGGGGGTGTGATTAGTACTTAAAAATGTATTTTTATTAAGATTTTATATCATCATTTTGCACTTGAAGTATCAATAACTCCTTAACTAAAGCATGTTTTATAATAACAAGTCTGATATCATAAAATACCTTTAATTTATGGTAAATGTTTATCTTAAATGCAGGCCTATCACATAAATGAAAGGATTGATTGATGAGTTTAAGTACTGAAATTGAAAGAACAAAGAGAGGGCCAAACTTAGAAAATAGATGCCGGTTCAATCCATACTGGAACACTGTTCGGTCATCGGGTCATATCTGGAGCTGTAGATCTTGGATTTAGGTCTGCTTTATATGGATGGAAAGCTAAGATATAAGCCTAAAACTTTCATGGGCGTCCAAGATTTAAAAAGACCATTTTCAAGTCCAAATTATAGCAACAATGGAGAAGTTCGAATCTGTCCTACAGACGAGACACTGTTCAGTGTTCAGCCCATTTCTAAAGTTCTAGAAGTTCAAATGCACTGATTCTTTTTTTTTTCTAGAAAGCTGAGATAATGTCCTAGAACTTTCATAATTTAAGTCTGTTTAAATTCTGACGTTATCAATGACGTTTTGTTCAGACAAGAAGATAAGGATTGTTACCAAGTCAAGATGTGGCCACCCACTCAATAATTAGTCATCAAATCAATAGTTCCAAATTTTGGCCTATAAAAGGAGGCATTTTCCATACATTTAGGCACCTTGGTTTTCAGATCAAGATCATGCTCTTGCTTTCTCTCTTTATCTTTTTGTAATGCTTAAGTTTTGTTTATATTAATCTCTTGTTTATGCTTTTCATTTCCTTTTCTTTACTTAGTTAACTTATACCTTATTTGTGTTCTTATCTTTTATTATGTTTAGGTAAGTTTATTATGTTAAGGTGAAAAGGTTACACTGATGGTGTAAGAATAAGTATAGTGTAAACTCAACATGGACTTTAATGTTTCATACTAACATGTTTTATATTTGTTATCTTGTTCACTTTTAATACTTTGCTTATTAAATGGTTAATCTAGATTTATGTTGTATAACCCTTGGTACAACAAATATTCGGCACTTTCATAGCTCAAACCGTATGGTATAACCGACACCTGTGCTATGAAAAGAACTTGATTTGTTGTTAACATAAGTTATAATCATGAATGCCTGACAACATTTACAAGTATTAACATTATTCGAATGAGATAACTAATATAATCATGTTAACAATTTATAATCTGATTGGAACCTCCTTTGTGTGTGGTTTCCAGTTGAATAATAAGAGTTTATACTATACTTGTTTGAAATACCATTAATGGATCCTCTAACCTTGACAATTGTTTTTATCATTGTTTAATCCTTATATCAATATCACATCTCAAAGCTCTCTTTACTATTATTATTATTATTGTTATTATTATTATTATTATTATTATTATCGTTGTTGTTGCTATATTATTGTTATTTATAATTTATATAGTTAACCTCCCTGTGGTTTGACTCCGGTCTTGCCAGATTATTTATTACTTTGACACTCCTGCACTTGGGAGAAGAAATCAATCTTTTGGTCGTGTCACTAGCCATCAATATCTACTTCCGAAAAGCTAATTAGTTCAAAGAAAGACATCTTTTACTTTAAGGAAGTTGCTTTTAGTCAAGGCTAAGAGGTATTTGGAAGATGTTATTACTTCTTCTTTTGTTTTATGATATCACTATCATTATACTTAATTCTCTTTACCTTTTCAAATATTTGTTTCATTTTAATTTTTAAACATGATATTAATCTTGATGTTTATTAAGTGCTCAAAAGAATTGTGCAAGTGATAATGAACATGTTTGCATTTGGTAATTACAGATGGAAAACCTTTAAAATCAAAATGTTTCATCCACTGGCACTACCCCAACATCAACCAATGCCCCAGCTTCAAACACTAACCCAACATCAACTACTGCAGGATCCGCCATGGATAATAAAGGTAAACAACTTCAAATCCTTGCATCAAGGAAAAAAATGTTGATGATAAAAAAAAAAGTCACAAATTTGGGATCATTTTACAAAACTTGATGGTGATCCTACAACCCCTAGAGCTAAATGTAATCATTGTGGAAAGGATTATGCATGTCATTCTATTATTAATGGGACAAGTAATATGTGGAGTCATTTAAAAGTATGCAAAAATTTTTCTTTTGTAGTTGATAAAAAGCAAAAAATTTTGGTATTAGAACCTATTAAAGTAAGGGGTGAATTAGGAGATCGAAGTGTGGGATCTCTTAAGGCAATATAGGTTATGATTATGATGAATGCAGAAAGGCACTAGTGAAAATGGTTATAATTGATGAGTTACGTTTTAATTTTATGAAGGGTAAGGGATTTAGATTATTTTCTAGGATTTTGCAGCCTAGATTTGACATTCCTTCTCGTTTCACTGTTATGAGAGATTGTTTGAAACTTTATGTTGAAGAGAAGGAAAGATTAAAGAGAGCTCTTAAGGGTCAACGCTTATGCTTAACAACAGTTTCATGGACTTCAATCCAAAACATTAACTATATGTCCTTAACGGCTCATTGGATTGATAATGAGTGGAATTTGCATAAAAGAATTCTGAATTTTTGTCAAGTTTCCAATCATATGCGTGAGATAATTGGTCAAGTTATTGAGAATTGTTTGTTAGATTGGAGATTGATAAACTTTTAACTGTTACAGTAGACAATGTAAGCTCTAATAGTGTTACCATTTCATATTTAAAGAATGTGATGAAAGATTGGCCAACTAATTATTGTCAAATGAACATTTGCATGTTAGATGTTGTGCACACATTGTAAACCTCATTGTGTGTGATGGTTTGAAAGAGATTAATATTTTGGTTGTTAAGATTCGAAATGCAATTAGGTTTGTGAGATCTTCACCTTATAAGCTACTTGCATTTAAGAAAGTGTGTAGAAAAGTTGCATATAAAGTGTAAGAAATCATTGTGTTTGGATGTTGCAACTCGATGGAATTCAACTTATCTTATGTTAAAACTGCTGAAAAGTTTGAAAAGGTGTTTATGAGGTTAGGTCAAAGTGAACCAAGGTATATGAGTTACTTTTTGGATGTTGATTCAAAGGGGAATAAAAAAACCATAGGGCACCTAGTTTGGAGGATTGGGAAAATGCTAGAACTTTGCTGAAGTTTTTAAAGATTTTTTACATGGTTACATTGAAATTTTATGGCTCATTGCATGTCACATCAAATTCTTTCTTCAATGAATTGATTTACATGCATACAAACTTGTTGCAATTGTGTAAAAGTAGAGATAATCTTTTGAGTGGAATGGCGATGAACATGATGAGTAAGTTTGAGAAGTATTGGGGTTGTGAAGCAAATTTGAATTTTTTATTGTATGTGGCTAATGTTTTGGATCCACGTCTTAAGTTGAAATATGTGAAATTTTATTTTGGTGAGTTGTATGATTATGACAAAACACACTTGCTAACAAAAAAAGTGAAAGATAATTTGGTGAGCTTGTATGAGTTTTATTTGAAAGCTGATGAAGTGGTGGATGATAATAAGCATAAACAGGATGTTAATGATGCTATTTATGACATGGAGGTAGATGTTAACACTTTAGCTCGATTCAAAAAGCACTTACAGGAGAAAGATAGTGTGGAAAATAGAAATGAGGTTGAGAGGTATTTAGTTGATGGTTGTGAGGATCCTAATGATGATAAATTAGATATTTTGGGTTGATGAAAGATTAATGCTTCAAAATATAAGATACTTTCAAAAGTTGCACAACATGTTCTGGCTATTCCTATATCCACAGTGGCTTCCGAATCAGCCTTTAGCACAGGCGGTCGTATACTCGACCAATTTTAAAGTTCTCTATCTCCAGCAATAGTTCAAACACTTATTTGTTGTCAAAATTGGTTGTATCATGGTCCAATTTCAACTGATAATAAAACCTTGATGAATGATTTTGAAACTTACGAAAACCTTGAATCAGGTAATGTTTCTTAAAAACTTACACCTTTTATTTTATGATTTATTAATTAACACATTTTTATTCTAACATGTTTAATATTTTATTTTCTAGAATTTAGTGGAAAGTTGCATGTAGCAACGATGATAATTAGTTTACAAATTGTGATGCATTTATTGAAAACATATGGTATAAATACTATTTTTTATTTTTATATCTTCAGATTTAATTTATCATGTTATAATTCTAGATTATGAATTTCGAGAATCAAAATGCAATGCTCTTGAAGTGCTTTTTTATTGAGATGATGTGTATATGAAGATTTTTTTTTTTGCTTGGAGTGTTTTATGATAATGTTATTTGTTATTTTTTCGTTAAGCCCTTTGAAGGCAATGGTTTGTAATTTGGATTTTAACTTATTGATGTGTAATTGTGAGTGTGTGTCATTTAAACTTTTTAAAAGCAGAAAAATATTAGGAAGGTAAAAAATATATTGAACACAAGATTTACATTAATAATTTCATATAAATGAATATTCAGTGGCCAAAAAACTTAATAAACATAAGATTGATAATAACAATTTAATATAATTGAATATTTAGGGGTAAAAAAATTAAATATATTTAGAATCTTCAAAGAAAATGAGACCATATCAACATTAATTGCAAGCTCATCAGAAATCCATTCGAAACCTATTACAAAGCCCATTATAAAGTCAAAAAAGTCCAAAAAATGCATATAGGTTTTTCCGGTTTTTTGAATAAAAAATCAGACCGAAACTGGCCGGTTTGGACCGGTTTCAGTTCGGTTTCGGATCTTTTTTAGGTTTGGTCGTTTTTTTTTATAAAACCGAATCAAACCGAAAATGATCACTCCTAATTACTATGTGAGTGGAGAAGGCATTGTCGTTGCTGAGAGAAAGAGCGTTGATCATTATTGGAATCAATGGGGCTGCTGTAAAATGGAAGAAAAAGACGTTGTAGAGGATAGCATTTTGGGGCTAATTTCGGGGGCTGATTTCAGGCTGAAAAATGGAGAAAATGGTGTTTGCCATGAGGGGTAGATGGAGTGGACGGCTAAGGCAGCGCCGTTATTTGCTGGTGGTTGTGGAGATTGCGTGGCTAGAAGTGAAGAGGATGAGGGTGCTGGTGTGGTGTTTGTATATGTGGTGATGTGTATGGCCGTTGGAAATGAAGGCTTGTGGGGAGGAGCTGGTTGAGGTGGTAGATCGATTCTGGTGGGAGGCTTGATTTGGTCAGCCATGGGTGGTGGAGGTTTTGCACAGTGGATGAAGGGGGGCTGGCCAGTGGGAAAATATGGGGATGTTTTTTTAAAAAAAAAGTAAAATGAGGAATGACTTTTTTTTATTTTGTTTATTTTTTTCTTTTATCTGTATTTTATGATAATATTTGTAATACAAGAATTTTGAATCCTAAAAAAACACAAAATTATTATTTTTCAAATTTAAATTTTATTCAAATTTGAAAATCAAATTTCAAAAATAAATTTATTTATAAAGTGTTTAAATAAAATATATTATAATCTCTAGTTTCTTTTATAAGTTGATGAATCGCGCCTCTAAATAAATTAAATATTAGTACTTGATCTCTTAATCTTAAATATTAACCCAATTAAAAAAATATATTGAAGTGAATAGAGTAAAATTTAGGTTACACATCATTCATATGAAATTCCTCTTTCTTACACAAATATTTGCAATTTTATTATTTACGACGAGCTTTTATATGTTACTTAGAGTAAACTATATAAGGGCAATTCAAATGATAATGAAAGTATTCATCTAGCTTGACATCTTTTATTCTAAGTCTTATCATAAACTTTACGAAGAGGTGATAGATAGATATATTTGTGTTCAATCAGCTTCGTTTGTGGAAGCATCATAAGACAGGTGCTGAAGGCCTTTCACACTTGTGGAATCGAGACTGCAATTATTTTTTAAATAATTTTTTTGTGTTAAAATATATATTAATAATTTTTTTTATTTTTTAAAAATTATTTTTGATATTATTATATTAAAATGATTTAAAAATATTAAAAAAATATTAATTTAAAGTTAATAAAAAAATATTAAAAACTTAAATTTTTTAAAAAATATTTTTAAAACGCTGATGAATTATGCATCGTGTTTTTGGTTCAAGGATGGTTTACAAGAAAGAGAAATAAATGTATTCAAAAGTCGATGCAAACTAGTCAACGCAACAATATCAATTAGCTAGATGAGTTGTTAAGTTCCATAGTCGAATTCGCATAGTTTGAAGACAAGATATTTCGGAGGCATGAACAGAACAAATTGAGTCAATATATAGGAGGTGGGGGTAAGACACGTCTGCTGGAAGAACTAACAGCAACAAAGGAGAAAGCGGAGCTGCAGAAAACTGCATATTTCCAGCATGCATGCGATGCGAGGCTACCGATCCTCCGAGCATATTAGGTGGGGAAGACGTCACTGAAAGATTGAAACATGAGCCTCTCACGAAGAGAAAAAATCAGGGCACCTTCATCCATCTTCACATTAATTACCTTGCAGTACTAACAAAAACAATAATAAATCCATAATTATGTTGTTGATGATCGATGATATACAAAAAAGGAATGAAAAAAATACCCTTTCTGAAGCTAGGAAGATCTCCCAAGTCATCCTTGAGATCTCCTAAGACTCTCTCGTTACCTATTTCAAGAGGAACAAAGGAATACTTAATTTAATGGAAAATATAAATATGCACGAGGTTCATAGCCAAACTGCACGTAAAGGATTATCAAATAAAAAAATCATGGTACTCTAGTTAAGAAGCTGGTGAAGACAGCGGTGGAAGAGAGCAATTGTCGGCACATCTAATGCATGCAAAAAATGCATCTAAGTACTATGGTTTCCAACACAGATTGACAAAACAGGTTCAGTCATCGATCAAACCAAATCAAAAGCTACCTACCTCAGCAACAACAACATTAGGCTGTCAACTAGTTTTCCTAAAACAGCTTTTCTAATTCTATGTATATTTGAAAATTAGGGGAAATACTTGAAGGTGATGCAGAGGTAGATGCACCGTCCAGACGCACTGGTGGTGGTTGCGGCACTGGAAGCGACGTGATGGGCAACGACGACAGGTTAGAGGAATTAAAAAACATGGCTACAGGGAAGGAAGAGATGGGCATCTGTGTTTCATGAAAAAGAACATGTCGTGAGAGATAAATCCTCTTGGTTTGTAAGTCCATGCACCGGTATGCACTTTGGGTTTGGGAATAGCCCAAAAAAACACATGGACATGCTTTGGGTTGTAGCTTATGAGTATTGTATGGCCTGGTTAGGGGAAAACACAAACAACCAAATTTTTTTAATTTTAGATAATAGGGTGATTAGTTGAACAGACTTTCAAAGGAGGATTTATGGTGTAAAAGAGTGGTGGGTTGACGATTTATGAGGTAAACGGCGGTTTGAAAAGCGTAAGGCCAAAATGAAAGTGGTAAGTCAACATCTTTTAAAAGGGTGAGTCCTGTTTCAACTATGTGATGGTGACGTTGTTCAACAACCCCATTTTTTTGGGGAGTGTGAGGTGCGGTAGTATAGTGACTAATTCCATGGATGGAAAAATAATTTTTAAGAGCCACAAACTCACCATCGTTGTCCGAGTAAACAGATTTTATTTTGGCTTGAAACTTTGTTTCAACAAGATGTTTAAATTGAGGAAAGATGCTACTAACGCTTGACTTGGCAGCCATGGGATAAAACCACATATATTTGGTAAAGTGATCAATTAAAATTAAGTAGTAGCGGGACCCATCAAGACTAATAATATGGGAAGGACCCCAAACATCGGTGTAAATTAGGCCAAGTGGTGTATGACTTTGAAGACTTGTGGAATGAAAAGGTTGTTGATGGGCTTTATTGATAGAACATGGAGTACAAAGTGTTGACGTTTTAGAGTCTTTTTTTATTGGAAGGGAAAAGGTACGAACAAGAGAGTTTACAATGTTATAAGAGGGATGGCCAAGTCATTTGTGCCACCCATCAATCGTTGTCCTCTCATGCACATTTGCAACCATTTTTTAGGAGGAGCCCACTAATGAGTCCGGAAACGGATACACACCGTTCTCACATGCACCTTTGAGGAGTATCGCCCCCGTGATCTGATCCTTGACAAGAAAGTAAAAGGGGTGAAATTCAACAAAAACGTTATTTTGGGTAGTAAAGTGATGGACAGAAACTACATTCTTGCGAATACTAGGAACACAAAGTGTATCATTTAATTGAAAATCACGAGTGGGGGAATGAAAAACCAAAGAACCAATGTGTGAGACACGCAAACCCGAACCATCACCGATAACAACTTCATCGGTGCCATCATATTCCGAGTGGACTGATAAATTTGTCAAATCATCTGTAATGTTATGAGAAGCAGCGAAATTAATTAACCATTTGGTATCCATTTGTTGAGAGGTGGAAACACAATTGGCAGTGGGCTTCGAAAAGTGGACTTTCGGACACTGTTTGGCGACATGGCCCAGCTAGTCACACAGCTGACATTTGGGCTGGTAACGGCGTGGACCGGTAGACTTCCATCCATTAGAGATTGGCTTTCTGTGTTGCGGCACATTGGGAGTCCTATTTCCATTAGATTTGTTGAAGCCCCGATAGCCATGATGACCAAGTGAAGAAGCCATACCCTGGCGATGCCCACCAGAGCGGCTGGAGAAATTAGTCGTTGCCACTAGGTGTTGAGTAGTGGTTTCAAAACGACGGAGATATGCCTCATGGCTTACAAGCAGATCATGAAGCTCCTTAAATGTGAGAGATTTCTCACAAGCCCGGATCAGAGCGACAATCTCACAAAAATCAGGTCCCAAACTGTTGAGAATGTAGAGAGTGAGATCATCAGCAGAAATAGGATGATCAATTATGGCAATCTCATCTGCAACAGTCTTAATAGTGTAACGGTATTCTTGAACTGTTTTATTTTCTCGTTTAATCAACGTAAGCTCCTCTTTGAGTTGCAGAGCTCGGGTGCGTGACTTGTTGGCATACATAGTATGGAGTTTTTGCCATGCCTCCTGTGAGGTTTTGGTGGTTGAAATGAAGGGGGTTATTATGGGAGTGGTGGAAGCCAAAATGGCGCTAAGGATAAGTTTATCCTGCCTAATCCAGTGAGATCTGTGAAGAGTGGATGTAGGAGTGGTGTTGGATGATGGGCATGGATGATCACCAGTAACATAATCGAGAAGATCGTAACCAATAAGAAGATCCTCAAACTGAGCGCGCCATTGAGGGAAGGTGGAAGGAGTGAGCTTCTCGTTGATCTGGGCAGAGATATTGAAGGCAATCAAGGGAATTTCAATTGGATATGTTGGTGTGGAGATGGGGTTATGGGAATTGAGGATCAGGTTCTCGTTGGAGAGTGACTACTCTGATACCATGATGAATTTTAAAAGTTGACAGTGTATTGATGGAATGAATATATTAATTTTCACACACATTACTGTAAGGTTTTGCAAACCAATAATTATCAACCACTCCTTGCACATGGCGTTGGAATATTATTATATAGGAAAATGTTTACAACAGAAGGTGAGAGTAATAAGGAAGTAGCTGTTACAGGATATACACTATACTATAATTAGGATTAATCAGTTCCTAGATAGACGTATATAATTAACTGTAATACAATCAAATGGCATGATCTTCTCCTGAATGCTTGGAAAGATTGGCATGATCTTCTCCTGAATGCTTGGAAAGATTTTCTCCAGAAGATGGGATTGTGTTAGCGTCAATACTCCCCCGCAAGTCAAGCGTGGTAGGGAACACGCGAAGCTTGGACCTGAAGAGCAGAAACAAGGATCTGGATGGACTTTTGGTAAAGATGTCTGCAATTTGTAAGGGGGACGGCACATGCTGAATCTTTAATATACCTTTGCAAACTAATTCACGAACAAAATGAATATCAATATTAATATGGCGAGATCGTTTGTGAGCAACAGGATTCCTGGCCATAAAAATGGCACTAGCATTGTCACATAGAAGGGTTGGTTTGTCCGAGGGCTGAAGATGTAAGTCATGAAGAATATTTAATAGCCATTGGACTTCAGCTGCAGTGAGTGCTAATGCTCTATATTCAGATTCTGCAGAAGAGCGAGATACAGTGGATTGCTTTTTAGATGTCCAGGAAACAAGATTGTCACCTAAGAAGATGGCATAGCCTAATGTTGATCGACTGGTATCTGGGCAACCTGCCCAGTCGGCATCTGAAAAAGCTGAAATGGTGAAGCTGTTGGATGGTGTAATCTTGAGACCAAAATGCAGAGTACCTTTAACATATCTGAGGATGCGTTTGACAGCCTGGAAGTGATGTTCCTGTGGATTATGCATAAACTGACTGACAGAGTTCACGGCATGTGTAATATCAGGCCTTGTAATGGTTAGATACTGAAGTGCACCAACCAGAGAACGATAGGTAGTGGGAGAATGAAATGGAGTGCCATCAGTAGATAAATGTTGAGAGACAATCATCGGAGTGGCAACTGGTTTAGAATCAAGCAGATCAGCGCGAAGAAGAAGATCTCTTGTATACTTGAGTTGACTTAGAAATATTCCTGTGGCAGAGTGAGTGAATTCCAAACCCAAGAAATAATTCAAGGCGCCAAGATCTTTCATGGAGAACTCATGATGTAATTTGTGAATGAAGGAATCAATGAGAGATATATTGCTGCCTGTGATGATAATGTCATCAACTTATAAGAGCAAGTAAATAGTGTCAAGGGCTGAGGAATAGACAAATAAGCTGGAATCAGCTTGACTGCTAGTGAAACCAACAGTGAGCAGGAAATGGCTAAATCGATGGAACCATGCACGTGGTGCTTGCTTCAAGCCATACAACGCCTTTTTAAGACTACAAACATGTGTTGGATGAGAGGGATCAACATAACCCGGTGGTTGTTCCATATAAACTTGTTCTTGTAAAAGGCCATGCAAGAAAGCATTCTTGACGTCCAGCTGACGCATTGTCCAGCCACGAGAGACTGCAATGGAGAGAACAATACGAATAGTTGAGGCTCGAACAACTGGACTAAAAGTGTCATTAAAATCAAGACCATAGAGTTGAGTATAGCCTTTGGCAACAAGGCGTGCCTTGAGCCTATCAATGGAACCATCCAAATGATACTTGGTGCGGAAAACCCATTTGGATCCCACCACATTTGTAGCAGCAGGTCGTGGAACCAATTCCCATGTTTGATTCAGCTTTAGAGCTTTAATTTCGTCATCCATGGCAGCAAGCCATTCGGGAGACTTGGCAGCACTTTTGAAACCTTTTGGTTCCTTCATAACCAGAAGAGAGAAAATTAAAGGAGAAGATGGGACCTGACATATATAACTGTAATGTTTGGATTTGGAGATGCCTGCTTTGCCCCGAGTGAGCATGGGATGAGAATTCGGTGGTGGAATTGATGCAATTGGAAGTACTGGAGGTTGCACTTCCTGAGGAGCAGGAACAGATGGTACTAAGGATGAGGGGCTGTGAGGTGAAGACAAGTCCAAGGCACATTTCTTGCATGGCATGGACGAGGGCACTGGTGATGGAGATGGAGGCCCTGTAGAGGAATTAGTGACAGCTATAGCAGGAAGGAATGGGATAGGATCATGGAAAGCAACATAATCTGAGATGGCAGAGGAGTGTTGCATGCTAGAAGAGGAAAATGGAAATACAGTTTCATCAAAACGAGCATGTCTAGTGATAAAGACTCGATGAGAAACAAGATCAAGACACCGAAGTCCTTTGTATGAAGTGTGATAACCAAGAAAGATGCAAGGTAGACTTCTTGGTTCAAACTTATGCTTGGTATAAGCACGCAGGTTGGAAAACATAAGCAACCAAAGATGCGAAAGGTAGTGTAAAGAGGAGACTTACCATACAGAATTTCAAAAGGAGATTTCCCACTCAAGACTGGTGTTGGCAAGCGGTTAATGGTGAAAACAGCGGTACTGAAGGCTTCAACCCAGAAATGAAAAGGAACAGCAGAATGAAACATCATTGTGAGGCCTGTTTCGGTGAGATGCCTATGTTTCCTTTCAGCCCTACCATTTTGAGATGGTGTATAGGGACATGAGAATTGATGATGAATGCCACACTTAGTAAAGTGGGTCTGCAGATTTTTACCGATGAATTCCCCTCCCCCATCACTTTGGAAAATTTTAATTTTTGTAGAGAATTGATTTTCAACCAAGGATTGGAAGTTAAGGAACGTGGGGTAAAAATCACTTTTGTGCTTTAATGGATAGAACCAAGTATAACGGGAGTGATCATCTATAAAGATAACATAGTATTGGTAGCCTGAGATGGATTTAATGGGAGCTGGTCCCCAAAGATCACAGTGTATAAGACCAAGAATGTCATTGGAACGACTGTCATTTGTTGAAAATGGTAATGCATGGCTTTTAGCCTTTTGACAGCTAATGCAGAGAGGTGGATTTGGCAATAGAGAAGAGAGGGACAGTGAACCTTGTTTATTAAGAATTGAAATTATTGAAGAGGAGACATGTCCTAAACGTGCATGCCAAACTGCAAAAGAATTACAAAGACTGGATTTATGGATGACAGTAGAAAAAGCTTGGTGTCCACGCTTCAGTACATAAAGGCCATCAACATGCTTGCCGCTTGCCACCACCTTTTGAGTGTGAAGATTCTGGATGATGAAATCAGTGTTAGTAAAAGAGACAGACAAAGGATAGTCATGGGTGAGTTTACTGACAGAAAGCAAGTTTTTAGTCAAGTTTGGAACAACAAGAACATCATTTAATTGAAGATGGGGAGTGGGAGAACAGGAGCCAGTGTAGGTGATTGGAAGAGAAGAGCCATTACCAACAATAACTTTGTCCTTACCAGCGTAAGGTTCCATTTGATCAAGTTAAGATGCATCAGCTGTCATGTGTGCTGATGCACCCGTGTCTGTGCACCAATCTGCAGGTGCATCATGAATGGTGCAATGAGCAAGAGCTTCAGCAATATTGGCATCAGGTTTGATATATTTGTTCTCATCAGTTTTGATATATCTGCGATGACAATTTGTTGCGTAATGACCTTCCTCACGACAGATTTGGCATCGAGGAGGTCGTTTAGGCTGCTGCTTGTGACGGTAGCCTCCCTTTGATGGCCCTCCTTTATATTTGTGTTGGTAGTTGCTGGAATTTCCAAATCTGGTTGAGGATGCAGGGGAGAAATTTGCAACATAGGCAGGGACCCCTGTGTTATGATCAATGGACTTTGAAAAAAGATCAAAGCTTTCTGCTTTGGGAACAATATCTGTAAAGCTGGGAATAGGGGTTAAAGAGAGTTGAGTGATGGAGAAGGTTGAAAACTCATGGCCTAAACCACGTAGATACCAATGCACCTTATCAGTATCTTCAACTGGACGTCCCATTGCTGATAATTGATGACAATGAGCTTTAAAAATTCGAGAATATTCAGAGATGCTACGAGAGCCACGCCTCATGAGATGAAGCTCATCCTTAATTTGGAGCTCACGGGCTTTAGACTTTTGGCTGAATGTGGTTTCAAGAGAGTTCCAGACATCTCTTGAAGTTGTGAAGCCGATAGTAATAGAGAGAGCTTCTTCTGTGAGAGAAGAAAGCAGAAGGCTCATGACGAGCTGATCCAATTGTTTCCACATATTGTGAGCTGCAGGCTCAGTGGCAGCAGATGGCATTGGTGTTGAGCCATCAATATGTCCATACAGTTTTTGACACTGCAATAAAGGGACCACTTGACTGCGCCAGAGAAGGAAATTGGTGGAGGATAATTTGATAGTAACCATGTGAACCATGGTGTTGAAGGAGAGAATAGAAGAAGAATTTTCTAAGGCCATAGGATCTGATGGATGTTAATCTTACAGCTCTGATACCATGTAAGGTTTTGCAAACCAATAATTATCAACCACTCCTTGCACATGGCGTTGGAATATTATTATATAGGAAAATGTTTACAACAGAAGGTGAGAGTAATAAGGAAGTAGCTGTTACAGGATATACACTATACTATAATTAGGATTAATCAGTTCCTAGATAGACGTATATAATTAACTGTAATACAATCAAATGGCATGATCTTCTCCTGAATGCTTGGAAAGATTGGCATGATCTTCTCCTGAATGCTTGGAAAGATTTTCTCCAGAAGATGGGATTGTGTTAGCGTCAATAATTACAAATGAATGAAGAGCTGTATATATACATAGAATTAGAGAAGTTGTTTTAGGAAAACTAGCTGTAATTGTGGCTGTGAAGATTGTTACCGTTGTGAGCCTTGATTCAGGGCTATTCTTTTGTGATTTGATCTGAGGGAGGATCTGTGGAATGATCTTTAATAGTTAAAAGGTATTTTTAAAAAAATTGTGTATGTCAAAACTTTTTTTTTCTTAGAAAGCTTTAAAGATGAATTCTTCATTGACCTAGGGCCAATTAGAGATGGTGACGAGTATCCATGGGTTATATATTGTAATATTTATATCCAAATGCGATCATAATATTTTTTACCTGAATCTGATTGGGCATGAACCAAACTTGACCTAATCAGATTTCGAGTATCCATTGAATATCTTTCAGCCATTGTCCATCTATCAGGCATCCATTAGATATCCATGCCAAACCCCATCACGAACCATTGTGACCATAAATGTTGTATATGTAAAGATCTAAAAGATGATCACAAATTTAACTTCTAAACTTTCATATGCTCATTGCAATTTCATATCCATCCAAGGCATCTGAATATCCAAAATAAGTATTTGGAAAGAAGATGCAGCTTGGCCAAGAGCACTAAGGCTTTCAAACCCAGATGCAACAATAGCAACATTTCAACCTGGCTTCTCAAGTAGTTTCTAAGTCACAGCTTTGTTGAAATCATCAGCATCAGCTAATCGAACTTCCAAGCCTCTGGAAATAGAGGTGGAATGTGGGTGCTCTAAATATTCTTTGGATTCAAAGATTGACTACAATGGATGGATGGTCAAATTTGAAATACAAGAACAAATCCCATGCTTTCAGCAAAACCATGAGAGTTGGGCACTATCTAGATCTTACCTCGCATCAACTACCAAATATAAGGAGGTGGGCTTCATCATTTTAGGGAGAATGCACGTTTGGCAGTGATGAGAGGGAAGTATGAATTGTTTGGGCATACGCCCTAGTTTGTCTTCAAATATATAAATGGGGGCATAAATGTAATTTTAAAAAACTTTAAGGTTATGTCCATACTTCAGGTCAGGTTCGGGCTAAGTTTCAAGTCAAGCTGAGCAATATTCATACCCTACCTAAATTCAATTTTTTCACTTCGAGTAATACCCGAACAAGAAAAAAACAAAATTCATTTTCATTTGGGTAAATTCAAGTTGACATCCCTCGAATTTGAGTGAAATTATCATCCTAGATCAATCTTACATTCCTAAAGTTTGAACTTTCACATTGTGCCATCTAGCTAATCTTGGCACTTGAAAGTAAGTTACATTAGACTTTGTTGCAAATTTGTAAACCTCTACCAAGCTTGAATATTGTTTCTTTTGTTTTTATTTTTTTTTATTTTCATGCTTTTTGATAATGCACATCTATTTTTCCCAAATTCCTATCAATTATATAGCAAATAGGTAATCGAATGCTTCCACTATTTCCCCCTACCAAGAGTCAGCATTCCATAATGTCAAGTCAATTAGAGATATTAATGTTTTTCAAAAAATCGCATCAGAGGGACTGTCCTTTGCTAAGAAGCATATGCGCGATAAAAAAACAAAATCTCTGGATTATGAAATCCATTTTAATGGTAAATAGTGGAACCTTTCTATAGTTATATTGTGGTTCCATGATCTGTAAGTGTACTTGAAAAGTCCATGCCTTGAAGTGGTCTAGATCTAGGATAAATAGCTAGGAGTGGTCTCCAAAATTAAGATATAGTTTAAGACTCCAAGATTATCGATCAGCCAACGTGCTTAATGCTAGTACTTCCATACTCTAAAATTTCAGTTTTAAGTTTGCATTACATTAGTTATGTAAGATTACTGAGGTTGGCGACATGAATATATTTTTATCTTGGCATCCAAAATCAAATGACTAGTTTTTCATGTGGTTAGAAACGAAGGAAAGAATGTCCTTGTGGATGTGCTGGAATTTATAATGCTCATGTTGCTATATGACTGTATGCCAAGGTTTTTTTTTTTTTTTAGTTTAACGTGGATGTCCGGGCCAGCTTGCGCGCACCTCGACTAATCCCACAGGCCCTGAAGTTAACGACCATGTAAGCCTCCAATGACCATCATATGAGCAACCATAGGGCTCGAACGTATGCCAAGGTTTTTGAAGAGCTAAGTTCCTGCTGCATGTATTTTTCTCAGACTTCCCTCTGGGCATGAGCTTTGTGATGTGCGGGGACAAGTCATGTATATTATTTGCACTGCAAATTCCATATCTTGGTTACTAGTTTAGCGCATCTTATGTTGAAATTCTGCATGTGATCGGTGAAACACTTAAATCTTGTCTTCTATTTGTATGTGTGTTGCATTTTGCTGCTATTACGCATCCATGTTAAAGATTTGCCTGAGATCACATGTTGCGTTCATGTCAACTAAATTACTGGTTTTATTGCTTCAAGGCTGGTGCTCTTGACAAGCTGGAGGCATTTACAAGCTTTTAATGGACCAGATTTTTAGGTACTTCCAAGAAACACCTCAAAGATCAGACTGACTTGGACTCCATGGAAGGTTCTAGATGGTGTTGATTTTCATTTTCATTATATTTGTTTCTTATAAACTTTTATATTTATATTTGATAAATATAAAGACTAATAAAATTAAAAGGGACGGATGCATTATAAAGATAAAATTATTTTCATGGATTCATACATTGATTAGAGAAAAAAAATGATATGTCTCATTGTATTAGTTTTACCTCCTTAGAAAATTAACCTAGCTCCTCCCCTGCTCCTTTAATACCTCATATGCAGAAATCCAAAAAAATAACATAAGTTAACACAACAAATAAGATTAAAAAATGAGCTAAATACCTTTTAAGTTGTATTTGTTTTCTGGCAAACAAAGCAAGTAGCTAATCATCAAAAGCAGCAAAAGATGGCGAGAGAAGAAGGTGCCAAGAGCTGATAACATTGGCTCCTAGAAAATCCTGAGAAAAAATCAGCAACCACAAGGAGGCACAACACAGAGCCTGAAAAGTTGACGGAAGTGTAGTTGTGAGGACGCAAGCCAAAAAGGGGAAAGTTGCGACTATAAAAAAAGCAAGCAGGTTTTAGAAAAAAACAACTACCCAGATAATCGCGAAGACCAACCAGCCTGAAAAACTGCACAAATATTCTAGCAGCCAAAGGAAGAACACAAATATAATCGTCTAGGGGTACCTTCCCTACTTTTGCATAAATATAATATATGTATTAGAGAGGCCTAATCCATTTACTTTCTAGGCTTAATTAATTTCAACAATAATAGGCTTCTTTATTTCCATGCATTTTAATGGATTATAAGATATACAAGGATTCCTTGTTGTGTGTGGAAACATAGATGGCCAAGAAAGGATTAATTGCAAGAGTTTTTCTTATTTGTTTTAGACTCTAAGAGGCGACACAACACAGATTTGGTCAAAGGTTCTTTGAAGAAAGAATTTCATTCAATAATTATTTATTTTACTCCATCATGTGTGGCACATTGGGTTTATTTTTAATCATTATTATTTTTCATGTTTTGGGTTTTATTTGAGATATTTTGGACCTTGTTTTAATTTGAGTTAATAGTAGCTCATTAGGTCAACTAGGGTTTAGTTTTTCCAAGTATAATTACTATTGTAAGACATTATTTTTTTCTAAGTTGGAATATACATTGTTTGCCGCATTTATTGTGTGTATTGTAAGAGGATTTTTATATTTTAATTCTTTATTGAACTACTCTAACTTATCAAATAATTAACTAAGCTTTATGGCATTTTATTTACTTCTTGTTCTCATTTCTTTATAGGTTTTGAGTGAGAGTTCAATTATTTATAGTCTTGGTACCTTAGTATAAATTATCATTGTGTTAAGCTTAATTACAAGCTTGAATTTTGCTTTTTTTTTAAATGGTCGATTTGACTGTGGGTTTCTGGATCTTTAAATCCACGAGGTTTACATTAGTTGGTATTAAAGCAAGGTTTTAAAATTAAGTTATATCCCTTTTATTTTATTTTTTTAGTTTTTGTGTTATTTCATTGTTGTCGTAATATAAAACCTAGTTGTAGTAAAGTTTTTAAAAAGAATAAGAAATATAAAGATAAAGATAAGAGAAATTGAAAAAAAAAGGAAAATAGGGTTTATCCGTAAATTATGTTTCATAAAAATAATCCTTGAAAATAAAAAAATTCTAAACAAATTCAATTCTTTAGATATCTTAGTGACATATCTTGATTTTTAAAATTATTTAGACATAAATTGTTAGGTTATTTCTGAAAATTACAAAAACAAATTTCATAACAGGTTGTTTGACATCAATATTTTCTTTCTTTGTTAGTTTCAACTATTAGTCAAAAGTTAAAAAATGAATAGTGTCTTTAATTAGTTTGGGTTATTTTAGTCTTATTTTATCATTAATTTTATAATTTTTTTGTCTCTTTGTATCATTTGTAATTCACATGAATTCATTTTGCTATTTGTGTTTTCATATTTATAGTTTTGTATTGATAGTTTTTGTTTTTTTATTGCATCTTGAATCTTTATATTATTTTGGATTATGCTATTATGTTGTTAATTTTTCATGAATTAGTTCCTTAAAAAAACTGAAATTTTGAGATTGAAAGATAAAAGGCGAAAATGTGAGCATATTATAGTAAAAAGCCTAAAACTTAAATGAAACATGAGAGTAGTGATGTCTAATAAGTGTAAACACTTGAAGGAATGTGCATGGATATATTTGTTTTGCTAATAACATGATTTTCAGATCTTGACAATGTCAACAAAAAAATGGATTATCACCTCCAATGGATATGAACAATAAAAAATAGGGTTATTTGGCTATGCAACAACAATTAAAGATGATGACAATAAGGCTTAAAGAGTTTATGAATGAGATGGATGGATTGAAAACCGAAGTAGCTAGCCTTTTAGATGGGCTAACCCATAGAGGTCTCGAGGGTAAAAAACTTGCAAAACGAGTTGTTCCACCTTTAAAGGAATCTATAATTGAAATTATTGATAAGGAGGTCAATGATTTCGATTATGATCATGGTAATAGGTTTCGATAACACATAACCTACAAACATGAGGGGTTTTAGCCATATGACTATTTTGTCCATAAAAAAGTAGGTATGAAGGATGGCTTTCATGATAATCTAGGTAATAAACTATGGAGTATTAAGATGAAGATTATAGTTTTTCTAGGAAAAAACGATCATGAAGTTTATTTGAAGTCGGAGAAAAAAGTAGAGTTAATATTTGATTGTCACCATTACTCTAAGAAAAAAAACGATAAAACTTATTGTTATTGATTTTACTGGCTATGCTATTATTTAGTGGATCAATTTGTTTTTAGGTGGAACAATAAGTGAAGAGAGACTTGTAAAGATTTGGGATGAGATTAAAGCAATCATGAAAAAAAGATTTGTTATTAACCAATATTATAGGGAATTATATTAGAGATTGCAAAGTCTGACTTAAGGGTCTGAAAGTGTAGAGGATTACCACAAATAGATGGAGATTGTCATGATTAAAACTAATATTTTGAGGGATATAAAGGCTACAATGACAAGATTTTGAATGGTTTAAATAGAAAAATAACTATTGTGGTTGAATTACATAATTATATTGAGCTAGAAAATATGGTTCACATGGCTATTAGAGTAGAGAGGCAGTTAAAAAAAAAGAGCAACACACATCGAAGAGGTAATTCAATTTCTTTTTTAACTTGGAAGCCAAATTATAGAAGAAAAAGAGTTGCCCTATCAAAACCAAATATTGTATGGAACAAAGTTGAACTACCTCAGTCCATAAAGAATGATTTGGCAACTATTTTCCAAGGTAAAACCAAAATTCACTAATTATAATCATGATATTAAATGTTATAAGTGTTTGAGAAATGAACATATAACTTCACAATATCTAAATAAAAGGGTTACAGTTATGAGAGAACACAAGGGAATTGAATCCAAGAGAGATACATCACAAGAGGATAAAATATCACTACTTGAGAGTTGTAATGATATATAGTATTCAATTGGTGGAGAAGTTTTGATGATTAAAAAATCACTTAATGTTCAGATTAAGAAGGATGATGCAGAGCAACAAAGGGACAATAATGTTTTTACTAAATGTCATATAAATAATAAGATATATAGTATGATTATTGATAGTGGAAGTTGTGCTAATATTGTTGGTGCTACATTTGTTAGAAAATTGTTAGAAAATTGAGTCTGAACACTATAAAGCATAAAAGACATTATAAACTTTAATGGTTAAATGAATGTGGTGAAATAAAAGTTACTAAATATCTTTTGATTTTTTTTTGTTGGAAACTATAAGGATAGAGTTTTATGTGATATGATTCCTAATGCATATTGTCATAACCCAATTCTAGTTATTCCTCAAAATACACTTTTTTTTTAAAAATAAAAATCAAAAAAATAAAATAAATGCTAGCAACGTATAGAAAGCAGGTCGAATAATATAGCTGCAATTTTAGAGGAAATCTACGACCTAATTGTACCCCATTATGCTAAAAAAAGAAGAAACAATGTAAATTTAAGGTCAAATTAATTTATTATTGGACAAATTTGCATAATAAATAAGTCCAAGGACATAATTAAATTTTTGATAGGCCAATTTGATTTAATCATCGACCAAATTGGTTTTTAATTATGTTTAAGAATTAATTTTAGTCCAATTGAAGGATTTAATTAAGTGCAAGGACTTAATTACACTTTAAATGAGTCAAATTAATTTTATTTGGTGCTTAATTGGTAAAAAAAAAAATAAGTTTTTGGGCTCAATTTGTTCTTAATTGAGAGGATTGAAATTTTAAGAGACCAAATTTAATTTTTACCAACTTAATTGATTGAATTCAGGGGCAAAATTGCTAGAAAATTAAAGTTTTGGGATTAAATTGAACATCTTCATAGACAATGACTATTTTGTAAAAGACACCGAACTATAGGGGCTTAATTGGTTGAAACAGGGGGTGAAATTGAAGAACTTAAAAGTTTAATGATCAATTAGGTCTTAAATTTCATAAATCCAAGACCAAAGTGCAAAAGACGCATAAATCTGAGGTTCATATTGAAGCTCGGCAGGGGGTAAATTGTATTAAATCAAAAGTTTAGGGTCAATTAGGGGTGCAATTGAACTGAATTGAAAGATAAAGAACTAAATTGAAGTTGGACAAAAATCCTTAATTTAAACCTAAACGACACCGTTTTGAATTAAAAAAAAAAACAGACTAGACGACGCGTCGTCTGTTCACTATTAATTGTCTTCCCCAATCTTGTCCGAGAATGTTGTCCGGGTAACTACTTTTTAGGTGCATTTAATGCTTTATATGTCCACCAAAATTGACAACACATGAACCAAAATGGTCACCTGACATCCCTCTATCCCTTAGTATGGTCCGTTCATGCCTATTAACATCAAAACAGCCCTGACGCCGACCTAAAGTGGCCACCTTGGGCAGCCTTGAACTGTCAGACTTGACAGTTCATGGTGCCTCCTTTGAACCAACGGTTGCGATCCTTTAAAACCGAATCAAGGGCTGAAATGTTTCCCAAGTATAGACAAGATTACCCTCTTCCAATCTCTATAAATAGGAGTGGATTTCATGGCCTGAACAAGAAGAAAATTGGGTCCAAATTCAGCCAAAACCAGCCCCTCTACCCCCGATTTCTATAATTTTCTCAAATGTTTTTCTACCAATTTTGCATAATATCGGGTTGTAATTTACACTGTAAAATACAAATCCGGTATTAAAATATCTGATTTTCTCTAAAATATTTCACAAAAAATTCAAAACCTTTAAATTAATTTCCCTTTAAAAAAACAAAAAAGACAAAAAAAAATTATTTTCATGCATATGGTCAAATCCTAAAATGTTTTCCAATCATATTTTCACAAAAAATTGCATCTTTTTCATGTTTTGAAAATCTAAGAAAAATGGATATCATAACTAGTTTATGATCATCCATTAAGGTTTGACCAAAATATCAAAAACCTTTTTCCAATCTGTTTTTTAAGGTCCAGATATAGACTTTAATATTTATATGGTGTAGAATTACATGATAAAGTGCACCCTTAGGTTTTAAAGATACAAGGTGTAAATAAATGCGATGCTTAAATTCAAACTTTAGAATGGTTAGAATTTAATCCAATAAGGTAGAGACTTTCTCATGAAGAGAGATTTGCCTTGAACCTTAGAAAAGACCAACGAATAGAAACCCAACCAAAAAAACAATCAAACAATTAAACAACAATGCAGCTTACCTTAGCTAGGGTGCACTGGGGGTGATGCGTCTTCCCCTTGCACAACCAGTCCCTTACCTAGACTCTTGCAAACCATAGTTTCCTAGTGACCATAATCTAGGTGGCGACTCCTGAACATTAATCATAATTTTATGATTAAATCCAAAAACCTTTTCAACACAACACCTCATTAAGAGGCACGACAAAAGCCTTTGTCGTCACCCCCGATGTCACCACGCACCTCGCGACATATACTATATACTTATTGTTGGGATATCCTTTGCAATTTGATAGGAAAGCTAAGCATGAGGGGTTTAAGAACATATATTCTCTTAAAATGATGGAAAAACTTTCACACTTATACCATTATCACTTAGCAAGTTAATGAAGACCAACTGAAACAGAAAAAAGAAAAATTAAGCCAAAGGGACAAAACAACCATGTGAGGATACGAGGAAGATTGAAAATAATAGGAGTAACGAGAGAAAAACTTTAACCAAAATGTAGAAAGATAAAGTTTTGATTGAGAGAGAATAATAAAAAAGGGGGTAATAAGAGAAAAGAAGGTGGAAAAAAAATAAAGAAACATGTGAGTTTTAAAGGAAAAAAGAGTGAGATCATAAATGTTTATTTTTCTAACATACCTATGATTTTACTTGTATATAAAGAGATATATTTTAGCACTAACTAGTTAGCTGGCCCGCACTACGCTGCTGGCTTACCTTTTATTTTCATTAAAAAATTGGATTTGGGTCCTGCATATTGCAGAACCCAAGGCTATTTGGGTCCACCACTAGCAAGACCCAAGTCTATTTTGGGTTCTGAAGCTGCAAGACCCAATGATAATTGGGTCTTAGCACAACCCAAATGCCACGTGTGCACTGGTTTTGCCCAGCGCACAGCAAGCAGCCCAAGCGCCTCCTGTTCGATTAGTCTGTTGACATACAAGTAGACAACCAAAACGCCACGTGTCCCCACGTGGTTTTTCTTCGATGGTGATAACAATTTTTTAAAATTTATTAACGATGATGATGATGATGATAATTTTTAATTTTACCTTTCAAATCAAATCTATGGTTGTTTTTCAATATTAATAATAATTTTTTTTTCTAATTTAGTAATTATTTTATTAATAATATTCATTATTATAAAAATAATAATATTTATAACACAAAAGATAATATTTGTAATATTAATACTTTTGATTATAGTAAAATAATAATATTCATAACATAAATAATACTATTTTTAATTCTAAGAATATTTAGAACTCAAATAATAATATTTTTTTATATTAAAAATTTGAATTATTATAAAAATAATAATATCTTTGATATGAATACATTGATTTATAAGATAAATAATGATATTTAAAACACAAATAATAATATTTTTTATATGATTACTTTGTATTAGTAGAAAAATAATAATATTTACAATACAAATTATAATATTTTTTATATTAATACTTAGAATTGTTGAATATTTTTAATAATATTACGCTGCGGGCTCACTTTTTATTTTTATAAAAATATCATAAAAATAATATTTTCTTTCAAATTAATTAATTATAAATAATAATATGTTTTCAATTTAATAATAATATGTCCAGGTCCAACATGGAATGGACGTAGTCGCGTCCAAACCCAATGTGAGGTTGAGCGTGGACGTGTTCAGGTCCAAATGGAGGTGGACGTGGTCGCGTCCAGGCCCAATGTTGGGTTTGGCGTGGACGCGTCCAGGTCCAAATGGCGTTAGATGTGGTCGTGTCCAAATCCAACGTGAGGTTGGGCGTGGACGCGTCCAGAGCTTTCACCGTAGACTGCACTGTGGGTGCGCCTCCAGCCTGGCGCTTGGGGTTGCTGGTTGCAGCCTCACACATGCCCTATCAAATAGTGCAGTCCACAGTGAAAGCTCTCACGGTCCACAATGGAAGCAGTCACAAGGCCGCTATAGTGCAATCCACAATGAATTCACTCACAGTGCACAATAGTCCGCGCTACAGTGAACAAACAGTGCAGTTTACAGTGAAAGCTCTCACAGTCCATAGTGAAAGCATTCATAGGGCCGCTACAGTGCAGAACAATGTAATCCACATTGAATTTACTCACAGTGCACAGTAGCCCGTGCTACAGTAAAACACTGATCAATTTTAGTTATAGTTGATAAACTTAATCTTTGTATTTCTAGTGTTTGTGTTTTGTTATTACATGATCATGAGGATATTTTCCCCGATGAAATTTCTACTATTAGAAAAATTGAACATCAAATTAATCTTGTATGCAGAGCAACAATAACTAATATGTCAGCCTATAGAAGTAATCTTGAGGAGACAAAGAAGCCTCAAATGCAAGTGGAAAAGTTGATGTTAAATGGGTATATAAAAGAAAGCATGCGTTTGTGTGCAGTTCTAATGTTGTTGGTACCAAAAAATGATGAGACTTGGAGAATGTATATTGATTATCATGCAACCAATAATATTAGAGTAAAGTATACACATCTAATTCCTAGACTTGATGATATGTTAAATAAGTTGTATGGATTTTATGTGTTTTCTAAAATTGATATGAAAAGTGAATACATCAAATTATAATAAAAGAAGGAGATGGATGAAAAACTACCTTTAAAATTAAATGCGGTTTATATGAGTGATTAGCTATGCCTTTTGAACTTACTAATGAACCTAACACTTTCATGTTAAACCATATTTTGCACAATTTCATAAGTAGATTTGTTATGGTTTATTTTGATGATATTTTGATTTATAACAATAATTTAGAAGAGCATGTTGAACATTTAAGAAATGTATTCGATGTTTTAAGAAAAAAAATGTTTACGTGTTAATCTAAAAAAAATGTAACTTTTGCACGAGTCTGTTTAGTATTGTGGTAGTTTTTATGGTTGTGGTTTGAAAAAAAATTGTTTTATAAAAAGTACTTCTGGTTGAGGTTAATTTGGTATTTATGTATGTTTGGTTAAAACTGTGGTTGAAATTGAGGTTGAATAAAAAGTAGTTTAATCTGTTTGGTTAAGAATGCTTTTGAAATTGAGGTTACCATCACGTATAAAATACATCCGACAAGGACTACAGTTTTCTTGGTTTCTTATGCGCGCAACAATATCAGGTAAAATATAATCAGGAACAAAATTAAGATTCCAATCAAATTCTGCAAATGTTACGTCATTAAGCGATCTCCGTCTAATTTATGTAGTGTCATTGAATAATGTTAAACACTAGTTTTTTTAATAAAACACAATTAAAAAATAAAAAATAATTTTATTTTATTTTACTGGGTCGGACCCAGTTCAATGCATTTTGAGCTTTGGACCGGACTGTCCGGCCGAACGATGGAGGCATGCTCCACTTTTCAGTGAATTTCATCCGCGCAAGAAGCAGCAAGGAGCTGCTTTCCTTTCCCTTGTGTTTCAAATGCAAATCACCGAGGGACCCATGAACAGTAAACTGAATTTTTTTTTTCACAACCAAACATGTTGCATCTGCGTTTTAAACAAAACGCAGACACAACCTCCTAAACAAACGTTACCTTAGTGTAAAAGGAATTGAGATGGATAAGAAAAATGTAAAAGTTATCCAAGAATGACCTATACCTAAATCAATCATAGAGGTAAGAAGTTTCCATGATTTGACTAGTTTTTACAAGAGATTTGTTAAAGATTTTAGTGCACTAGTCACACCTTTGTTTGATGTAGGTGACAATTTGAAATTGAATCCTTTTAAGGAGAGAGGATGGTGTGTATGTTTATTTGTTTCCGTGTGTTTTATGAATTCCAAGCTATGGAAGGATTCCTTATTATGTGTGAAAACATAAGTGGTTAAGGAAGAATTAATTGCAAGAGTTTTATTTGTTTGTTTTGGACTCTAAAAGGCAACTTGACACATACTTGCCCAAGAATTCTTTTCAAACAAGGATTTCACTCAATAATTTTTTCTTCTACTCTATTATATTAGACATATGGGGTTTATTTTTAGAATTATTATTTTATTATTATTCATGTTTTGGGCTTTATTTTATTTTGGATTAATGTTAACCCATTAGGTCAACTAATGTTTAGTTTTTCCAAGTATAAATGCTATTGTAAGACATTATTTTTTTAAGTTAGAAAATACATTATTTGTAGCGTTTATTGTGAGAGGATTCTCATATTTTGGTTTTTTATTGAACTGCTTTGATTTATTGAAGAATTAATCAAGTTTCATGGCATCTTCCATATTTCTTATTAGCTTTGATTTATAGGCTATGAGTAGGGGTTCAATTAGTTATAGTTTTAGTGTCTCGGTACATTTTATCTTTGTGTTAAGCTCAATTATAATTCTAAATTTAGCTTTATTGGAAAGGTTCAACTTGATTGTGGGTTTTTAAATCTTTTTATATTCATACGGTTCGTATTAGGAAAACTCTTTCTAGTTAAATAAATAATTGACTTTAAAGAAAGAAAAGTGTTTTCCTTTTGTTTTCTTAACAAAAAAACACTTTTCGAAACTTTCAGGAAAAAACAAGGTTTAAATATATTTTTATTATTTTTATTATTATTTATTTTATTTAAAATAATTAATGAAATTAGATTTTTTTCAATTTCATCTTTCTTTAACTTTTTTATTTGTCGATTTGGTCCATATTATTTTGATTGCTATTTATTTTATTTAAAATAATTTATGAATTGGATTTTTTTAAAATTTCATCTTTTTTCAACCTTTTTATTTGTCAAATTTGATCTTTTTTTCCTTTTTAATAAAATTGAAAAAATATTAATAAATTATTTTTTAACTTATATTTCATAACATATTCAAACATCAAAAATACTTTCTAATCATTTTCTATGACTCTATTAAATATAAAAAAGTAATTTATTTTTCATTATAAAAAAATTAAAACTCTTATTGATATTATTGTACAGATAAAGATAATTATACATAAAACTAAAAGGTGTGGGGAAATCATTGTTTCCCCACCCAAATCTTTGTGGTGCATTCCTCTTTTTTTCATCTTTTTTTTTCAATTTTCATTTTTTTTCCAACTTTCCCTTTTTTTTGTTTATTTTTTCATTTTTTTTCCAAAATTACTTTCCTTTTTTTTGCCAACTTTCCTTTTTCCTTTTTTTTTTCATTTATTTTTTCTTGTTTTTTTTTTAAATTATCTTTATTGATTTTACTTTTTAAATATTGAGCTGGTTAAAAATTTTACTTTGTAATTTTTTTCCTTTAAAATACTATGAATTCCTACGGTGTTTTCCCACATAATTTTTCTATTTTATTTTTTTATTTTTCAAAATTATATTTGTCTATTTTTTTTATATTGAATTGATTGAGAATTTAGTTTTGTAATTTTTTTCTTTAAAACATTGTTGATCGCTACAGTGTTTCTCTGTATGGTTTTTTTTATGATTTTCTTTGAAATTATCTTTTTTATTTTATTTTTTAATATTGAGCTGGTTAAAAATTATAGTTATAATATGTGAGGAAAACATTGTAACTTTCCTCGCAAATTACTGTGGATTGCTACAGTGTTTTTTTCCATATGGTTTTTTTTCTGTTTTATTATGTTTTTCCCTAAAATTGTCTTTTTTTCATTTTATTTTTAAAATATTAAGATGATTAAAAATTGCAATTACAAGTTTTTCCTCACAAAACACTATGGATTAATATAGTTTTTCCTCACATGGTTTTTTTCCAGTTTCTTTTGTGTTTTCTTTTTTTGTAATATTTTTTCCAAAATTATCTTCGTTGATTTTTTTTTAATATTAAGTTGGTTAGAATTTAACTTTGTAATAAAGCTTAATCATGTGGGGAAAACACTGTAGATTTCCTCACAAAACATTGTTGAGAATTACAGTAACAAGTCATTACAAATAAAGCTAAATCATGTGGGGAAGCACTGTAGCTTTCATCACAAAACACTATGAATTGCTACAGTGTTTCCAACATGATTTTTTTCTTTTTTTGTTTTTTTTGTTATTTTTTTTGAAATTGTTCCTGTCGATTTGATTTTTTTAATATTGAGCTGATTAAGAATTTAGCTTTGTAATTTTTTTTTTAAAACACTGTGAATTGTTGCAGTGTTTTCCCATATGATTTTTTCCAAAATTATCTTTGCCATTTTTTTTAATATTGAGTTGGTTAAGAATTATAATTACAATAAAGCTAAATATATGGGGAAAACGTTGTAGTTTTTCTCACAAAACACTATGAATTGCTACAGTATTTCTCTAAATGGTTTTTTATTTTATTTTATTGGGGAAAGTACTGTAGTTTTCCTCACAAAACATTGTCAATTGCTACAACGTTTTTCCTCATGAGTTTTTTTCCTTCTAAAATTATCTTCGTTGGTTTTTTTTAATATTAAATTGGTAGAGAATTTGTAATTCAAATTGTTTTTTAAATTTGAGGGAATAAGAATCAAATTAACAAAAAAGCTAAATCATGTGGTGAAAACACTGTATCTCTCCTCCTAAAACACTGTGGATTGCTACAAATTATTTTGTTCAGTCTCTAAGTTTTGATTACCAACACAACTTTTTTTTTCCGTCTTGAAATATTGGCTCCATCATACCTTTAGTTTCTATTACTTATTTAACGCTGATTCACAATTATAACACTATTAAATATATTTGTTTTATAAACCTATGACAGCGCGTGGGTATGCCGTCTTGTCTATTATAGATTGTAACAATTGAACCATAATAATACTAAGAAAAGTTTTATTGCATGATTTTTTAGGTTTAAACATGCAGCTTGTGAAAATAAATTATGGATGGCTATTCCAAGATAGGATTTTTGCTGCAGTTATTGATTGTTTCTTTTTTCTGATTAATATGTTTGTCTTCTGTACACGTGGTTAATCTCTTTTTTTTTAGAGGGTTCTAGTGCAAAATAGTTTCTCATTTCTGTGTGGGTTCTACTTCATATTGCCAGGATTGCTGGTCATTATTTAACAGTATATTTGAAATTATAAGTAGCAGTTATTATTTACAGTATTTTTTATTAAAAAATTTATGAAAATAATAAATTTTTTAATTTTTAAATTTTTTTTTAAAATCAACCTATTAAAACAATTTTAAAATATAATTTTTAATAAATTGTTTTTTAAATTTGAGGGAATAAGAATCAATCCATTCCTACGCGCCTCTGTTCCAGAACCGCGCGTGAAAACAAATATCAAATCCCAAAGCTAAACGGCCTTAAACCCGGAAGGCCTTCATTTCCTCCATAACCGCGCGTGAAAACAAGTTTCCTTCGCGTGGAATTCACTAAACCAAAAAATTCACACACGCTCAACGCCATCAAAATACAACCTAATAGCATGTCCCATTGGTCAAATCTACAAGAAGTCAAGCCAAAGCAAGAACCCACACAGTCTCAACCAATAAAACCTCGATACAAGACCAAGCTCACGTGACATAGCCTCATTTTATCGCAAACCTAACCTCACCCAATAAAGCGCCCCTCTCCTCCTGTCTTCTTTCTCTTCCCATCCTGTCCGTTGTGTACTGTTTTGTGCCCTTCTCTCTCAAAACCTTTCCATTGGCCGAGAATTCCATTTCTAGGGTTTTCAATCCTCTTAAAATAAGGAAATTGCATCTCCTTCTTTCTTTCTCATGGTGAAATTGATTCCCGAAATCCAATGCTTCCATTTCCATTCAATTCCAAAATCCACAAATCCTAATTTCCAATTGTGATGCCTTTCACCATCAGTGAATGGCTCGATTCCAGTTCAATTTCGCCTTTATAGCCTTTTTAATTACAACAATAACCCTAACCACAAACCCTAGAGTTCTCTCTTCGGATTCGGAATCCGATTCCTTTTCGATAATTGATTTCGATTCCAATCTCCTCTTCCACCAAGACTACTCTCCACCGTCACCACCTCCACCGCCACCGCATCCACCGTCGGCATCTTGCACTGATGATCTCGGAGGCATCGGTTCGATTGATACTGCGTGTCAAATAGTTACCGACGTGAATCTCACTCGTGACGTGTATATAGAAGGGAAAGGAGATTTTTATATCCATCCCGGTGTGAGGTTCCAATGCCCTAATTTTGGATGTTCAATAACGATAAATATCTCAGGAAATTTCAATTTATCAGTTAATTCGTCGATTTTGACCGGTACGTTTGAGCTTGTTGCGAATAATGCTAGTTTTTTTAATGGTTCGGTTGTGAATACGACGGGATTAGCTGGGGATCCTCCTCCGCAAACGAGTGGTACACCACAGGGGTTAGAAGGGGCCGGTGGAGGGCATGGAGGAAGAGGGGCATGTTGTTTGATGGATAAAGAGAAGTTGCCGGAGGATGTTTGGGGAGGGATGCGTATTCGTGGTCGAGTTTGCAGGAGCCATGTAGTTATGGGAGTAAAGGAGGGAGTACGAGTAAGGAAGTGGATTATGGAGGGGGAGGAGGTGGGAGAGTGAAAATGACAGTGAAGGAGTATTTGGTTTTGGATGGGGCTGTATTGGCTGATGGTGGTAATGGGGGTGTCAAGGGAGGTGGTGGTTCTGGTGGGAGCATACATTTGAAGGCATATAAAATGTAATTTACTTACTTACCAACTACATTCATTCCTCTGTCTTGTGTTGGATTTATTGTTAGGATGCTGTTTTATTTTGGAATTTTATATGTTTTTAATTGGGTAATTGGAATTGGGGTTTTGTGGATTACATTTTGGAAAATAATAAATTGAAAGATTGATCAATGAAAATCTAGTTAAAAAAGTCTTGTTCAATAATGTAGAGTTCTTGATTTGGAATTGTTTAGTTTGGTTTTTGAGGGGATTGAGGTTTAATGGTTTAAGAATTTGTGAAGAATTAATGGAGATTGGTTAATGCAAGGCTGGTGAAAGAGTCTTGTGAAAGGTAAGATGTAATGAAGACAATGGAGTTTGAACATTAGCCTTTTTAATGGTATTATCAAGAGTGTTATAAGGTTTTAGATATCATATTATTTATGTGAGATAAGATGTAGCATCAGCTTTGAAGGGTAAATGTGAATCCCAATGGCTATGGAAGATCATTTTTACCATAGAATGAGACTTAATTGGTTTAATTAAATATTGTGTTAAATGAAGGAAAATCTTTTGATTTCCTTTCATAGATGTCCTTTCTTTATTGATAACTAGAAAGAATTCGGTCACTGCCTCTCCATTTGGTCATGTTCGTACCCCTTATATATCTAGGCCTAATGCAATGTTTTTCATAAAGTGGCCTTGCTTGGTCTACTGACTTTCAATGTTTAGCTATGCTGTGGCCCTGCTTACTCGATTCTGGTAGTGCATGCTGTTTTGCATTTTCTCAGTCAATTGTCACTGTCTTTCTTGCTTTTGCATTTGGATGGCATGGACAGTCAGATAGTTTACTGATATATACCTGCCTCTAATTATGATCTTCGAATGGAGGACAAGACACTATATTCTTGTATGTCAAATATAGTTACAGTTTATGTGCAGTTGGAGAGGGGTTTAACTATACAAGAGTTTGATAACTGAGGGCATCAAATGTACATACACGCATGCTTCATTATGTGTCTGGTTATGCATGTGTGTCTTGTAACTTGAAGAATATCTGCATGTGTGTGAGCATGCATGCAAGGAAGGCACATTTGAGAGGTTGAATTATTTAATATCATGTCATCCATGTATCTGTGGTAGACTGAGTTTTAGGTACAATGCTGATCATGTCTGTCTCAACTTGCATTCTCTGCAGTCATGGTATCCCCATTGGGTTTTAATGTCTTTGTGACTTGTCTCTATGTGAAGAGCAGGACTGGAGGTGGCAGTATAAGTGCTTGTGGAGGTAATGGTTTTGCTGGCGGTGGCGGGGGAAGAGTTTCAGTTGACATTTTCAGTAGACATGATGACCCTCAAATATTTGTGCATGGTGAGACTCATCATGTTCCCTTGCCACGCCTAGATTTTTATTATGAAATCTTGTGAACTACTTGTCTGCTTTCCTATAGAGACAGAGAAGTGTAGGTTTAATTAAAAGGAAGTTTGAACTATCATTCATGTTCACAACATTTACATTCTTTCCTTTTTTTTATAATCTGAATTATGTTGAAGTGTCCTTTAAGGCAGTCTTGGAGGTAAGAATATGCATTTGGAGGTATTTTTTTCTCTTCATTTATATACACAACCACTAAATACATCCAATTTAGCCACCCCCCCTCTCTCGTCCATGTCTGCCAAATATAGTCACCAGATGAATGTGAGAGGGTGGAACATTCTACTGGGTATATTAAATAGTTTCTCTGTTAGGCTTATACTTTTATTGTTCTGAAAGTCTTGCAAAGCCCCATTCCTATAATTCAAAATTTCTATCTTGAGCTCATTTTTGTTTGGATATTATTATTGGGGTGCAATTGCTATCTGTGTATTAGATGACTCTATGTTTGGAGGACTTGTCCTTTTATGGTTCAATTCAATTGTTCTTTTCAATGTGCAAATACTGAAATCGCATGCTTTGTTGTTATGCTTGTAGGAGGAAATAGTATTGGTTGTCCAAAAAATGCAGGTGGTGCTGGAACTTTATATGATGCTGTTGCCCGGAGCCTTACCGTAAGCAACCACAATATGTCTACTGATACAGATACGCTTCTATTGGAGTTTCCTTATCAGCCTCTCTGGACAAACGTTTATGTTCGAAATCATGGCAGGGCTACTGTTCCATTGTTCTGGAGTCGTGTCCAGGTTGTTGAAATTTGAGTTGCTTCTTAGCTTCTTTATGTCTGCAAGAACTTGTTAGCCTTGGGAAGAGATTAAGACCTCTTTCTTTGTGGGTTGTTGGTATCATTTAATGGAAATGAATAGAGTGGAGAAATAGGAAGAGTATGAAGTGCATAAATAGGAATGATCTGAAATTGCAAAGATTAAGAAATTCTATTTTGAAGGTGGGTTGTGGTCTCATTTAAAGGAAATGAATAGAGTGCAGAAACAGGAATAATTTGTAGTGCTGGTTTTAGAATGTGCAATACTTTGTGTGTCATGCATATAATAGCAGGCAGAAAAAGATGAATTCTTACTAAAAACTACATGTGCATGCACAGGCCCAGACATATAACCAATTCCTGCATAACATGCAAATATGCATTTATTATATACTTCAGCAAAATTATTCAGTCTATTTGTCCATTTTTTTCGTCAGTTTTTTTAATTTTGGGACATCATTCAGGCACAACTATTCAGAAAGTTTTTAAAATTGTACTTGATGAAAATGCTGAAAAGCATAGAAATTCTGTCCATATAAGATGGCTTGCACCGGCTGTTTGAGAGGCTTGTTTCTAATGTCAATAGGAATTTATTGTATTCTTGTATATTTGTCTATATAAGATAGCCTGCACTTGCTGTAGCTTTTTTATATTTCATTCTGTCCATATAAGATAGCTTGCATAAGCTGTAGGATCTTTTGGAGCACCGGGCAGGCCTTTTATGTTGGCCTCCCTTTTTAATCTTTTTCATTAGTGGAATTTTGAGACAATGGGTTGAAGGTATCAACTCTCAAAGGAGAGGATATTTCTACTGGTACACTATTTTGTTATCTTAGTTGGCGGTCATCTTCTTTGGCCACAATCTTTTGCATTTGGATTTTTGATTGATGCTAAGTTTTCTCTGTTGATATAATTGCATTTTAAGCTAATCCTGGTCAAATATGTAGGTCCAAGGACAAATAAGTCTGTTATGTAGTGGAGTCTTAAGCTTTGGGCTGGCTCATTATGCTTCATCAGAGTTTGAATTACTGGCCGAAGAGCTTTTAATGAGTGACTCTGTAATCAAGGTAAGCTATATGCATTTATGACTTAACAAACATGGCAAAAACCCATGCTGCTTTATGTTTTCCGCCAGCATTAAGGAAAACTCTATGCTTTTCTTTGGTTTCCCATACAGGATACAAGGAATGGAAAGGAGAGAAGAAAAAAGGGGAGAAAATAGAATAACATAGAAAAAAGAGAGTAGAAAATGAATTGCCATCCATTCTCAATTGCTTATCATCAGAATCCTCTATTCCACATTACATAATATGGGTTCTCATGTTGAGGCTCCACCAAAAACTCTAATAGACCATAGTAAGTAGGTAATAGAATGAAGTCTCTCAAACTGAACTCCCAATTAATATTAAACACACATCCTTGGTCTTGATTCATTTTATTCTTCTCATCTCTAATTGCATCATTAAATCTGTGCAAAACTTGTGGGTATGTGTTGGATCTTCAGGAACCCTAGTATAACAAAACTAAATTGGAAATAAAGTATCTTCTAAACCATAAAGTTCCCTAGTAACCCAAAATTTCATTATAACCTGAAGTAACTAGTTTTTGCAAATAAGATACAAATTGTAGTAGAGCCTCAAGAAGAATAGCTTTCAAGTTTCTGTCAACTAAATTGTTTGCAAACTGAAATTGCTTGTGTGTCACTGCATCACTCCTGGAAGTTTCATAACTTCTCAGCATGTCCATGGTTATTGTGAAATTCACCCATCATTCTATCACCCATTTGTTGGCCCTTGCCTTGTATAGTTATGTCTTTGTATGCACTTGTATGTATATATTTTGTCTATCATGGGAACACCTGCATATTGGTGCAGTTTTACCTTTTGAATTTTTATATCCAACATAACACTCTGAGTAATGTTAGAGTTATTATTGCTTTTGTTAATCTCCTATTAAAACTAAAACTTGGAAATCATCCCTAGTATTATTCTAACTGTTTGATGTCTTTTCCTTTATTTATAGTATACTTAATTGTTTCATAATTATGGTTTCTTTAAACCTTCACTCCTAGTCTGGTGGTAGTATTTTTTTTCAGACTTGATAGATGAGAATTTGAAGTTTCTGCCTATTCCACTCTCTACCCATGCATTGTTTAGATTTGCATTCTGTTGTTATTTGTATGCTGTTTCTTATTCATGCTTGTACGCGTATGAATTTGATGTGCATGATCTTTGCTTTTTGCACATCAGGTATATGGTGCTCTACGCATGAGTGTAAAAATGTTCTTAATGTGGAATTCTCAAATGCTCATAGATGGGGGTGAAGATGCAACTGTTGGGACTTCTTTGCTTGAGGCTAGCAATCTAGTTGTTCTCAAGGTACTTTTTCATTGTGTCCTTTACATATTACTTAAGCTGTGTTTGCAAATGATATGCCGATCCTTTTTGTAAAACAGGAATCATCTGTCATACATTCTAATGCCAATCTGGGAGTTCATGGTCAAGGTCTATTGAATTTGTCAGGACCAGGCAATTGGATCGAAGCTCAACGTTTGGTTCTATCACTATTTTACAGTATTCATGTAAGCTGTGTTTTGTAATTTAATTAACTGTATTGACCTTGATGGCTTACGAAGTTCACTTTGCTTGGTGGTTACATAGTGGTCTGTCCCCTGTTGTTTTGGGGAAAAAACAGTGATTCTAATGCATTCAAGTTCTCGTCTCAGTTTTGTAGTTATTTTTTGCACTACCTGCTGCTCTGGTTTTATTTGCAGTACTTGAAAAGTATACCCACTGTTTCATTAGTTTTTAGCAGTCATGGCTGCTGGGATGAGATATCAAATAAGTGCATCTGGCATGGCTATAGTACATTGTTTTTTGGATGTCCAATATTTTTTTCAATTTTTAGAAGTCAATAAAATTGTTTTAGTTTCCAATAATATCCCATAGTCTTTACCGCATGTTAAAATGAACTTTCAATGTAAATATTCAAGTGGATTAGGATTCACTTTGGAAAGTTTGTGTCTGTATTTATTGCAATCTTCCTAAAACATTCCTCTGTTGTCAAATATATTTCTGAAGGACCACGGGATGGAGTGATTCTTTCGTAAGGGTTATGGAAAAAGGTTGAAAAGTTTGTTTGTTTCTTATTTCTTATTTCTGTTACACTAATAATGTTGTTGTGGCATGATTTTGTCCCCGAAACCTTTCAATGTTTGTCTACTAGCCTTGCTGATGCATGTGACAAGTTTGTATTCTTACCATTGATGACTAATTATGTGTTTCCAATTTTCCATTAGGTTGCACCTGGATCTGTTTTGCGTGGTCCTGTTGAGAATGCAACAAGTGATGCTATGTAAGTCCCATATTTTGTTGGTTTTTTAATCTCTCCACTTTATGTTTGGGCTTACTGAGATCTGTGGTTTTACTTCTGTAGTACACCACGGCTCCATTGCCAACTTGAAGAGTGCCCTTCTGAACTACTTCATCCCCTGAAGATTGCAATGTGAACTCATCTCTGTCTTTTACTCTTCAGGTGATCCTTGAATAGAAGTTGCATGTTATGAGGTTTGAAATTTACTTATTCCAGGTTACCTTACTTCTTTCATTTATTTCAGATATGCCGAGTGGAGGATATTACTGTTGAAGGACTTATAGAAGGATCTGTTGTTCATTTTCATCGGGCCAGAACAATATATGTTCCGTCTTCTGGAACAATAAGCGCGTCTGGCATGGGTATGCTCTCTTTTTCTTTGTACAAGATTCTTTTATGAACATTATCCTACCCTATTTCAGCTTACACAGACTCTCCTCCCTCCCTTCATTTTCCACCTTCCCCTGCACACACTTAGACAGACACCAATAGATTCAATGTATACCCTCACACGGATTTAAGCTGAATTTTGAATAGCGTAGGAGGATTTTTCAAGTTCGTTTGTTGTGTTTGAGTAAAGATGAGAGAAGTTGGTGCTCTCATTGAAGAATCATATTTAGACAGAAGTTGACGACATCATATCATGCAGGTTGCACTGGTGGTGTGGGTAGAGGTAATGTTTTAAGCAATGGTGTTGGCAGTGGTGGCGGCCATGGTGGTAAAGGTGGGTCTGCATGTTACAGCGATAGTTGTATTGAGGGTGGTGTTTCATATGGTAATGCAGAGTTACCTTGTGAACTTGGTAGTGGAAGCGGAGAGGAAATGTCTGCTGGTTCTACTGCAGGTGGTGGTATTATAGGTAAGTTTGTACTTTAGATCAATTTATCAGCTGATAACTTTCAACTTTGTTTTGACATTCTTATGATGTCGTATTATCTTTTATCTGTATCATTTGAAAACCTTCTGCATAATATGGCAAGGGATCTGTCTATCCTTCTTGGCAGAGTGATATTTGGATTACCTCTTTCATGGGTATGTTAAAAATAGCAATATCCATGCATTCAGGTTGGCATCTTTTAACATTGTTAAGTTGCCCTTTTGCATTTCAAGGAAGTTGGTTGTGTTTGTGTTCATATGTTACTTACCTGCCAGCTGATCCACTTATGTTCATTTGTTCTACCTGTCTGGGCAGTAATGGGTTCATTGGAGCATCCCTTGTCAAGTTTGTCTGTTGACGGTTCAGTCAGAGCTGATGGTGAAAGTTTTAAAGGAATCACCAGAGATCAACTGGTTGTCATGAATGGTACTGGTGGAGGTCCTGGTGGTGGCTCTGGAGGAACTATTCTTCTGTTCTTGCATACTCTAGATCTTGGTGGGTATGCTGTTCTTTCAAGTGTTGGGGGATATGGTAGTCCAAAGGGGGGCGGTGGAGGTGGTGGTGGAAGGGTTCACTTCCATTGGTCAGACATTCCAACTGGGGACGTGTACCAGCCCATTGCTCGTGTGAATGGAAGCATCCACACTTGGTTCGTATTTTATCTGATCTGTTTAAACTGATATATTTAAACGATGCATATCTGGTTGTTCCATATAATTCCAATTCACAGGGTTTTCTTTTTCCAAGGAATATTGGAAAACCTAGTTAGAAATTATCAGATCTGCACAGATAATATTGATCATTTAATTCATTCTATATCATGATTATTAGATTTTCCTGGTGTTTGAAATCAATTTGTTCTTAATATTAAAGTCTTTATGAGTACACTGGAATAAAGATAATTTGAGAATTTATGGTATTGTTTAGTCTCAGAAGCTATTTATTTATGAGTTCTAATGAAGTTTAGAAGCCAATTTTGAAGGAAAGACCACTGTTCAAGAGAAGTTGCGTCTGAAATCACAGAATGACTATAGGCTGAATAGTTTGGTAATTGAATAATCAAATAAACAATAATTATGAATAAGAAATTTAATATGAGCTACTTGATATGAGATGTCGGGTGATTGACTCGGTAATTGAGTGGATGAAGCTGTCGGCCAGCTACATAGCATAAAGACACCAGCCAAGTTTGGAAGGGACTAAATTGTTTGTTGATTATCTGAAGATATAGTGGGACATCCACGCTCACATAAATTAGGCAAGGCTGACCGATAGAGCTTCTGTTTGGCACTTGGTGTGCTGAACACGTTAGCACGAAAGCTTGCATAATCCTCATCCTAACACATTGCTTGTTAATGCTTCCCTAATATTATATTTCAGGCATTGGCCAAATGGAAGATATGAATTTCTGTGTGAGCAAATATTAGATTATCTTTGCTTGATGCTTTTTTGGACTCTTCCCAATGATCACAAATAGCATATATGTTCACCTTTCATTAAGCCTGCCACAAGCACGCATTTATCATTTGGATTAAGTTCTTTGAGGGACGAAATCCTTTATCCTGCCTTTACTGAATGCAGTCTGCCCTCTTCATCTTTAGCATTTGTGAATGTATATTCTGCCTTGTTACAATGATTTTATTGTTTACTGTTGGCTCTGTCCTCTGCATCTTTATCATTTGTGAATGTATACTCTGCCTTGTAACACCGATGTTTGTAACTGTTGGCTCTGACACGCATTCTTGGTCTGATTGGGTTTTCACTCTTCATTGCAGGGGAGGATTGGGAAGAGATAAGGGTCATGCTGGGGAAAACGGGACAGTGTCGGGGAAAGCTTGCCCAAAGGGGTTGTATGGAATATTTTGTGAGGTAGTGTATTTAGTTCTTGACATTGTGATATTATCTATGTCTTTTCTTGAGTTAATTATTGCTTGTGTATGTTGAGATTATATGCATGGGTCTTAGGAATTACAATCCTGCTGTCATCAATACAATTTTAGTTGAGAAAATAATGTGGTATTCAATTTCTGTTGCATTTATTTCATGATAAAAAATTGAAGGTGATTTTGTTAGTGTCGTAATTTTAACAGGAGCAATTGTTAAGGGGTAAAACTTATGTCTTCAGGATTTTTCAAGTGTTAGCAAGTTAAACAGTGCATTTTAAATAGTGATCGCGAGAAAAGGATAAAAAATTGAGAGAGGGTTCCTTTCCTTTCCCCCCCTCTACTTCAACCTATGTATGCTAAAACATACGAGGGACAAGAGTGGAAATGGTTTGATTTCTTGCTTCTTTTCCTTCAGTTTGTGCTATACTAAAACGATCTTGCAACTTGTATTAGTTGAATTGTCTCTTAAGTTTTTGGACCACAGAAATGTACATTGCAATCATCTAATCAGAAATAACGGACAAGTATCATGACAAATTGTATTAGTTCTTAGGGAGTTCTGTTGTGATTATCCTTTTTGGTGATTGTTGCAGACATCCTGTTACAAACAATTATTGACTACAATAAAGCTGTAGTTGCAACATATCCTTTTCTTCAGTCTTCAGTTTATCCTTCAATTTTTTGTACTTCTTCAGGAATGCCCAGCTGGAACATATAAGAATGTAACTGGATCCGATAGAGCTCTCTGTCGTCCTTGCCCTGCTGATGATATTCCTCATCGTGCTGCTTATGTAACTGTTCGAGGTATTTAAAGTTGGAGTTCGTAAGTATGTTGCATGATGTAAAACCACATGCTGGGAATCTTTGGTTGTCTGCCTGAAATTTGTATAATTGCATCCTAACAATTTGATCTCTGAAATTTTGCGACCTCTTCGATCCACCTTTGTATGTAAAGGAGATATTAGACAGCACGAATGGAGGGGTGCAGTTTTGAAAGCTAGTGCCTTTTACATTCTATGCCAAAGCAACAAACAGCATCTTGTATAGTTGAATTTTCTTGAGATGGACAAATTATTTGGAGGGTAGGATTTGCAGGGGTACACACACACCCATCTCACACACAATGCTGGAAGACATCATGCATTTGCAGGCTCATGCATTATGTTTGTAGTCCTAAACAAGTGCAAAACCTCACTCTGTTCTCTCTACCAGGTGGTATTGCCGAAACACCATGTCCTTACAAATGTGTTTCAGACAGATTTCACATGCCACATTGTTATACAGCCCTGGAAGAGTTGATTTACACTTTTGGTGGGCCATGGCTGTTTGGACTTCTTCTTTTGGGTCTCCTAATCCTCTTAGCGCTGGTGCTCAGTGTTGCTCGGATGAAATTTGTTGGGGTGGATGAATTACCTGGTCCAGCTCCCACTCAACATGGTTCTCAGATAGATCATTCTTTTCCCTTCCTGGAGTCATTGAATGAGGTTTTTCCATGCTCAGCATGTTAATTTCTGTTCATTTAAAAGTTGTATTCAGAACCCAGATAAGGCCTTGGATATCTCCTGTCTCTTGATCCTTGTATATATCTGTATGTGTATGTATATGTATATATAAGAGTTTGAAAGGAGGGCTGCATTAGCTAATGTATAGATTGACAAGTTGCATATCACTTTTCAGGTCTTGGAGACAAATAGAGCTGAGGAGTCTCAGAGTCATGTGCACAGAATGTATTTTATGGGTCGTAATACTTTCAGTGAGCCTTGTCATCTTCCCCACACTCCTCCTGAGCAAATAAAAGAGATTGTGTAAGTTAATTTGCACACTGTTTTTTACTGCAATGGCTCAATTGACCCTGCTCTTCGGCTAAACTTCAGGGATTTTGATATCAATGATCATTGTAGAACTATGTTTTCACCTTATTTATTTTGGCCTGTCAGATATGAAGGTGCATTCAATACATTTGTGGATGAGATTAATTGTATAGCTGCTTATCAATGGTGGGAAGGTGCAATTTACAGTATACTTTCTGTTCTTGCATACCCCCTTGCATGGTCATGGCAGCAATGGAGACGGAGGATCAAATTGCAAAGACTGCGAGAGTTTGTTCGATCAGAGTATGATCATGCTTGCTTGCGCTCTTGCCGTTCACGGGCTCTCTATGAAGGGCTTAAGGTTTGTTTGTATTAAATGTTTGGTCTGGCGTTAGGTAAAGTCAAGTAGTTGAATATTTGTGTGTGATTTTCTTTTGCATGTTAAGACCACATTTTTTCTATTCCTCTTCCCTTCAAAATAAGCATGTCACATGGCTTACTTTTGGTCCTAGTAGTTTTAAATTTTGTTGTATATTCATTAAAAGTTTGGCCTATTATTGTTATTGTACTTTATGTTTTGAAAATTTCAAGAGAAAGGAGAGGGTGAGATGTTTGAGGATTCAAGACATGGTATATATTCCTTAAAAAACCTAAGACCTTGTGAGAAACAAATCATAAATATTTGGCTCAAGTATGGTCTTTGTCCTTTAGGTAGCTGCAACTTCTGATTTAATGCTCGTGTACTTGGATTTCTTCCTTGGTGGAGATGAGAAAAGAACTGATATTCCTGCTCGCCTACATCAAAGATTTCCAATGTCTATTCTTTTTGGAGGTGATGGAAGTTATATGGCTCCTTTCTCAATTCAAAGTGACAATATTCTTACCAGCCTTATGGGCCAGGTTTGACATCCACTTCCAAGAACTCAAAGCTAAAAATTTTGCCATTTTCATTTTTAAGGTTAGGGAGGTAGGTTTAGCTTGACCAACATATTGCAGTTCGTAGCTCAACAAATTGATCTATGGTTTTCCTTATGCAATGCAGATGGTCCCTCCTACCACTTGGTATCGAATGGCAGCTGGTTTGAATGCACAGCTGCGCTTAGTTCGTCGTGGGCGGCTAAGAGTAACTTTTCGACCTGTCCTGAGATGGCTTGAAACACATGCAAATCCAGCTTTGAGAATCCATGGGATACATGTTGATCTTGCGTGGTTTCAGGCTACTACTTCTGGTCATTGCCAGTATGGACTTTTGGTTTATGCTGTTGAAGAAGAAAGCGAACATATATTTATTGAAGGCATTGATGGTGTGAAACAAGTTGAAGAAGAATCTCGGTAATGGTTCATTATGTTTTGTTGGGGTATAATTTCCATTTATCTGATTAGCCTCTTAAATTTTAGCCAATTAGTGTGTCCACTTTGGAAGTTTATCTCAATCAGGGTGTATATTATTGTGGTGAGTTGTCCTCATTCTGAATTATTGCAAGCATGAAGACGGTGAAATGATGATTATATGAAACAAGATTTGTCAAGTTTGTCATTAAAAAGCCACAAACCAGTTCCCATTGTATGACTAGAGCAGGTAAAAGGTAGTAGAAGGTTCAGACGTGCACTCGTTGCAGAGAGGTATTAATGAACATGCATGGAATATGAGGTTGTATGACATAGACCTTTGTGAATTGTTATGCTTTTACGTGTCAATTAATAAATAACTGACCTTTATGGTGAACTTTCATCAGATGTGATAAGATGCACAAATTTGCATTTATGTGTTCCATGCATTTGATGTTGAATGGCATTTGACTTGGTTTTCTCCAGCCTCTTGGTTAGTGGTGTGAACAACACACACAGCGAAAATCCATCTGGTCATTGGAGAGAAGAGATGCTTGTATCCCAAGCTCACAGAAGCAGTTATGGGGGAATCATAGTTACTAACAGCTTAAGAATGCTTAAAGAGAAGAGGGATTTATTTTACCTCATCTCTTTCATAGTTCATAACACTAAACCTGTTGGCCATCAGGTAGCTTTTGTGTCAATGAGTTCAGTACATATACATTATTTTTTAAAAGTTTACCAGCAATCCAACTTACTTCATCTTTACTCTTTCTTGTCTTGCAGGATCTTGTTGGTTTGGTCATCTCTATGCTTCTTTTAGGAGATTTTAGCTTAGTGTTGCTTACTTTACTCCAGCTGTATTCAATTTCATTGGTGGATGTCTTTCTGGTTTTGTTTATCTTACCTCTTGGCATTCTTATGCCCTTTCCTGCGGGGATCAATGCTTTATTCAGTCATGGACCTAGGCGCTCTGCAGGCCTTGCACGTATCTATGCTTTGTGGAATGTCACATCCTTGATTAATGTTGTAAGTTTCTGTATCTATCCACGTGGTCACACTTTATTCTTCCACCATATGAGCATTTCAACGTTGTTCTTGCTGCTAGTTATTTCAGTTGCAGAACATGTGATTTTTTCTTCATCTTCTGCGAAGGAATGTCACCTAACCTATTCTTTGACCGTCTGCCAGGTTGTTGCATTTATTTGTGGATATATTCACTATAACAGTCAATCGCCCTCGAGTAAGAAGTTCCCCTTTCAGCCATGGAATATTAACATGTAAGTTGATTCTTTAGCTTACAGAAAGTTGCGTTAATTGGCAAGTTGGTGTGACACAGCACCACTAACATGGTTTTGCGCTTGTGTATTTTTGTGTGGTTATGCTGCAGGGATGAAAGTGAATGGTGGATTTTTCCAGCTGGACTGGTTGCATGTAAAATTTTACAATCTCAACTTGTTAATTGGCACATTGCAAATCTGGAGATTCAAGACCGCTCGCTGTATAGTAACGATTTTGAGCTGTTCTGGCAGTCGTGATGGTATGCCAAATACATATTCCACATTGACAATGAGGGCTCCTTTTCTTCTCCTTTTGCATGCTTTTTGAGAACACTAGGTAAATGGTTGACACAGATCTAGGAATAGAAAATAGAAAAAAAAAAATAATAATAAAAATACATACAAATAGAGTGAGCATTAATTGTTGGTTGTAATTTCACGCTTTATCCTCATTTTGGCCTATAAAGTTCAATGTAAATATAAAGGGGCAATACCTGTTTATTGAATTCATTTTGCCATATAGAATCATACATTGATTGTCGAGGAAAAGCTATGCTGGTTGCCTGGAATTCTCAGCAATGATTTCTCAAGATGAATAAAGCTACCAGAGCGAGAGAGAGAGACAATGATGCCTTTGCCAAATTGGCATGATTATCATGTTTCTGGGAGGCGATGTCTTTGTGCATCGACAGATGACAATGTCTGTCCAGAGTGTTTACAAAATCGCTTATGCAGGTAGGCCCCGTAATCTTCTTGACAATTCGGGAGTTTATGCAGTGAAAAATCTCAATCGAACCAAGCGTGTGACATGCAAGACCCGTAATCTTCTTTGTATTAATCCTGGCAATGCTGGGCCACGCTCTCGATTCCACTCTGAAGTAATTTTATTAATTGAATCACGCTCGGCCAAGACTCATCACTCGAGCATTTTCGATTCATATCCTTGTTCTTAACCTAACAGGTAAAATTGCTAATATTCTGACTGGCTTTCTCATATTTCGTATAAAAATTAGACCAATGCTCGAGCGTTGGTCCAATACAAGCAGCAACTAGAAATTGAACAAAAAGCCGGATGCAATTTCATAAGAGCAGGAGGTCGGTAGGTAGTGTAGCATGCGAGCTGTGCAGTGTAGTAGAAGCTCTTCGAACCACCAGTTTTTGATTGATCTTGTTCTCCGAACTCCTCTTTCGTTTTCAAGATGAGCTTAGAGTTCCGAATAAATGAAAAGGCTTCTTTCTTTGTTGTATCATTCTTGCTCGGGGGTTTTGGCAGAATCGGGTTCAATTCCTTCAACGAGATATGCATGTCTGCATTAAGATTTAAAACTTGTCTATTTTTATAAAATGTTTGGGAATGAGGACGCACAATAACACGGCCACATTCTCCGACGATTGAGGAAGGAGGAGATTATTCAGAGAGATTTGTTCCAGAGAAAATCTTAACAGTTACCCATCACAGAGTCTGCATAAAGAAAGAAATATATGTCCCTTTTCTACTAAATCTAGAAACAAGATTGGACGTTATTCTGGTTCCTTGGACAAAAGATTATGTGACTAGAAGGAGAGTTCTTCACACCAACGCTGCCAAACGTTCCCCTCCCATTTGCAAGGTCGCACCATAGTTCTGCGACACGGGATTAAAAAAACCCACAGTAATTATGCAATATTCATTGTACATATCATCACAATAAATTAAAATCATTCACGAGCCTTGGTTGATATCCTAAGAATACTAATTATACTTGAAAAACATATTCCCCTTCTAAGTTGTATCTCGAGAGAAAGGGGTTTGGGGGTGGAATGTGATTATAAAATAAAGTTTGAGTCCTTGACTAGAATCCCAAAATCATATGCGAGACTTCATAGGAAAAGCTTGTAAGAAAGGTCTAATTGCCCTTATTTGTTGTGATATAAACAACAAATAAGGGCAATAAGTGGTAAAAAAGCAGCAACTTTTATGAGATTTCTTTCTGCTTATATGGCTAAAGGACCATGCAAAGAAACAACCCATTGTTGTTAACGGTGCATTCAAGGAAAACAACTTACCTAAATAGTCTCACTCCTTGTTCAAAACCTTGGGAACTTTGACGTAAGGATCCTCATAGTTTGGTACAGCAGCAATGATAGCTTCCCTGTTGGATGGACATTCAAACGCACATCAACAGTGTTATAACAGTGTTTATCATGACACAAAACTATACGAAACGATGAGAGAAAAACCCCTCAATAACCTGTTCTCAAACGTTTCAGGATTATCACAACGCAAGTTGTCACCTTCACTGTCTGTAAGTTGAAAATTTGACATTCAAATTTGAATCAGCTATATGTATGCTACAAGACAAGGAATGCTACAGCAGACAAACACATCCCCTCCCTTCTATTTAATGAATGCGAACTTCAAACAAAAAAGATTCACTTTGTAACTATGTGGTTGTCAGTCTAAATGAGAAGAAGCATGATCAAGGGCTTTCTACCACAAAGTTAAACGAAGGGAATCTGAATTTCTTCATCATATCAAATAGAAATATGACGTGCCAATTCTATAAGCGAAAGTAGCCGGTACAAGTGAACGATGAAACTCAATTTGGATTGCCTGCATTTGATCAAAATGTGATGAGGATTTTCGCCAAAAAAATCATCACAAAAAGCCCTCACCAAATGCTCGAAAAAACAACTACCATGTCCAGTTTCAATAATCTCACGTTTCCCTTCATTCAAATCCCATAAGAATTACATCTTACATTTTCTATAACCACTTTATTGTTTATGCAAATACATAAAACGGTTTTGACAGCATACAAGGATTGTAAAGCACCTGCTCTGATTGAGGGTTCCACACTGTCAAGGTCAACAGCTTGAATTTGTCCAAACCTGAAATAAACAACCAAACATAAAGGGTCTCAAAACACAAACATATCACTGGAAAAAGAAAGAGACAGAGAAGTGCATGCCAATCAATCACTTGTCGGATTTTAGGACCGAATTCTTCAACCTGAAATTTGGAAAGAATATGAAAAACCCACTACATTAAGTGAACAGGAGAGAAAGTTTTGAGTCGTAATGTAGAGATAAAGAAGAGAAAAACCTGCTGTGGGGTTAGTGAAATTCTAGCAGTTTCAGCCAAGCGAGCGACATCTGGTGGTTCAAGAGAGGACCCATTGGCTGTTGCTTTTGTTGTGAATCTTCGTATTGAAGGAGCGGGGCTGATTTTTTTGTGGTTTAGAAGGAAGAGGATGCCATGCTTTGGTGGTGATGGTCCTTTGAGTAGCAAAACAGCTCTGCTTCCCATTTTCTTTCTTTCTTTTCAATGGATTTTCTGAAAGCCTTCCCTAATCCTTTGAATAAATAAAAAGAAGGGTAAATTTTAATTTGGCCCCAATAGTTGTTGAGTGTTTCCAACTCATCCCCCGCAAGTTTCATTTATTTGTTTTTTAGCAATGAAAAACATGTATAAATCACAAAATCCATCCCTGAAATATCATCCAAAAACAGTGGTCAAAATAGTACTAGTAATCCGCAAGTTATTTATTTTTTTTGTTCTTAATATTCGAGGTTCAAACATATAGCAAATTTGTTCTCTAAACAAAAGAAAATAAGGTAATTAATAATTAATTAATTAATTAATTATTGGATGTAATAAACTAAAAACTAAAGAATAGGACGAGAGAACTTGAGAATCTTAGCTGTCTGTTTACTGAAAAACAATTTTATTTTGGAAATTTTTTTCCATGAAAAAAATTTATTATTTTCTAATATTTCACAATGTCATGGTAAATGAGTTGGAAAATATTTTCTAATATTTAGTTATGCCGTAAAAAATAAACTGAAAAATAACTTATTGATATTTTAATTTTTGTTTCAAATTTATTAACAGAATATAGATCAAATCCAACATATGAAAAAAATTAAAGGAGGATGAAATTGAAAAAAATAATTAAATTTCATAAATTATTTCAAATAAAATAAATAGCATTCAAAAGAATAAGGATCAAATTTGATAAATAAAAAAGTTGGAAAATGATGAAATTGAAAAAGAAATTTAAATTTCATAAATTATTTCAAATATAATAAATAGAAATTAAAAGAATTCAAACCAAATCTGACATATAAAAAAAGTTGAAAGATAAAGGAACTGAAAAAAATTAATTTCATAAATTATTTCAAATAAAATAAAAAATAATAAAAAGAATGAGAACCAAATATGATATATAATAGAATTTAAATTAAGAAAAGGGCAATATAAAAACAAATAACAATTAAAAAAATGAGAACCAAAGTTGATGTAAAAATAAAATAAAATAAAATTTTAAGGAACGAAATTAAAAGAATACATAAAAAAGATTTAAAATAAAATGTATAGTAATTAAAAGATTGAAGACAAAATTAATATAAAAAAATATTTTTAAATTTCTTACAACTTCTAGAAAGTGTATTATGCTCAATAAAAAAAATTATTCTAGAAATCAAGATATTTTTTAACTAAAAAATATTTTTCGTTACAAACTTTTTTAATTGTAAACAAACATGAAAAAAATTGACAAGAATTTTCAAAAACAACTTTTCATTTTATGAAATAAAAGGGAAAAGGTTTTCAATGATAATCAATTTTAATACTTATTTTTGTGATTTAGAATTAGAATTAGAAATCATGCCAATCCTTTAACATGTTAACCATATGCTACCCAAACACAACATATCAAAATCAACGATACATAATTATATAGTAGGTGGTCTAGTAGTAAGAGTTTGAGATTAAGGAGTTCGCTCCCCCAGTGATCTCAGATCGAGCCTTGTGGTTGCTAATATGATGGCTATTGGAGGTATAAATGGTCGTTAACTTCAGAGCCCGTGAGATTAGTTAAGGTGCGCATAAACTGGTCCGGACATCCATGTTAATAATAATAATAAAAAATCAATGATATATCTTTATTGTAAATGGAATTATATCATAGAGTGAGCCATTAATTACATCAAATTAACAGTATAGGAATTCAATTAATTGTGTATATGTTTGGATTGAATTTAGAAAAATATTCACACCCCTGTAGACAACTCTAGTAGAGTAGAGTTGGTGCACAGGAGAACATGAGAAAAAGATAGTACTGATGTCGATCGAAGATGCAGGGAGGGAGGGAGGGAGCTTAACTGTCAACATGCCGAAAGGAAGGCTGTTCATGAAAGTGCATGTAATATCAAGGCCGAGGATGCCAACAAGAGATTACAACTTCAACTGGGCAATATTGATCAGTTTATTAATAATCCTGAAAGTATAAAACAAAGAATGCATGGGGCAATTTCTGTTTAATCGGATAATGCACTAGTTTAATGAGAATAAGCAACGCAAAATTAAAGCACGAAGAAAAATGACATGGGCTATCATTTTGCGTGGTCATGGAGGGCCTGCTCCTAGCTGGCCAGTCTTGGCAACCGAAGGCTCTCCTAAGTTATCATCAATCAAGGATATTACAGATGTATATATGTGCTTAGAGCAGATCTGTATGCACCAAAGCGGAGTTGGGCTTGTTCAGCATCGCAATCATCTGGGGCGGAACAACATAGGGATCAACAAATTTACTGTCGTAGATAAAGTAATGCGCTGGGGCATCGAAGAAAATTCCAGCGATCTTGCCACATGAAAGGAAGCTTGTGGTGTCGTCCCCATCCGTAACAATACAACTAACTCTGAACCTAAAGGGAAAAAAACTGTTCTTGAAGCCAATGAATTGATTATGGAAAGGAGAGTAATCTGAATAACAAATTGCATGTTTTGTGTTCTAACCATGATGACACAAGTGCAGATTTTGTCGGTCCATGTTCAGTACAGCTAAAGCTGGTTGAGTTGCTGGAGAGTGTCTTGTTGCACTGTGGACAGCTCTCAAACCACCATCCTCGACAGGTGAATCGCATGCTCTGCATATTCAAATGAAAAGAAAAGAAAAGGCACATACAAGTTTGGAAAAATGTAACCAAAACAAAGTTGAATGCAATCTAGAAAACAAGGAAAAACTATTCGAGAGAAGCAAAGAAAAACCTCATGCTGAAATGGATCCATACAAAGGATCTCTTTGATTGTCTTTCGGTTTTCATTGACTTGTTCATCAAGTGATATAACAACATGGAAAGATGGAGGGAGTTTTTGGATTTCAACTGGAAATTCACCACAGCTGATTAAAGAAAAATTAAGTTAGAGAAAGCATTAATAACCCAAGAGAAAAAAAGGTATGTATTTAAAGTATTAAAAAATAAGAAATAATGACTCGCTTTGACCTATTAGTCACGTATTAATATTTTATAATATCTTGTTTTTTGATGATAACAAAAAATGCTTGAATAAAATTAAGTTTAAACATCTTTTATATGAATATTACAACTATAAGCATATAGAATTGAATGAAGAAATCCATCAACAAGTCTAAGATGTAAAACAAGTAAAGGCTTAGCTATTAAGGATTCATTTTAGAGCTTATTGTGTTAAATCTTTATATCTTACTCAATAGCAAACTAAAATGAATTCACACACTTCACATTGCATGCATAAATAAGATTGATATGTATTTAATCAATTCAACTTTTACCAGGTTTGAAAATGCTAAAACTGGTTTTTAAGTTAAACCGTCGACCGATTAAGCATACCAAGTGAACCAGTCGACCACTGTCCATCCTTGATGGACACTTGGATATTTTTCAGGAATCGGTCGACCGAATGATATGGTCATTTGAATCGGTTAACCGTTTTAGGGTTCAGAGGCATTTTAACGACTAGTTTCTTTTGGAAACATATATGCACCTCTTTTTTATGCAAAATTAAGAAGATATTATAAACATACGTGATATAAAAGCTATTTCAAAAGAAAAACCAACTAGAAATCATCAATCCTAACATACTCTAAGTTTTGCTAAATTAAATCTTTATATTCTAGCACAAGAGTATAAAATCTCACACTTATTACCCTTACACACCTTCAATAGTCTTAAGTGTTATTGAGTAAGCTATAAAAATTATATTTTTCAATTGTATAATTTACTTTTTGAGAGAGTGAATCTTGTTGTAAACAAATCATAATTGTAAACACATAAGAGTTTGGATAAACTCTTGGCATTGGTGAGGTATTGTCACCAAGGGAAGAATCTTAAAGAGGAGACATCTTCAAGTGATGTAATTGCTTGGTGTGAATTCATCAAGGGTATTGTATTTTTCACTTGGATTAGTAAAAGAGTAAAATACTCAAGTATGGTTAGTACCTGACATGTGAATGTAGGCTTGCTGAACCACGTTAAAAATCAAGTTTGCAATCTCTCTTTCCTTATCTTTTTACTTTAAGCACTTAAGTATATTGTTGGTTATTGTGTTATATATGCTTAATGTGATTATTTGCATTATTTGACATAATTAGTGGAACACCTAATTCACCCTTTTTAGGTGGTGTTGTTGCCTTAATATTAGAACAACATATCTGGGTTGAAATACTAGAGTGAAGCAGCAGTTCTAGTTAGATTTTGCTTCGCTTGCAAAGAAAGTTGAACAATAAAAGTAAAGAGGAAATGAAGCTTCTATAAACAAAAATGAAAAAAAAAAAAAGTTAATGTCAAACCAGTGTTAAAAAAGGTAGTAAAGCAAACCTCAAAATTTTATGACATGAAATCTAGCAGAAACAGCGATGATTGAAGACTCATGCATGCTTACAACAACGTCATCAAAGCTTCTAGCAACATCATCCCACATAGTGATACAAAGTTACTCCCCTCCAAATTAGAACAAAAAATGTTAAAGACATGTGAATTAATATAATTGAAAATCTAGAAACAAAGTAATATTGACCTTCTATTTTAAAGGATGAACTCCCTCTTATCTTCAAGCCCTTGGCCATGAAATAGAACTTTTTTGATTGATTGGATTGTTGTGAGCCTACCGAGGACATCTACAAAAAATTTATCTTGTAAGTCGTGAGAAAGAGTATATGTTAAATCCTTATACAATGAATAGGAAAAGCAATTGAAATGAATACATGCTAGGATCCTTGATCCCTTTCTTTTAGCTAGAACATGTGAAAAATCAGTTAGATTAAAGAACTATTGTGGCACAGTAGGTGTGATAGAAGCAAGTTGAGTTACTTTGGTGTAAGATTCCATGTAAAACCTCGAGAATAAAAATGAAAAAAGAGGATTTATAATTATAATAATAAATATAATAATAATTTATTTTTTTATTATTATTATGAAAGGTATGAGAGATGTGGCTCAAATTGTGAAAAAGATTAGAAATGGGGTCAAAGTGAAATTAAGAAGAAATGGGGCTATAAATACCCTATTTCTTCTCCTTGTAAAACGGTAGCATATACAATAAGGAGGGGGGATTTTCAGATTTGTTCTATAAAAAAATTTAAAAGAGAAACACCAAAACCTAGCAAATTTTACAAATTTTAGACAAGTGGTAGGAGGAAGACACCATTTAACAAGAGAAATTACAAGAATCAAGTATGGTAATTGTGAGGAGAAGGAGGTGGGTGGCCGACTACACAAGAGGAAAAGAGCAAAAAAATCTTCAATTAATTGAGAAGTGAAGTTTAGATTACCCTCAAGTAAAGAGTACGAAACTCAATCTCTTACGAATTAAGTTCAATTTGGCTTGAAATTGTGTAATTTTTCTTGAATTGAGAATTAGGGTTCTTAAACACAAATTAGAGGAAATGCAAGATTGTCTAAAATTAGACCAATTAGAGTGTTGTAAATTACCTTGGATGTGAAATTGTGTAATTACAAAAAAAAGAGGTTCAAAGTGGCCGGCCACTAGAGGGAAAATTAGAGGAGAAGAACTTATGATTTTTCTTATTTAGTTATGATGTGTTGTTGCAATGTGAATGATAACTAGAAAAGAAAAATTTATCACATAAGAAGAAGAAGGAACCCTTCGTTCCTTTGGGTCAAGTTTGGCCAAGGTGAGAATTGGTAGGGGGAGGGGGAGTTTTGAGATTTCGTATGAAAATTAGGAGTGATTTAGGTGTAATGAAAAGTTTCTAACAAAGGAAAATAAGATAACTTGATGTTATGGGAGTTGTGTAAATCAGTTTCGTACGTCATGAGGGGTGGAAAGGAGTTATGGGCCACACGTATGGCCTATAAAATGTTTTTTAGGATAGTTGTGAAATGTAGGAAATTGTGGATGCAAAAATGTGTATGTGTTCTTAAAGTGGTTTTAAACCATCCTAAAAAAAAAAAAAGAGAAGAAGAAGATAAAATTAGTGTAAATGATCATGGGAGGTCATATTTAGAAGGGTTGCCATGCTTACAACGGTAGGATTAACTATCTTGAGAAAGAAAAGGGGAATGATGATAATTGGAGATGCATTTAATCCATTGACGAAAAACTAGGCAGATTCTTTGCCTAGATTTTCAAGAGGATTCGGGCTTGAAGATTATAAAACTCAGGGAGGGTTTCTTCAGAGAAGTTGTAGCTTGGGGTGTTAGTTTTTTGAAAAATTTGACCCCACTTAATTTGGAGCTCTGAAACTTCATATATAGATAAAAATTAGAGGGGAGGTCGATTTGCCACCCCTGTTGGCAGATTCAGCCAAGTGGACAAAACGGTGAAATCTAGCCATATTAAGGGTGGAATTCATTTTCCCTCCCTATGTAAAATGTGTAGCATCATGTCCTGACTTTCAAAAAGAAATAAACTATATTTGAAATTGAAATTGTGATGTTTGTTATGACTGCTAATGAACCGAAATCCTAAAGGATAATAATGGGAATGTAAATGTGAAAATTATGGTAAAAGAGAAATGAGTATTGTCGCCATTACTGTTATTATGTTGCGAAATGTGATTTAGTATGGAATGATGATGGGTACTTATGGATTCAGGAGGAACCATAGGAGAAGTACAACAATAATAAGGGAGCACGAGCCAAGCTTCTGTAGCAGGTATTTATTCTATATTCATACCATTTTTAATTAAGGAGAATCTTAGTAACCTATTTAATTGATGAATCTTGTGCTTATGTATGAAACCGAAGGAAAAAAGGATGAAAATGAAACAAATAGGGAATACGAATTGGATTTGAGTTACGGGTCAAAATTGATGACGGGCAATGGTAGTAAGGAAAAATTCATAAAAATAACTCACTTTTTGGATTTGATTAGCCAATCCCAAACCGGGGAGGCTAATGATGTTAGTAAGTTTTACTAACATCAACATGACCATTATGGAGGATTGAGGAATATGGAACTTGATTAGCTATTTGGATTAAGAATAGTTAATGGTATCGATGGGTAACGTCGGTATCGATAAACTCATGGAACTTGATTAGCTTTTCTAAGGTGAAAGCTAATGATGTCAAAAGTCCTTGGCATCGACATTCTCGAAAATATCTTAAGGTATTTATGGAACACTAATTAACTATTTCGGATTGGAAATAGTTAATGGCATCGACAAGTTACATTGATATCAACATTTTCAAGGATTTGATTAGTCAGTGCTGGTAGAGGTGATTAATGACACTAATGAAAGTCATTAGTGTCGGCATTGACCTCCTTATATTTGGGAAGAGGCGACATAATTGGTATTTCAAAAAAGAAAAAGAAAAGGGGGAAATAAGATTGATAATAATTACAAATAGGAATGTTGAACAATTCCAAAAATGATAAATGGAGACGGAACAAAAGAAAATTCAATGAGAATTTCAAGAAACTGCGATTGTGCACCTTTGAGTATATGTTTATATTTATATGTATACGTGTTATGTGATTTCCTTTCTCTAATATATTTCTTTTAACATAATTGCCTTGAACATTATGTAATTGTAGGACCATCATATTCATGCCAGGAGTAACATTTTAGGTCCTCTAATCTTCTTTTGTATAATCTAGAAAATAAATGAATATTTGTAAACCCCGGGAAAAATAAAAGTTGCTTAAATTGCAAACTAATTACATGAGAAATAAAAATGAAGAAATTCATGCATGGGTTAAATAAAAACAGGAATTTAGAATTTTTTGGATATAAATTTCCGGGCGAAATAATTCGAGATATTATAAATTAACCTGGTAATGTTGAGGGTTAGATTTAATTGAAGAAAATAAACTAAACTAAAAGTTGTGGAGTGAAATTATAAGAAATGAAAAGAGGTATAACTTAATTATAAGAATAAAAAGATGTGAGGGGAGGGGGGCAAAAATAATACACTTAAAGGAAATAGGACCTAAGTGCAAATAAGAGAAATTATTGAGTATAAATACTCCTCTCCTCATCAAAAATCTGCAGCAACTATAAGGAAATAAAAGGAGTTTTTGTATCCATTATTGCAAATCAAGAGAGAAACACCAAAATTTCAAGAAACCATCCAAAATTAAGGGTTTATAGGTAGAATAAACACTTGGGGGCAAGGAATTAACAAGAAAAATTTGAACAAAAGAGGGAGGGTAATGTCGGCTATCCATAGGAAAAAGAGGGGTCGAAAATCTTCAACTAGTTGAAGATCGAAACCTTGATTCTTACCGGGTAAGATGTTCTAATCATGGTCCTATAAGTCGTTTCAAATTCAATTATGAATTGATGCCTTGATGTTGAATTAGAGATTATAGTTCTCAGACTTGAATTGGAGAAAATGTAATAGATGTTAAAATTAAGTTAATTCATGTGTTGTATATGATTGAGGGCATGAAACCCTGATAATTTACCTAGCAAATGTAGTTTGTGAATGTTATATATGAATGGAAGGGGTGACGAATCTGGACAGGTTTTTCTCTCAATTTTTGATGAGATTTCGGGTAAGAGGATGAAGAAATTAGGATCAGGTTCCTTCATAGAAATTGTAGTTTTGGATGTTGACTAACTAAGAAAATTGGTCTTGCTCAATTTGGAGCTATAGAACTTCAGTTATGGGTTACCAACCGAGACTGGGTCATAACAAACCTTGTAGGCTAGTAGGTCTGATTCGTTGATGAGCAATTTTAACTATTTTGAGGGTAGAGCTGGGTTCTCCTTCCTCAGGGGACTTGTAGCCACGTGTCTTAGCTTTCCAATACGACCAACCTCACTTGAAACGGAGTCCTAGAACTCCGGATATAGTTAAAAATTTGAGAAGAGGTCGGAATGTGACCTCTGCAGAAAGTAACAATTCAAGACAGTAACGGTTGGACAATAACAGTCTAATGTCTAGATAGTAACAGCTCAAGACAGTAACAGTACAAAGTTTAGACAATAACGGTTCCATACAGTAATAGTTCAAGACATTAACAGTTCAAAACAATAGCAGTTGGACAGTAACAGTTTAATGTCTATACAGTAAGGGTTCAATACAGTAACAATTCAAGACAGTAACGGTTGGATAGTAACAATCCAAAGTCTAGACAATAACAGTTGGACAATAATAGTTTAAATATAAAGAAAGGAATGATAACTATGGCTGGACAAGAATGATAAATTAATGGGTGTAATGAGAAAAATGTAAAATATAAAGAAAAAAATGATTGAAAGAAAGACTTATTAGCTGTTGATATGATTATTATAAAACATATCATTGAATGAGGAAAATTTATGAGATAAGCTTGTGCTTTCAAGAGGGACCACAGACGTGGTGCAACAACAGCAGCAGGGGAGCACGAGTAGAGCTTCTACTGCAGGTAGGTGATCCTCACTAAATTTTTAGTTAAATTCAAGAATTAAATATTTTAATAGTGTGAGATGTGAATTTGCAAACATTGGATATTATGTGAAAGGATGGAAATTGGTGTAATGATGTTATTTTGGATAGTATCTTGAATGTATGTGTGTTCAAGGTGAACTACCCTTGTGTGCATCGCCAAGTGTTGGGAGTACCACTGACAAAGAAAATATGAGAAGTGTAATATGTGTTTCGACCAGCATACATTTAGTGTATGTTAGGATCCCGGGCAAGGGGATCACCATGTTTTTTATTAGCATACATTTAATGAATGTTAGGATTCCGGGAAAGGGGATCACCGTAATTTTTGACCAGCATACATTTAGTGTATGTTAGAATCCCGGTATAAGGGGATCACCGTAATTTTTGACCAGCATACATTTAATATATGTTAGGATCCCGGATAAGAGGATCTCCATATGTTAATGCTAATGGGATGATGATGATATCGATGAAATTGGTATTAGTAATGTGTGGGTGAGACAGTTGCAGTTGATTTTAATGGAATCTTGAATGGAAGTTAGAAATGAGAGATGAAACAATTTTCAGTATATGAATGAGGAGTTCTAATGGAAATGAATAGGGAAAAGAAATATAATAAGAATACATATCTACTTTTTTAAAATTATTAAAAATTTGTGGTACTGTACCTATTGTGATATTCATATTTCAATAATATATATTTTGTTTCAGGACCATCGCATGCACAACAAGAGTAGATGTTAGCTTTTATTCACTTTTTGTTATGTAGTCTAGGTTAGATGACCTTACATTTTGTAAACATGGAAACATTTATATATCTTAATTTGTATAATTAATGTTTAAACTTGATTAGATGAACTTAACTCTGTAGTTTATATAACCATGTTTCATGTATGCGTATTTATATCTTTTATCCATCCATAATGATATTTGTTATATAATGTATATCATAAATATTATGGTTGATATGTATGATGATGTTTGGGGGATTGAGACTCAGGATGATTGGGTCATGATTGAGTTAGGAGATACGGGTTGTTAGAGGTGTAAACATGTTAAATGTCGATAACTTGAGACCTTCTGGTATAGGGGAAATCCCGTCGAAATTTTGGTAGACTTTAATATGAACACCATGTATATATGTGTGTGTGTGTGTGTACATATATATACATTAATTACTCTGTTTTTCAGTTGACATGAAATTATTGTTTTTATCCCGGATATGAAGATGTTACAATATTAATGTATTTTGTCTTAATGAATTATATGATTTCAAATGTAATAATACTTTGTATGTTTATTGTCGGAAGTAAATTGTACTACTTATACTTGTAAACTTAATGTTCGTTCACTTTTGTTTATTTATGAATCAATGCATGTCTAGTGTAGAAGAAAAAAAATTGAAAAAATGAAATAATATGCTTGTGCCTATGAATAATTTTTTGTTGAGACTCACAATGATGGTGATATGGTTGAGAAATGAGTTTAAGATTTGTGCAAGGTAAATTATCGATAATTTGGGACCTCCTAAATCCCAATATAAAAGAGACTCTACCGAAATTTCAGCAAAAGTTTCCATAATTTCTAGTTATGTTTATTTTTTTTAAAAAAAAATTCCTCATAAATTTCCTCATATGATTGATATGTTTAATTCTAGAAGCGGGAATGTTACATTCTAGGTCTATAATCACTTCATGGTATGCTAAAATGTTGGCATATCGATTCTCATATGTAAAAGCCCTTAACCTCGATGAAATCACCTTCAATTATGTTCAAACCAAAATATGTTGCATCCTTAGCCTTGGATGATCCTTGTATTGCCCTCTTTTATTGTGAAAAAAAAAAGAAGAAGACAGGATTTGATGAATTGTTAAGAGGTTGGTCATTTGTTTAATATAGGCTAAACTTATGATCAACTGACAATGTAACTAACGATAAATAAAGGGTAAAAGTATGCTAAATCAAGATTTTTTAAAGGTTTTATTAAAGTCAGCACATTTAGAATAATTTAATGGGAATCTAAATAGATTATTACAATTCTAAAAACATCATTCATAACATAAGGCCTGAATGTAGTAATCTAATGTTAGGAACCACCTCAAATCAAGAGAAAAAAAAAATAGTGCAGTAAAGTTATAATAACCTAGCTAGTTGTCAAAGAAAAGACAGTTGAAGCTAGTTGTTTGCTCGTTTTATTTTGGCACCCAAACATGGCATGCCCTAGCTCAGATCAATGAATAAAAGTGATACTTCTAAATGCTTTTCAAAGGAATTTTAATCAATCTGCACAACCAGAAAAGATGTCAGGTGTATTATAAGGTAAAAACAAATTATTAATGTACAAAGATTCATCTATGAAGGCAATAAAATATGACAAATGATCATAGGATGGTCATTAAACAAGCAATTAATATCTACATGGACTGCGAGGCAAAAAATAGTAAACGGAAAGCATAATAAAACAGGAAAAATTAGTGTAAGCTAAGTGAAAAATGACCTTTTTGGGAATGCCCTTATGATATATATCCTTATAAACAACATTCTTGGCGCAATCGATTTGATTTCCTTCGTTGTCGCAAGATATGATATTCAACCTGTTTTTTAGATGCAACTCTTGAGAGAGCAACATATAACTGACCATTCGGCAAGCTGTATGATGATAACTCTTAGGGTAAAGATTTTATCCCTGATGTTGTTTCCTGTCATTCTTCGAGCCTTGATGACTCATTCGGCAAGCTGTGTGATGATATAAGCCTTGTTCCATTACATAGACCTACAACTGGGTTAAGGTTCCTATGCAACATAACTGGTGTCCCTAATTTCAAAGCAAGAGCGTGTGAAGGGACACCATTGAATTCAAGCTGATTTATAAACTCAATTGGATATAATAATTCTGTGTTGTTTCCATGACCAAAAGATGCTTCAACAGAATTTGTGTTGAGATAAATCTCCAGATGACCCTGTGTGATATTAAAAGTGAAATCATTAATCTCAGAAACAATGATGTTCTTAGGTGTAACTATCGCCCTTTCTTTGAAATAAGATGGGTCAACTTGAGGTCGCTCAATGTTAGGATAGATGCATGAAACCATAGATGCAACTGGGTCATTGAAACCTTGGAGTTGCAGTTCATATGGAATTCTAACCAAAACAGCATCTTGGTCATCTAAAAATGGCAACTCACAAATGTCTCTATTGCCAATTTTAAGAATCCATTCAACAAAATGTCCAGTTTCTTCAATTTCATCAGAATTAAGCCCATTAGTTGATAGTCTTATATTTTGTTTAAGCATAACAATTGTAAACTTAGGCTAAAGCAACGAGAAACTTAAAGAAGCATTTATAATCTCCTCCTTTGTTCCACCAAAGATAACGAGAATAATCTGACAAAAATGTCCACCTGATAAGACTGATTTCCCACCGAAAAGTTCATCCTGGCACCTTCCATCAACATCCTTCAGCACATCACATAATGACCTATCCAATGCTTCGAAAGAGAATCGATTATTCATTGGAGCCACATCTCATACAGTAAGGGATGTGATGAGGGAATAAACGAATTGTGAAGAATCTAACAGAATGAGGGAGACAGGGAGAGAATTTAGGACTGCAGGGGAAAGGACAAAATAATATTTCCTTCTATATTTCATGTTTTTTGGCTTGTTACAACCGCCTCCTTTTATAGGCATGATGGAAGGCGAGAATAAGTTCTCGTCCCTTCTTGATTACAGTTTATATAAACGGTGCGTATTAAAGATAAAAGCGGTGCGTATTGGGTGTAGCTAAAACGGTGCGTGTGGTTGTAACGGTTATTTAATTTGCAATGACATATTTGGCACCGAAACATGTACTCTTAATTGGTATTCAGTATCATCACACATCCATCGCTAGAATTGATTAAGGAGACCATCTGGATCAACAACCTCGTAGTAAAGAATTATGCTAACAAATAGCTGTCTTAGTTGTGAAGACGATTTTTTACAATAACCTCTGAAAAAACCTCATTCCGTTCTTTATCATCCCCTAGAAGGCCCAAAGCTTTACAGGCAAGCTAAAAAGGTTGATAGATTGTCCTAGAAATACTACGTAGGTCCTCAAAGCTTGTTGCTCTGGGAACATGGATCAGGAACATCCTAACATAATACAATTCACTGGCAGCAGGATGAACACATGTAACACAATCAAGGTATAAACCTCGTGTCCTAGCTAGCTAGGTTACCCATTCCTTCTGCCTAGCCTCCTAGACATATTTATTAGGGAATTGTGAATAATAAAGACTCTAAGCTTCAACATCTTTTCTATTTTGTTTAAACCATTATGTAAGCATTGTTTTATTAATTCTTGGTTTTCTAGGAATTGATGAGAGGGAATCATCTAACCTGATGTTGCAATGGCAAATGTATTTGAAGCAAGTATATAAATCTTTTTTTTCTTAATCTCTCTCTTGATCTCAGACCAAATATTGACATTGTAGATGAATGTTATAAAAAGGTCTGGATTGCTATAATAACAGTATATGGTCGTCATGGCATCTTGATAATTACTCATCATGTATCGTGAGCTTCCAGTCAAAGAAGATGGGATCAGGATAGCCTTCCCAGTTCTTTAAGAATAGCTTCTTGGATTCCTCCGTAAGCTTCGTCGCTCCTAAGATTATCTTGGTTTGAATGAATATAATCAAATTTATTCATGGGCCTAGACGATTGTGAAGACTAGTCATTGTGAAGACTTTCAATAAGAAAAAGCTGTATAATTAAATGGTGGAAAAAAATCTTTATATAGGAAAAAGATATATAACAAAATTTATTCATGGGCCTAGACGATTTATTGATTGATCCTTCACCAAAATTGAGAAAAATACAGGTGCGATGATGAGCTGAACAAAACAAATAAGGATACGAGTAACAACCACAAAATATTTAACGATTGTTGAAGCTAATAACCAAAAGTGTAATGGCAAGTATCTGAGGGCCGCACCAAAAAAAGGTTAGAGTTCCTAAAAACGCCACGAACTGTTAAGATAAGAATGACCAATTTAAAATTAAAAAGCTGCTCAGGTTACATAATCTGCGAGGATGAATCCAAAGGTCAGACCGAAAAAGAAATAAAAATGAAAGAAAGGGTGAGCACCTGATATTGTAATAAGAAAAGAAGCTGATTGCAATGTGAGCAGAACCGAAGAAGGAACCACCCAAAAAAGCCTCGTAAGATGCTTGAAGGAATACAATGCCACGCACCCCTGCAAAACCTCCAAATGAGACAGCAAGCAAAGTCTAAGAGTTATAACACAAGGCATTTTTAATAAAAAATTGTCAAAGCAAAATATGTATACACACACAAATAAAACACCCATAATAGATAAATCAATGGCAAGCAAACAGCCTCAGCAATTACACCAGTAAAGAAGCAGCAATCGACATGTTAAAAAAAAACAAAGTCAATAGCAAAAGAGCATGAAAGTAAAGAACAAAAGAAGCACAGGTGCCTCCGTAAAATATGCAATGAGGCAGCAACCAAGTCAGTTTTTAAAAGATATAATGAGCCACAAAGCTGATACCATCTTTGAAATGAACAACCAGAATCTTTAAGGAGAAAGCCTAAGGTGTTTCGACAAAGAAAAATTCCTCCCCCAATGAAAACTGGCAGCATTGAAAGGAAGGCAACCATATAAATTTTAAAGGGCAAGCATACATCCAATCCAAAATGACCAGCATGAAAAAGAGAGAACATGTTGTCTCTGAAAATCATGAAAAATAACGAAAAAAGTATTGGATCCTTCGAAGAAAATAAAAATAAAAATAAAAGAAGCACCAATTGCTGTAGTGGAAATTGCAAAAGCTGCGGTCAATAACACATTGCATCAAAGTTGTGAATAAAAGCACAAAAAAACCACAATAAATAGGTGCATCACCATTGACATAGAAGGAACCCTTTTAGCAAATCTAAAATGGAAGCATTGAAACCACGACAGTCATTTAATTTGAACAACGCAAGGGTAATAATGAAAGAAGAAAAGGGCAACATTTCAAAGGAAAAAAACCAAAGAAGAAGAGGGAAAACTCATCTGCCATTTCAATCTAGCAGCATTGAAGGCAAGGTAACAACATACATTTTACAAAGCAAGCATATTCCAAAGAAAAAATGATCCAAATAGCATGAATAGAAAGATCAAATTGTATCTCAAAAAGCATGCAATAGTGTCAAAGAAGTGCAAGATCCTTCATCAAAAAAATAAAACACAAAAGAAGCACCAAGCCATGTAAGAAATTAAACCAAGTTCTTTGTAATAACTGTTGCTATCAATACAACATAAGAAAGCTTCGAATTTATCAACCAAACACGCAAGAAAAAGGTGCTGGAGATTTTCCATAGAAGAAGGAGCGGAGTATCCTTAATTAAAAAAAAAAGGGTAAACCAAACAATCAAGGAAAAAAACAAAGTTAAACTTAAAAGCTTCTGCCCACAACGAAGCATAATCCAACCATAATTTAATCAACAAAAACACACATGAGAAAGGTGAGAAGTGTAGGATCCTTGACTAAAGAAATAAAACTCAAAGAGACAGTAAACAATTTAGGAAAAAGACCCATGTTAAATGCAAAAAATTCTTTCAACAACACAGCTTAATCCAGCTGTAAATTTATTAGCCAAGCACGCTAGAGGAAAGTGAGAAGTGTAGGATCCTTAACAAAAAAAAAGATAAAAAAAACATTAAATGATTTAGGAAAAATAGCCAAGTCAAACGCAAAAGCATCTGACAACAAAATAGTATAAACAAGTAGATCATTTATCAAGTAATCACCCAAGAGAAAGGTGCAGTAATTATGCTATATATAGCAGGAAACCTATTAGCCAATCTAAAATGGCAGAATGGCAAACACGGTAGTCATCTAAATCAAACAGGGCAAGGGAAAGAATGAAAGTAGATAAGGTAGTCCCTCAAAGCAAAAAAAAAAAAAAAAAACATAGTAGAAAAGAGGACGTGAGCTAAGTTAATTATAGAAGCACCCAAGCAACCTCCGAAGCTGTCTGAAAAGAGAAAAATTCAGCCCCTCCTGCCAATAATCAAAAGAGATAGGAAACCACATTTAAAAGGCTAAACCAGCAGATAACTTATCAAGCATTCACGGCAGAGAAAGAAGAAAAGAGCAGTACATCAAAGCAAAAAAAAAGAAGAAGAAGAAGAAGAAGAGAGGATGTGAGCTGAGTTAATGACAGAAGCATCCAAACAACCTCCGCAGCTATTGCAAAACATAGAACTTCAGCTCCCCCAGCCAACAATCAAAGCAGATAGGAAACCACATCTAAAAGGCAAAAAAAATCTCTTCAAGAAAGAAAGGGCGTAAGAAAAGATATCTGTATAGGTACATGTATTTACACACTCGGAACAACGTGACACACAGATAAACACCAACCAAGACCAGCACGAAACAATTTCTGAAAAAAGCTAGACATGCACCTCTAACAACACCTGAACCTAAAAGAGCGCACATAAAAGAAGCTGACAACACACGCATGTAAGAACCTAACAACAACATGAACAAAACAATACAGCTAATGGATTAATAAGATAGAGAAAAACAACACAACACGCAACATCGAATGGCTGGCAAGGCAAATAAAACAAAGCCATAGCACAAAGGACACCAATGAAACAGATAAGTAGGCTAACCAAGAACCGACCGAAATCTAATCTCTCTCAGTTCAAAGTACAAAAGCCAGAGCTGCAAATAAAAATAAGTCGGAGAAAAAACGATAACTGAAATTGAGAAACAACTTCCAGCCAAAAAAATGCAACAAATAAGCAGAAGGACAACAACAGACACCAGCCAGCTGAAGCAATGGCAGAAAAGTACCCAAACGCAAAAAGAAAATCATGCAGACCCAAAAGAGCAAAACGAAAGGAAATGGCAACCCAGAAATGACCCTAAAACCACGCGCCCCTACAAACCAAAAATAAATGACGTGAAAGCCTGGCAAACCCAATGAAAACGGTAGCATGCCATCGAAAGAAAATTATAAACTAAAAAGAAAATGAAGTGACAGAACAACAACCAGATTTTTGGGAAATTAAAAAATAACTCTTAAAAACCAAACCAAATGAGAACAATTTAAAAAACACTAACCAACAGCCCCCCTGACAGCATACAAAGGCCAGCGAGAGGCAAAGGAACCGAATTCTCCAAACTAAAAGCAAACGAACCTCTTGAATGTCCAATCCAACCGAGAAAGCAGCAGTTCTCCCAATGCTACTACAGGATAAAAGGCCCAACCAATTGGGTTTTCCATTTAATACATGATTATGATTACATGTCATTTCTGTTGGGTAATTCCAGAACTCAAACACACATAAATTTACGTGGTTCGGCAACTTGCCTATTTCACGGAGCTACTGGTTTGTATTAATCAAACTTAGAAACAATACAAACAACAAAACAAGGAGGAGGAGAAAATTTTCTCTACTCAACTCAAGCTCTCTCTCTCACGTTTTTTCTCTCTGTGTTTTCTTCACACATCAACACACCAGCTCTTCACTGAGCATACATATATATTGAGCTAGGAGTGAAGGGCATAAATCATGCCCTGATTTATGCCCACCGTTTGTGTCCTCCACCATGTGCCAAGTGGGAGATTAGGTATTCCCACTTGCATATGGTGGGACATTGTTTGTCTCCACTAACTAACAATCTCCCACTTGGAGACAAACAATGAAATCATCATTTATCCTTGAAGACCAACTGAAGTTTTACACAACTTCAGTTTATCAAGTGTAACTCCTTTGGTTAACATGTCAGCTGGATTCTTGCTTCCACAGACCTTTTCTAGCATCAGTTGTTCATCGTCTAGCAATTGTCGGATGAAGTGATATTTGATCTGAATATGCTTAGTCCTAGAGTGAAATGCTGGATTCTTGGCAAGGAAGATTGCACTCTGACTGTCGCTAAACAAAGTATCATTTCCATTCATCTTACCCAATTCTTTCAGAAAACTCTGCAACCATACGATTTCTTTTGCAGATTCTGAGACTGCAACATATTCAGCTTCTGTTGTTGAAAGAGCGACGATCTTTTGCAAGGTAGAACTCCAGGAAACAGCAGTACCTCCTAGAGTATATACATATCCTGTAGTGCTCTTTCGGCTATCAACATCTCCTGCTAGATCAGCGTCTACAAAACCTTCAAGTTTCAAACCACCAGTTGTGAAGGTAAGACATGTCTCTGATGAACCTTTTAAGTACCTCATGATCCATTTCACCGCCTCCCAATGCTGCTTTCCAGGATTGCTCATATATCGGCTTACAACTCCCATTGCATGGGCAATGTCTGGTCTGGCATGCGAGACCATAGCATACATCAAAGAGCCGATAGCTGAGGCGTATGGAATCTTATCCATGTATCCACATTCTAGCTCAGTTTGTGGTGACTGGTCTTTGCTGAGCTTGAAATGATTCCCCAAAGGTGTACTTACTGGTTTAGCATTATCCATACTAAACCTACTGAGAACCTTCTTGACATACTCTGTTTGTGAGAGCTTTAGTATGCCTTTGTCTTTATCTCTGATGATTCTCATGCCAAGTATTTGTTTAGCAGCTCCCAGATCCTTCATTTCAAACTGTTTTGACAATTGTTGTTTCGGACTTGTCAATCTCCTCAATGCTGGATCCTGCAATCAACATATCATCCACATATAATAGTAGAATGATGTAGGAGTTGTCAAAATGTTTGACATAGTAACAATGATCAGCTTGGCATCTTGTGTATCCGGAATTACACATGAAGTTGTCAAACTTCTTGTACCACTGTCTTGGAGCTTGCTTCAAGCCGTATAAGCTTTTCTTTAGCTTGCAGACTTGTTTCTCCTTTCCTTGTATTTCAAACCCCTCTGGCTGTTGCATGTAAATGTTTTCCTCCAATTCACCATGAAGAAATGCTGTTTTTACATCTAATTGTTCAAGATACAAATTCTCTGCTGCTACTATCCCCAGAACAACTCTGATTGTTGTGAGCTTCACAACTGGAGAAATTATCTCAGAGTAGTCAATCCCTTTCTTTTGTTGAAACCCTTTTACAACAAGTCTTGCCTTGAACCGTTTGCTTCCGTCATGCTCAGTCTTTACTCTGTAGACCCACTTGTTTTGCAAAGCCTTCTTTCCTTCAGGCAGTGTGGTTAGCTCCCAAGTCTTGTTCTTCAGCAACGAACTCATCTCATCCTTCATGGCTAACTCCCACTTGCTTGAGTTTCCATCTTGTAAGGATTCTTCATAACTTAGCGGTTCACCACCATCTGTCAGCAAAATATAATTCAGTAGAAGTGTGAACCGTTGTGGGGGCTTTACAGTCCTTGAAGACCTGCGAACATAAATAATTGGTTCACTTGGCTCTGCATCTTCTTGTGTAGTGGTGGGTACAGATGTGCTTGAATCTTCTTGTAAAGACTCTCGAGTTTTATTCTGCTCGGTAACATCGGGAAGCTCTTCTAATCTGATGAATTCAGATTTTTGTGGACTTGTATCTGAATCAGTCATATCTGTTTCTGCACTTGATCTATCTTTGTACAAAACTTTCTCATTGAAGATCACGTTCCTGCTTCTGATAATCTTTCTGTTCTGATCATCCCAAAACCAAAATCCAAATTCTTCATCTCCATAACCAATGAAGAAACATTTCTTGGATTTGGCATCTAGCTTGTTGCGAGCATCAGAATCTATATGCACATAGGAAACACACCCAAAGACCTTTAAATGAGAGAGTTGTACCTCTTTTCCTTTCCATACTTCCTCGGGCAATCTGAACTCCAAAGGAACTGATGGTCCATGGTTGATCAAGTAAACTGCAGTATGAACTGCATCGGCCCAAAATGTCTGGGGTAACCCAGAATGCAACCTTATGCTTCTAGCTCGTTCATTGATGGTCCTGTTCATCCGTTCAGCAGTGCCATTCTGTTGTGGTGTGCCTGGAACAGTCTTTTCCATTCTGATACCATTAACAGCACAATACTCTTTGAAACCTCCATCAATGTATTCTCCTCCGTTATCGGATCTCAAGCATTTCAACTTCAGACCTGATTTAGTCTCAACCATAGCCTTCCACTTCTTGAATGTTTCAAACACATCAAATTTATTTTTCAGAAAGTAGACCCATACCTTTCTGCTGAAATCATCAATGAAAATCACGTAATACCGAGAACCTCCAAGAGATGCTACTGGAGACGGTCCCCATAAATTTGTGTGTACCAGTTCTAGCTTTCTTGGTCTTAAGGTCCTGCCAACCTTTAAGAAACTGAGCTTCTTCTGTTTTCCAAGAACACAGCTTTCACAAATGTCTAGATCAACATTTTTAAGCTCTGGCAGCTTTCCCTTCGATTGAAGTACCTTCATCCCCTTTTGACTCATATGGCCAAGTCTACAGTGCCATAGATGTGCTTGATTTTCTGCTTCAGTAGAGGCAATAATGTCTGCAAATCTTGTGGTCATATACAAGGTTCCGGTTTTCTTTCCACAAGCCAAAACCATTGCTCCCTTTGAAACCTTCCACATACCTCCAGAAAAAAGGATTGAATGACCACTATCATCAAGTTGTCCGACCGAGATCAGCTTCTTCTTTAGATCAGGAACATGCCTTACATTTTGCAAGTTCCATAAAGATCCATTCATTGTCTTGATTTGTACATCTCCTATACCCACAATATCCAATGGTTGTCCATCGGCCAGATAGACTACACCGTGATCTCCAGCAATATAGTTTTGCATCATTTCATGGTGTGGTGTATAGTGAAATGAAGCACCATAATCAAGAACCCAATCATCAACAGGACTATGCACAACAAGAATCAAAGCATCTTGTACCTCGTCTGTAGTAGTGTTTACAGAGTCAGCTTCAGGTTTTTTCGGTTTTGTGCAATTCCTCATGAAATGACCAGGTTTGCCACAGTTCCAACATTCAACCTGCTTTCTAGGTCCAAACTTGCTTTTACTTCTGTATCTTGATTTGGATCTACCTCTAGATAAGCCTCTATCCTGTCTCCTCCCTCGAGTGTTAATGTTGAGAGCTGATCCTGAACTTGAACTTTCACCTGAGTCTTTCCTTCGCACTTCTTCAGCTAAAATCAAGTCTCGGATGTCATCATATTTCAATTTGGATTTTCCAGCTGAGTTGCTCACGGCTGTCCTCATACCTTCCTAACTGCTTGGAAGTGAAGCTAGCAAAATGAGTGCACGGATCTCATCATCAAACTCAATCTCAACAGATGACAATTGATTTGTAATGGTATTGTAGTTGTTGAGATGTTGTGTCACAGAGGTGCTTTCTGTCATCTTCAAGTTGAACAACTTCTTCATCAGGTGCACTTTGTTATTTGCTGAGGGCTTCTCATACATCCCAGACAAAGCTTCCATTAGTCTTGCAGTGGATTTTTTTTTTGTAACATTGTGAGCAACTCTTCTCGACAAGGATAGCCGGATAATGCCCAAAACCTGTCTATCAAGAATTTGCCAATCTTCTTCTGGCATATTCTCTGGTTTGCTCCCCAACAGAGGAAGATGAAGTTTCTTCCCATATAGATAGTCTTCAATTTGTATTTTCCAATATCCAAAATCTGTTCCATCAAATTTTTCAATTCCCGCAGCTTTTATTTCATCTGCCATTTTAATATGTCTCGGATTTGAATCTGTCAAATCTGACCTTACAAATGTGTCCGGAACGGCCAAAACTATTGGAAACGACACTGAGATCACCCCAATCGAACTTTGGATGGCTCAGATCTTAACAGTCAAAGTTTCAGGTCAACAGACGGTGCTGATGAAGCCACGTGTCCGGCCAAAATAGTGTCTACGAAACATTGAATCAAAACCCAATGTGATGACGTGGCTATATGACATGTCATCCACGTAATCAATCCAGGGCCCACCTTAGATGACGTGGCAAATGCACGCACGCTTTTGCTGATATGGCAGGTGATGACGTGTCTGCTGACTGGTCTGCTGGCGTGGCGGATGACTGTGCATAATTGCTGGCGTGGCTGATGACTGGCTGCTGGCGTGGCGGGTCAAACCGGTTCAGTTGCAGACAATCGGGTGAAGACGACGCGTGGAGAGCGTGGTGCGAGTGGTCGCGCGTGGGCAGTGCTGTCGTCGGCGCATGTTGGAGCGTGCGGGCATGCAGGACGTCGGTTCTTCGCCGGGTTTTCAGCAGTGAATTTTATCTTTGTCCTCTACACGATGGTATGTTCAAAAACACGTTTGGAGAACTTTGATTTTTGAGTTTGGATCAAACACCCTCTTTTTCAAGAACAAACTCTGATACCAGTTGTTGGGGTAATTCCAGAACTCAAACACACATAAATTTACGTGGTTCGGCAACTTGCCTACTCCACGGAGCTACTGGTTTGTATTAATCAAGCTTAGAAACAATACAAACAACAAAACAAGAAGGAGGAGAAAATCTTCTCTACTCAACTCAAGCTTTCTCTCTCACGTTTTTTCTCTCTGTGTTTTCTTCACACACCAACACACCAGCTCTTCACTGAGCATACATATATATTAAGCTAGGAGTGAAGGGCATAAATCATGCCATGATTTATGCCTACCGTTTGTGTCCTCCACCATATGCCAAGTAGGAGATTAGGTATTCCCATTTGCATATGGTGGGACATTGTTTGTCTCCACTAACTAACAATTTCCTCTAAGACAACACCAGAAACACAACAGAGTAGCGACTTGCAACAGGAAGTCGGCACTAGAGTAGCCGAAGCAAGTGATGAGAAACCTCAAAGCAAAGAAGCCCATTGCAGCTAAATCACAGCCACACACTGGTACAGGTGAGAAACGAATAGTGCCAATCTGGAGGAAATCCAGTGGTTACTATGGTGGTTAGCTGGAGAGAAATGGGCGTGGAGGGTTCCTTAATGCTCAGCCATTGAAACTAACGTAAATGAGAGAATCAAGTTTGTTTAGTTCCCCAAAACTCGGAGTTCATAAGTTTTTCATTTCATTTTTCATATTCCTCCAGTCTGTGACAATGCATCTGTATATAGCATTCTTCTTTCTACAGGGTTTTAAAAAGGAAAATTGCATGTACAACTAAAAGTGATACTTATTTACAAAACTAAAACGATGTATTTGACTATAATTGAAATAGTATGTATAATTAAAAGTAATATTTATTGACAAAATTAAAAGAATGTGTTTGACTATAATTAAAATGATACATATGAATTTACAATGGCTAATTCATTTTAAATTTATAATACAAATTTATTCTTCTTCTTCTTCTCTTTCGGCTGGTATCAATTGCCCCTTCTTGAATTCAAACTTGTCCCTAATATTGAATCGTGAAAATCTCAACTTCATTTTGTCAATGTATTCCCAAATTGCATTAGTAGGGGACGGACCGTCCCAATGTACTAGAACTTGAGTGATTGCCTAATTCTGTCATTTTGCAATTCGTCTTTCTAATATGGTTCTTGGTTGCAGGTCAGGGGTTCTTGGTATCGTAGGAGGAGCGCCCTGCACTGTATGATTACCTGCATGCCTTTTTAGCTGGGATACGTTAAACATTGGGTGAATCAGAGTTGTAGGAGGCAGATTGAGCTTGTAAGCCACGCTTTTGATTTTAGCTATTACCTGGTGAGGCCCATAATATTTTGCAGCTAGTTTTTGTGAGGATCTGTGTGCAATTGACTATTGCTGGTATGGTTGAAGCTTAAGGTAGACGTGGTCCTTAACTTCAAAACTCCTATCACTTCTTTTTATGTTTGCCACCATGCTCATCCTATTATGAGCCTTTTGGAGATGAGTCATGACCGTTTTAATCACTTCTTCTTTAGTTGGCAAATACTCATCCACTAATTCCACGACTGAGTTCTTATAGAAGTAGGGAATGTGTATGGGTGGAGGAACCCCGTATAATACTTCATAAGGTGTCATCTTGGTAGCTGAGTGGTAATTAGTATTGTACCACCATTGGTTAAAGGTAGCCACTTCGCCTATTGATTAGGGCAGTCACCGGTCATACATCTCAGGTAGTGCTCTATGCATTTGTTAATGACCTCTGTCTAACTGTCTGTTTATAGGTGATATGCTGATGAGTAGTGTAGATTGACCCCTTGAATGCTAAATAACTCCTTCCAAAATCTACTCAAGAACACCAAATCCCTGTCATTAGTTATAGAAGCTGGCAGCCTATGTAGTTTATATATGTTGTTCATGAATAATTTAGCCACCCCGGAAGCAGAGTAAGGATGGCTTAGGGTTATGCAATGCGTGTATTTCATAAAGTGATCCACTATTACCATGATAACATCATTCCCTTCTAATTTTAGAAGGCCTTCTACAGAATCCATATTGATGTCAATGAATGGGGCAGACGGAATGGGTAGTGGCTGTATGAGTCCTAGGCTAGCCATATTTTCATGCTTGTTCCTTTGACACGTATTGCATTCCCTGATGTATTGCCTGATGTGTTTTTGTTGTCCTTTCCAATAGAATAAACCCCCTATAATCTTAGAGGTTACCGTCATGCTTGAGTGTCCTCCCACAGTTGAGTTGTGAAACATAGAAATGAGCTTGTTTTGCATTTCTAGGTCCCTGCCTACCACCACCTTCCCTTTCATATTAAGATGATCATTCACCCAAGTATAGTTATGATGTGAGCTGGAAGACACTTGCAGACTCTTGATAATATCTTGAATAGTACGATCCCTTTCATATGACTTTCTAATTTCATCCATTAAGTTGGTAGGAACAGTAGAAGTGGTCAGGGCATAGACTTTGCTGGGGATCCTGGAGAGGGCATTAGATGACACATTCTTTCTTCCTTATTTGTACTCTATATCATAGTCATAACCTAATAATTTCACTAGCCATAGATGTTGCACAAGAGTATTCATTTTTTAATGTAGAAGGTACTTCAGGCTTATGTGATCAGTGCGCATAGTGAAGTGTCATCCCTATAAATAATGTTTCCATTTAGTAACAGCATATAGGATGGCTAGCATTTCTCTCTTGTAGACTGAAATTACTTGTTGTTTGGGCCCAAGAACTTGCTTATGAAAGCAATGGGATGCCCCTCTTGCATAAGGAGTGCTCCCACCCTAGTCATGGATGCATCTGTTTCTACTATAAATAGTTTGTTGAAGTCTGGCAGAGCTAGGACTAGAGCACTAGTAATTACTCCGTTCAATAGACTGAATGCTTTTGTAGCCTCTTCACTCCATCCCATAACATTTTTCTTTAGCAACCGAGTTAGTGGCTTACATATGCTGTCATAACCCTTAATAAACCTTTTGTAATAACCTGTCAACCCAAAAATCCCCTTAGCTGCTTCAATCCTTTAGGCAGGGGCCAATCTATAATGGCCTGTATCTTGTGGGGGTCAATAGCTACTCCTTGCTTTGAGATAATGTGGCCCAAATACTCTACTTGCTTACTGTAAAAGAAGCATTTGCTAGCCTTTGCCACCAATTGGTGTTCTCTTAATAGGTCAAGGATAGTAGTTAGGTGCTTATAATGTGGTCTGTAAGTGTCTGGCTATACACCAATATATCATCAAAGAATATTAGGATAAATTTCATTAGTTACTCCCTAAAAATTTTGTTAATTAGACTCTAGAATGTAGCTGAAGCATTGGTTAGCCCGAAAACCAAAAATTCATAGTGACCACTATGTGTTCTGAAAACTGTCTTAAATTCTTCCCTTTAGGCCATTTGGATCTGGTGATAACCAAATTTGAGATCAATTTTGGAGAATATAGCAGTCGCCATTAATTCTTCTAGTAACCCCTCAATAATTGGGATATAATACTTATCCTTAATAGTAAGCTTGTTCAAAGCTCTATAATCTACACATAACCTCCATGTGGAGTCCTTTTTCTTGATAAGTATTACTAGGGAAGCAAAACGGTTGTTGTTGGTTCTTATGATTTTAACCTCTAACATCTCTTTCACCATCCTTTCTAAGGTGTCTTTTTGTAGGCCTAAATATTTGTAAGGTCATAGGTTAACTGTTTCCCCACCCTCCCTTAGAGGAATCTTGTGATCATGAGTTCTGGGTGGTGGCAACCCCTTAGGTTCCTGAAATAAATCTTGGTAGTCTGCCAATATACTCTACAGGTGGTTCTCCTCATTACTCTAGGACTGAAGTGAAGTAGCCAAGGATCCGAAAATAAACCCATCATCCTCCTCTACCATCTGTATATTACATAAATGATACCCATCTACTTGATTGTGGCTCCCAACTAGAGAACTTAGTTGTTCTAGTTCAATGTATTATAGCTTGGGTGGATTTTCACCCTTTAGCAAAACCTTCTGCCCTTGCCAATCAAATGACATCCACAAGTGTTTGTAATTACATAATATATCACCGAACAAGGATAACCATTATATACCCAACACCATTTCACAATTACTTAGCTTAATGATAAACACATCTGCCATGAAATTGATTCCATGCATCTTCCACCTGAGTCCTTTGCATAAGGATTTGCAGACCATCTTTTTGTTATTAGCTGCTTGCACAATCATTGGATTAATGGTAGTTAACTAGAGCTAGAGTTTGAAGGTCACAGCATAGTTGAGGAAGTTGTGTATGCTTCCTGAGTCTATCAAAATGCCCACTATCGTCCTGTCAACTTTCCATTTACCTTCATAGTATTAAGCCCTATTATGCCCTCCAATGCATCCAGTTTGAGTCCCTCTTCAGACCCCTTCTCCTCTGTGAATCCTTCATCTTCTTCCACTATACTTAGAGAATACAACCTTTTGTTTCGGCACCTATGGTGAGAAATGAACTTTTCATCACACCAAAAACACATCCTCTTCAGCCTTCTTTCTTTGAATTTTTTGTTTTTAATAGATTTTGTTGGTTTAATGGGGTTTCTATAAGTGTTTTAGGGAGGGGTATTGTTCCAACGGACTAGATTTGGTTTTGTTATAGTAGTATGAGGGGTCATAAGGTTCTTTGTGGGATTTAGTGGTGGAGAGTGGATAACTAGGTAGATGAAGAGGTGTTGGAGGTAGAATATCTTATAAGGAAGCTGAGAGATTTCTTGTAAGCTAGAGTGTTGTCGTGCAACCTGGCTAGATTATAAGCATGTTTGAGAATCTTAGGTTCGAACAATTTAAGTGTATTCTTGATCTCCAAATCCAGACCTCCTAGGAAGATGACTAGAGATTGTTTTTCACTGATCTCAGCCTTATTCCACAGGATATCGAAGTCCAGGGTGTATTCTTCTAGGTGCCCCAACTATTTAAGTTCCATCAATTCCTCAAGAGGATCCTGTTACCCTCAAAACCTATAACAGATTGCTTTTACATATTCTTCCAAAGTAGCTCTTTGGTTTCCCACGCTCCTCAAGAAGTTTTGATGCCAATAAAGAGCAACTCCTTCTAAATAATATCATGTTATTTGCAGTTTGTTAGAGTCGGTAATGTCTTCGATCTTGAAATATTGAGTGCAATTATATAGTCACCGGTGCACATCTTCCCCATTAAATGTTGAGAAGAAGTGTTTGGGTTTGTGTACCTTATAGGATGGTACCCTTTCTTCGAGTAAGAACTTGTTTTTGGAATCTATTCCTTCCATGCTCGAGGCTTGTTTGTCCTTGCCTTGACTTGGACTTCTTGGGTTTTGAGAGAGTCTTTCCAGAGCAAATTCCAACTGTTGTGCCATAATACCCATGATGCTCTTGATGTCTCTAATCTGAGCTCCTTGGTTTTTGATGGTTTGATCTATTTTAGCATTCTATCCTTTCAGCAGGTCCGTCATCAACTCATACTCCTGGCTATTGTCCTGTGAGATCGCTGTAATAGAGTCCTTGATACGTTTAAAATCTGCTGCTCTTTGTGTCTGGTGCCATGGTAGAAATCCGTGGATTGCTAGCTTTGATTCCACTTGATACAAGTGAGAAACGATTAGTGCCAATCTGGAGAGAAATGGGCGTGAAGGGTTCTTAATGTTCAACTATTGAAACTGATGTAAAGGAGAGAATCAAGTTTGTTAGGTTTCAAAGTTCGTAAGTTTTTTTATTTTATTTTTCATATTCCTCCCATCTGGTACAATGCATGTATGTATAATATTCTTTTTTCTACAGGGTTCTAAGAACCTTGAGAAGGAAAACTAAAATGATGCATATAACTGAAAGTTATACTTATTAACAAAACTAAAACGGTGTGTTTGGCTATAATTGAAATGGTGCGTACGGATTTGCAAAGGCTAATTTGTTTTGAATTTACAATATGAATTTATTCTTCTTCTTCTCCTTCGGCTGGAATAACACAGCCGAGAAAACAAAGAGGCAAGGCCAAGCCTGCATACCAATAGCCAAGCTTGGTTCACGACAGCAACATTTGTGATTTCCCACTCTATTTTTTTCCCAACAAGGTCTCCAAGAAGGATACAAACGAAAACCCGAAACTTCCCTTGGCAACCAGCTCTGAATAACCCAGCGCTCAAGGATAATTTTGCCAGCAGTCCACAGTAAAAGCACTCAGCATGCACAATGATCCAAACAGTAAAAATGGCAAGCGTTTTATATGTTCTGTTAATTAGGTTTGTATTAAAAATAGACGTGAAAGTATTTTTTCCGTGTTAAAAAAGTATTTTAAAAAAAATTAATTTTTTTATTTAAAATTAATATTTTAAGATAATTTTGATATATTATATCAAAAATAATTTTTAAAAAATAAAAAAATATATTATTTTAAAATAAAAAATACTTTAATAAATCCTATCACATCTCCAAGCACAATTTCTAACAAAACGCTGTCAAAAACATCCACCTCACCAGAGAACAAAGAAATAAACTCCTCCTCCTCCTACCACTTCTTTCAAAAAAAAAACGACAACAACATCAAAAGAATGCATTCGTTCGGATACAGAGCGAACGCATTGCTAACGTTCGCCTTGACTATACTGGCGTTAATGTGTGCCATCGCTTCTTTCTCTGACAACTTCAATTTCCCTTCTCCTTCTGCCCAAATCCAGGTTCATCTGTCATTCCGTCGATTTAATGTTGTTTGAATCTAATTGCAACTTCTAAATCATTTTCTTTAATTGGGGTTTTGTAGATAGTGAAATTCAACTGGTTTCAAAAGCAGGCACATGGAAATGATGAGGTGATTGATTCTTTCCTTGCCTTTTTCTTATAAAGATTTTGAGTTGTATAAATTGATGGGATTTGTTAAATTTCTTAGTTCTTTAAATTGAATAAGCATAATCACTTTTGGGTTCAATTTGTTGCTAATATAAGATGCCACGTGGGTTTTTATAGGTGCATAAATTTGTGTACAAGCAGGTTTCAAGATCTGGGTTGAGTGGATTAATTTTTTAGATTAAGGTTGCATAATTTGTATTTATTGATTTTTTGAATTGAGTTTTTAGTATTTCTATTGATATGTAGCTCTAAAGTGTATTTATTTTTCTTAATGTTATAAGAAAAGGCGTAGAGGTTAGCATTCTCTCAGTGGTTTGATCTTCTGTTTGTTAGTGTGCTTAGGTTCTAGTTCGTCTAGCTGATTCCCTTCATTATTTTTTTCCTGCTACCTAAAGATACTGTCTTGGCTTACACTTTCTGAAAACCCTAATGTCAAAATATTCACCTACGTGGAGATTTTGAAAATTGAGCAGAACAATCCCGTTTCCCCCTCTTAGTACTGGTTTAGACCAGATTTCGCCTCTAGCAATTGTTAACGTGCATGAGATTGTAATTGCTAAATCCACAGGAGAATTGTTCTCAGCTTATTAGATGATCTGCCTATGAATCTTTGTTATCAAAGAACTTACTAAAATTTATGGACACTTCTGATAGCACTAAAAATTGTCAAATACAGAATTGAAATAGTTTGCAACTTGATACATGGATGTTTAAGAGTAAAATGATATCAGAACACAACTTCTGTAATCCACATTGCATCTTTAACTGTTCAGCTTATATATTGGATTTGGCCAATTACAATATGGTTCCTTTTTCTGTTTCAAGAAATTCAAACCAAAAGTCGATCACTTCTTTCATTATGCTAGATATTTTAGTTATCTAGTTATTGGTTGAAAAGGTGCTAAAAACATTATACTGGGGAAGGGATTACGTTGTATGTGTTGACCATTGAGTTAATATGGGATCAGCTTCTTGGCTTTTCTGTGCCTGTGCATTGAAGTTTTGAAGATGGAATGAATGTTGATTGAAAGAACTTCTTACAGAGTGATGCATGTAAGTTTGCAGGATGGTGCAATTTCTTCTACCAGAAGACTGGTCTGATTGATTGTGTTGATTTTTATTTTTTCCTTGTTCATATGAACTATTTTAAGATAATGTATGTTGTCAAACATTCTTTTGTTTGAGATGCATCAGTGTAGATGCAGGCGCTTTATTCTGGACACTTGATAAGCTAGCAATGATTCAACGCTGATTGAACTGCCCATTATTTAATGCAGGTCAGCCTCACCATGAATATAACAGCTGATTTGCAGTCACTGTTTACATGGAACACAAAGCAGGTATGTAATTTGAAATAGTAGTATATGTGTTTCTCCTTTGGTGTGATAGGTCTTATATTTTGTTCTTTCATTTCAGAGTTGTAAATCTTTGACTCTCATGCTGAGGCAAGCCATAGATGGCTGTTCTATGAATGTAATCCAAGTAGTCAGTACATTTTATTTACTAAACCAACCACTCTATTATAGTTTCCACATTCTGACAAGTTGGGTTTTGGATGCCCTAAGAAAATTTGGAAATCCTATGTAAAACTTCTTTGTGTCTCATAGTTGGGACATTGCTGGGACAAATGACTTCAATATGGAACTGATTTGCTTATAGTTTAAAAACAAATCTTTTTGCTGCCTTTGTTATGTTTGTTAGGATTTTGAATTGATGGGTCACCGAAATTTTTTAGTCTTTTCATTTTCATGTTAGTTATTCTTTAAAGATGATTCAAGTATATAATGATCATCTTATTGCAGCTTTTCATATTTGTAGCAGCTGAGTATGAAACCCCCCAGAACTCATTGAACCAGGTACAAATAGGTGTTTGATATTTAAAGTACGCTCTTTTCCATTTTGGTTCTCGTCTTTCTCACTTTGAACTTTAGTTTTTTATATACTTACGAGGCGAGCATGGAGCTGAATCAGTTTGCCTTTTCCATTTTCCTTGTTACACATACAGGCACTACACATGCGCATTTCCTTCACTTCTACTAGTGTCAGGATCTACTGCATAAAACTATGTCCACTTCTCAACTCTTTCTAAATGTTTGTCATAGGTGTCTCTCTGGGATGCTATTATACCTGCCAAAGAGCATGCGAAATTTTGGATTCAAACTGCAAACAAGTACCGTTTTATTGATCAGGTATATCATCCATCAACCATCTCATGTGCTTCTCTTGCTAAGTTTCAGAACTGAACATAATTTTTCCTTGTGCAGGGAAGCAATCTTCGTGGTAAGGAATTCAACTTGACGTTGCACTGGCATGTCATGCCCAAGACTGGCAAGATGTTTGCTGACAAATTAGTCATATCTGGATTCCGCTTGCCTGAGGAGCATAGATGAGGATCGGGCATCTACGGTGTCTGTTTTTGTTGTAACTTTAGCCATTAAATATGGGATGATAAAGGTCACCTAAATTAAGAAAACTACAGACGGGGTAAAAGTTTCATGATTGAGGTAGAAATGAGCACGACTTGGAATTTTGAGCACTTGGGTTTATTTTTTGGGCAAGTGTTGGTTTCTGTCTCTGGATTTGGATATTTCCTGCTCTCCTTTTTTTAATTAGGTGCACCACAATTCCTATTAAAATTAAAATTAAAATTAAATTAAAATAAAAGCTAAGGGTCCTAAAATTATTGTTCATGCCTTGTGCATTAAGAAAATTTATTGTTCAAATTTTTCCATTCTGGTCACCAAATAATTGTTTTTTAATTTAATTTTTCTATGTTATATTGATTGAGAATTAAGATATATGATTTGTTTTGATTTATTTTTAATAGGTTTATTGCAACAAAAGATTAGAATTCAATTTTATTAGGTGATATTTGATTTTGAAAAATAGAATTTAATTTTATTAAAAAAATATATAATAATTAAGATTTATGTAGCATTTGGAACTGTGAGCTTTTCAGAATGTTTTTCGCTTAGAAATATATTAAAATATTAAATATATTTTTGATATAAACACATTTAAACTATCTAAAAACATAAATAAATAATTTGAAACAAAAAAAATTAAAATTTTTCAAAATTATTTTTTATAGCAAGAACAAACACACTTTTAGTGGGTTAAATTTTATAGTTAGTGTCAAAACTTGTGGAATTTTTTTCATTTTCATTTTAGGGCCTTTTCGGTTTGAAAATTTTATGTCTTGATTCAAAACTTTATTTTTATCATGTTTCAATCTTTGAGTTCAAAAAAGTAAAGAGACCCTACAAAACTATCGATAAGAGAGAAAATTGTTGGTTGATCATGTTTTGATAACTAAAATAATTGATTTTAATAACAATGAGTTATATTTAATTAGAAGAGTTTCATTTAAGTGTTTTTGATCTTTCATCTTATCGAAAAAATAGCTTGAGGCTCGAGAGTTTTTTCCCAAGATGAGTTTAGGTTTATAATTAATTAAAGGTTGTTTTAAGATTAGAAATGAGTGTTTATTAGGTTTTTTAGATGAAAAGATGCTAAAAACAAATGTGGGGTCAAAATACCCTTATCTCGACTTTCCGATGACCTCTCCCCTAGTTACCGAAATTTGCACCAACAAATGACAACTCATTTGCATTGTTTTTTTTTAAAAAAAAAGAAATAAAAGAATGATCAATGTGTCTTCTACCCTTTAACATAATGAAAACAATCATGGAGACTTGGTGTGCAAGACCGACCTACTTTATAGGCCAAGCGCATTAGCCCATCAAACTGGTCTCTTTTTACAAGCCAAACAAGCTAGCCCACCCAAGCCATATGCCTAGCCAATTTTGTTCTTTATTCTTTTTTTTATCTTTTTTCTCGAATTTTAATTTAAATCCATTAAAATGGCTTCCTTAAAAATTTATTTTAATTTATTTTTATTAAAAACCATTAAGATTTTACTCCTTTTTTTTTTTTTTTTACCACGTAGTCTTTTTTATTATTATATTAGAAGTGATATTTTTGTATAACCCTTCATGATATTTTATTATTATTTATTTTAATTTTTTTCAATCAATTTCCAACACATGCCTATTTTTATTATCATATAATTAAATAAAAAAATAATTTCAAAAAATAAAGTTGTTAGACCCCAACAGGTTGCATGATCTAAGGCATGTTTTTTTGCGGCTTATCCTGAGTTGACCTGGATGAATCCAAAATGTTATTGACTCAATATTTTAAAAAACAATGTTAAAACGTTGTCGTGTTGAGATTTTTTAAGTCAAATCGGTTTTTTGCTAGGTTGACCGGGTCGCGCACTAGGACTTGCTTAGTCAACTATGTCAAATAAAGTCACTACCAGAAAATTAAAAAACATCGATAAAATATTATATTGTGTACAAATTTCTCATTAGGGATTGTAGTTTCATCGGTATTTCCATTGGCAATTCAAATACTAATGGGATTTTTTTATAGAATGCCGATAAATTGCACCTAAAAAATAGATTTTGTCGCCCATTTTATGTCGGTAAGTCTTGTCATAACCCAATTCTGGGTTATTCCCCAAAATTCACTTTTTTTTTCAAAATAAAAATAACATAAAATAAAATAAAAGCTGGCAACGTGGAGAAAGCAGGCCGGGAAATCAAACTGCAATTTTTGGAGGAAATTCAAGGCCTAATTGTACTCCATTATGCCCAAGAATGGAGAAAAATGCAAATTCAAGGTCAAATTAAATTATTATTGGGCGAATTTGCATAAAAATTAAGTCCAATGACATAATTACATTTTTAATAGGCCAATTTGATTTAATCATGAGCCAAATTAAATTTTAATTATGTTTAAGAATTAATTTGAGTCCAATTGAAGGATTTAATTAAGTGCAAGGACTTAATTATACTTTAAATGGGTCAAATTAATTTTATTTGGGGCTTAATTGGTGAAAAATTAAGTTTGGGAGCCTAATTTGGGCTTAATTGAGAAGATTAGAATTTTAAGAGACCAAATTTAATTTTTACCAAGTTACTTGATTGAAATTAGGGGCCAAATTGCAAGAAAATTAAAGTTTTGGGGTCAATTAGGGGCTAAATTGAACAAATCCGAGGCCAAGGACCATTCTGCAATAGGCGACAAACTATGGTGATTCAATTGACAAAAACCGGGGGTGAAATTGAAGAAATTGAAGTTTAATGGTCAATTAGGGGCTAAATTGAACAAATCCGAGACCAAGGACAATATTCTAAAAGGCGCGTAACTTCGGGGCTGAAATTGAAGTTCATCAGGGGCTTAATTGCATTAAATCCAAAGTTTATGGTCAATTAGGGGTTCAATTGCAAGAAAGTGAAAGCTGGAGGACTGAATTGAAAATTAGATTAAATCCCTAATTCAGTCAAAACGGCGCCGTTTTGTATAAAAAAAAGGGAGGAGGAGGGGACCAGACGACGCTTTGTCTGGTTACTGTTCATTGTCTTCCCCGTTTTACCCAAAAGAAACAGCGTGGGAGCCTTATTTGACAGTGCATTTAATGCTTGTTTTCTCCATCAAATAGAACAAAACTTGCACGTAAAGGATCCCCTGCAGTTCGTCTACAACCCCATGTGAACGGTTCAGGATGAATGACAGCACAGCGACGCCGGTGACGGCATGAAGAGGTCAACTCAGGCAGCCTTTTTCTGCAGATTTGACAACTCAGGGAGGCTACTTTGAACCAACGGTTGGGATCCTTCCCAACAGAATCAAGGGCTAAAAATTTTTCCCTCGTGAAGACAAAATTGCCCTCTTCCACCGCCTATAAATAGGAGCAAATTTCATGTTCGGAGCAAGAAAAAAATCGAGTGCAAAGTTGACAAAAAATCAACCTTTCTCCTTTGTTTTTCATAATTTTCTGCTTTCTCCTTCTCAGCCACACCTTTGGCCGCCACTAATCTCGCCACCGTCCCTCCCACCACAACCTTCATCACAGCCAGACACTCCAACAACCTTACGTGGCGTTTGCACCACCTCTCCCTCTCTCCCTCTTCTTTGTGAAAAACTTTTCCCTTTCCGCCACCGTGACTCCAACAGTAGTAGCGACCACCTTTTCCAGCGGTTTCTACCCATACCAGCAGCAGTAGAGGCGGCGACTCTCTCCTTATCCGCTCCAACCGCCAGCGACCGCAGCACCGTCCGTGACAGCAGCAACACCTACAACTCAGCAGCAGCAACCCCGGCAGCTCAACTCTCCACCATTGCCACCGCTTGCACCACGTCGTCCTCTTCGGTCAGACCACCCTTACGCCAGGTAACTCTCCGCTTCCTCTTCCTCCCCCCTCTTCTTGTTCCTCCTCCCCTATCGTTTCGTCTGCGTGAAGCGGGGGCGTGAATTATAATTCACGTCCTACTGTTCACATGAACAGTGGGCGTGAATTATAATTCACGCCCACTGCACATGCAGTGGACCAGCCCAAAGTTCTGGATTGGGTTTAGCCCGGCTCTAAAGAAATAAATAAAAAGTATTGGGCCGAGGTCGGCCCAACCATTTCGGGCTGAAATCGGCCTAAGCTTTTCTATGGCTGAGCCGGCCCGTTAATGGGCCTACCCCATGTAGATTTTTATTTTATTTTATTTATTTATAATATTATATTATAATATTAAAATATTAAAAAGAAAACAAAAAAAATTCCAAAAAATTTCTATAATCCTTTTGAAAAATTTATGATTTTCTCAAATATTTTTCTACTAATTTTGTATAATATCGGGTTGTATATTTACATTGTCAAATACAAGTCCGGTATTAAAATACCCGGTTTTCTCCATAAAAAAAAAGAAAAAAAAAGAATTTCATGCATACGACCAAAACCTAAAAACTTTTCCAAGCATATTTTTATTTAAAAAAAAAACTTGCATCTTTCCCATGTTTTAAAAAAAAAAACCTTTTGCAATCTTTTTTTTTAGGATCCAGATGTAGACTTTAATATTTGACGGGTGTAAAATTACACGATAAAGTACACCCTCGGGTATTAAAGATACAAGGTATAAATAAAATACGATGCTAAAATTTAGACTTTAGAACGGTTAGGATTTAATCTAATAAGGTAGAGACTTTCTCATGAAGAGAGATCTACCTTGAACCCTAGAAAAGACCAACAAATAGAAACTCGACTTAGAAAACAATCAAATAACAATGCAGTCTACCTTAAGTAGGGTGCACTGGGGGTGATGCGTCTTCCCCTTGCACAACCAGTCCCTTACCTAGACTCTCGCAGACCATAGGTTCCTAGTTACCATAATACTAGGTGGCGACTCCTAACAAACCAAACAAATGAACTAGAAAATCGCCAGCCGACGCCGCACGCTGATGTGCAACAGAATGGCGACTCCGCTGGGTACCACTTTGTCTGGTTGAACTAAGCTTTGTTTGTTTGATTGTTTGTTATTTGTTTTGGTCTATTTAATTTTAGCCTGTATCTTTATCAAGTTTAATGCATTCATACATTTTTGCAAGAAGACCTGATTCTAGGATAGGTGGGGAGTAGCGGTCTGCCTCATGACTTTCAGTCGGGGTTCGGATTCGTGAAACATCCAACTATGAGCTGAGTGTTTACTTGATGATGGCGGTCACATAGTGCCCCAACCATCCCTTGTAAACCCCCATACTGCCTTCACGAAAGGTAGTCACTGGGCAGTTCATAGACCTTTTGAGACCAGTTAGAAAATATATCCCTCATATAATAACCTAGAACATTGTTTAAACTCTGCAGGATTTTTGAGCTAAGACCATGACTTCCATTACCTTTTCGGAATATGGGGAAAGATCTAAGATGATGCAATTAGTCGAAGGGGATTGCCCAAAAACCAAGGTTGAAGAATTACCACACATAACCAAAGTGCACTGTTCTGTAGACAGCATAAAGAAGTTGGCCCCTATTCTGGATATATTGATGAGAATTTTTTTGAGAAGAAGTATGAAAGAATTGCTCATCTAATAAGAATGCCTATTCAGATTTCAGCAGTCAAAGCCTTGATGCATTTCTGGGATCCAAGCTACAGATGTTTCACCTTCGGGGATATTGATATGACTCCTACTCTTGAAGAGTATGCTCAGATCCTAAGTTTTTCGAATGACCCTTACAAAGTATACTTCAAACAAAGAATTGAGAGTACACCTGCAGCAGTTGCCAAACTTCTACATTTGGATCAAGTTGATCGGTACAGGACATCCAATGGAGGGTTCAAGTGGAAAATGATTGAGAATAAATTGAAGACAGATAAGGAAAAAGGGAAGTTGGGTGAAGAAAGATATCAGATAATTGCTTTTGCCATCTTTGGGTTGGTTCTGTTTCCTTCAGAAGCCACTGGAATTATTAGCATTGAAGCTGCTAACGCCTTCCTTGAATTTGAAGAGACAAAGAATAACCCTACTTCAGCTATCTTAGCTAAAACATTCCTATCTCTAAATCATTGCAGATTGCATGGGAAAGGGGCGATGCGATGCTGTATTCCTCTCTTATTCATATGGATAGTAAGCCATTTGGAAGCGTCAAAAGAAGTCTTCAATAATTTCTGGTGGTTTAATATGAGGCCTCTTGAGTTGGTACTGACTGAAGAGTGGAATGATTTGGATGAAAAGGCATGGGTAGAGAAATACCGAGAACTTCCCCAAAGTAATTTCAGATGGAAAGCTCCTTGGGTAAGTGGTTCATCTTACCTTATGAGTTATGGCGACAAAGCATGGGTCCCATGAATTGGCTTGACTGGTTATATCAACTACTCACCATCATTGGTGGCTAGACAGTTTGGAGTACAATACGTACCAAGAACTTGGGGATTAGCTGAATATACCGGTTCGTTTAAAGAAGCCAGCTCTTTGGATAAGTTAGACGCAATCAGAAATGACTGGAAGCAGCCTATTTTGGTCCACAAAGAGGAGCTTCAAAAAGAGTTCTCAATTAGCCCCAATTACTCAATATGGAGGAGTGGCAATTCATTAAAAATACTTCAAGAGGCAACAGAGCTAGGGGTAACCCGAGATAAGTCATCCGTGACCTTAGAGCTCAAAAGTAAAAGGGTCAACAACGAGGAAGATCTCCAAAAAGAATTGGATAAGCTGAGGATTGAGCTTAGCAAGAGCAAAAATCATCAGAAATTCCTGGAAAACCAACTCTTGAAAGAAGAGGAGATGAAGGCCTCTCTAGATCAGCAATTGAAGGAAAAAGATGAGCAAATTGTTAAGTTGAGAAAGAACCAGCAAGAAGCAAATGAGCAACTGAAGGAGGGGAAGGCCAAGTATGACGAGTTAGTAAATAAGCATGTAATGGTGGAGTAGGAATTGGTGACTCTAAAAAGGGCCTCAGAAAGTAGAAAGTCTGCTGACAAAGAGACAATAGCTTCTCTGAAGAAAGAAAGGGACCAGTATAAATTAAAATGGGAAGCTGAAAAGGAGAAGAACGGATTAGCTGATCTCACCATTGAAGAAGAAAGAAGCTTAAGAACTCGATATCAGATGCAGGCTGAAGATGAGAGAGAAGCAAGGAGGGTAGCTGAGTCAGACATGAAGGGATACCTGGACAAAATAAATGGTATGAGAAATCGAGTTTCTGTTATACAAGCCGAGCTTGAGTCTCGAGAGGAAGAAGCAAAGAAGATGCAAGAACAGTTTGAGGAATGGCAGGATTATATCATCAGCCTCGATGTACAGTTAAACACTAAGGTAGCTGAACTTGATATAGAGAAGGAGGAATTGCAAAGGGCCAGAAAACAGATTCAGCAGTTGGAAAAAATGGTTCAAATCTTGGAGACAAATAATGAATCATTAGCCGCTAGTAATGGAACACTACTTCAGGATAACACTTTGTTCCATTACAAGATCGAACAAACTGATAGGCTAATTGACATGGTGGCTCGAAAGGCAAATGAGCTACGAGTGAAGGCTTCCAGGATTGGCAATAGCCGTCATAGATATGAGGAGTATTTGAATGAAGTTTACTCTTTCATCAGGAATGTAGCCAATAGAGGAATAACATTTGAATAAAGACACTTTGTATGAACCATCTGTATAGGCCTAAGCCTACTTTTAAACTTTTGTAATGTGTATGGAATTCAATCAATCAAAGAACTTGGGTGAAACCTCTTTGAGTATATCAGACTTCAAATTCTACCTGTATTTGACAAAGGAAGTCATGGATTAGCTCTTTAAATCCACATGCACGCATCTTTTTCATTTACATTCATACATCCATTCATTATAACACACACATGCATACGCTAGGTCAAAATATAGGTCCCCAAAGAGTCTACAACACCCGACTTCGAGCAAGGAACATGGAAGACGAAGAGCGTGCTTACCGTGAAGCTCATTTCCAAGAAGAGTTGGATTCTCTAAAGGATAGTGTGGCTCGCCTCACCAGCTTACTCGAGCAAGCACTAAGGAATACCTCTGGTGAAGGCCCTTCAAATAGACCTGCCACTCTCCCAGCAAACCAACCTGAAGAAATAATAAGAGAACATGCATAGGAGCCTCGACACAATCCAGCATTTATGCAATCAACAACACCAGTACCAACACCTGTAGTCGCGGATGCATTCGCTAATGAGTCTCACAAAACCAAGCCATTTGATGACATTGATCAAGACAAGATGGCATCACTAGAGGCCAGGATCAGGGCCATTGAGGGAGTAAACTTATATGACCCAGTGCGAGCTGCAGAAATGTGTCTAGTCCCTAATGTGGTGTACCAAAGAAATTTCGAGTTCCTGAATTTATCAAATATACCGGAACTCAATGCCCTGTTACCCATCTCAAATCTTATTGCAATAAAATGGCAGAAGTGGTGCACGATGAGAAGCTACTAATGCATTTCTTCTAAGACAACTTAAGTGGAGCAGCTTTGAGCTGGTATATGAGGTTAGATAATACCAGGATTCATACATGGAAGGATCTCGTAGATGCTTTCATCAAGCAATACAAATACAACATGGATATTGCTCCGGATAGAACCAGTTTATCTAATCTAGAGAAAGGAGATAAAGAGAGTATAAGGGAGTATGCTCAGAGATGGAGAGATTTACAGGTACATCCCCCACTCCTAGAAAAGGAAATGGTTGCTCTGTTTGCTAACACGTTGAAAGCGTCATACTACGAACATGTGATGGGTAGTTCGGCTCAACAATTCACTGATCTTTGGGTCGGAGCGCGAGCGAATAGAACAAGGAGTAAAGAGTGGGAGAATCTCTGTACCCGTGGAAAAAAGGGGTTTTGGAGTAAAAAGAAGGGAGATTGATCATGTCGAAAGTAGCTATAAAAGCAAGAAAGGCCAATTCCAAAGATATAACACTCCATCTCTTTCATCCCAAATTGCCAGCACCAATTTCAACTTCCCGATCCCAGCCAGAAAACTTGAACCCCAAAACCACCAAGTAAAAAACCAAGCTGAAAGTTTCCCAAAAAAAAACTACCAAAGAACCCAAGAACAATTGCCTCCATTGCCGCTACCCCTGAATGAAATGTACCAGAAGCTAATAAGTATTGGACAAGTAGCCCTAGTACCTTTGGCACCCCTACAACCGCCTTACCCTAGCTGGTATAAGCCAGATCTTACCTGCGAATACCATGATGGTGTAGCTGGATATAGCATCCATACCTGCAACGCCTTCAAGAGAAAGCTTCTACAATTGATCAAAGCAGGTTGGATTACATTTGAAGATGCCCTTAATGTGAATACAAACCCTTTACCCAATCATGCTTCAGGTAGTGGGTCTGTAAACATGTTAGAAATAGAACACTCAAAAATCTTGAAGGTGCCAATGGATAGGATCTACCAAATTATGGTAGATGCAAGGTACCAAGAGGGTAACGAGAAGTGCTGTGAACACCATAATATAGGAGGCCATGTGATTAGCCAGTGTGAGGGCTTTCATAAAAAAGTGATACAAATGATGAGTCATGGATTGCAACGAATCGAGAAAGCAACAGGTGAGGAGGTTTCCCTGATGGAAGCACCAAATAAAGAGGTATGTTGAGTACAATTCGTTACTGGAAAGCCACCCAAACTGGTCTTATCCAAACCAGTAGTGGCACATAAAGGGAGTTACAATGCCTTACCTCATGATTATGGGTGTTCCTTTAAAAGCACTCAGCATCCGCCTATCTTTCAAGCAGAAATTGGAGGATTAACTCGTAGCGGCAGATGTTTCACTCTAGAGGAATTGGAAAAACAAAGGAAAGCTAAGGGTAAAGAAGGGGTTGACGTGACCGAGGAAATAAACAAACCTGTCACAGAAGAGGAAACCAATGAGTTTTTGAAGCTGATGAAACACAGTGAATATAGTGTTGTTGAACAGCTCAAGAAAACTCCTGCAAGAATCTCATTGTTGTCTTTGATCCTAAGCTCTGAGCCATATAGGAATGCTCTGCAGAAGGTATTGAATGAGGCATACGTTCCTCAGGACATCAATCAAGAAGCCATGGAACATTTGGTGGGAAGAATCCAAGCCTCGAATTATGTATACTTCACTGAAGATGAATTGGGTCCTGACGGTACCGGGCATAACAAGCCACTATACATTACAGTGCGGTGTAAGGATATTCTAATCGGAAAGGTACTCGTAGATAACGGTTCTGCACTGAACGTCCTACCAAGGCATATATTGAAAGAAATGCCTATCGATGAGTCACATATGAAACCTAGCACATTGATGGCGAGAGCATATGATGGTTCGCCAAGACAGATAATTGGGACCCTAGAAGTGGAGCTATATATAGGGCCGCAGATGTTCTTGATAACATTACAAGTAATGGACATTCACCCATCTTACAACATATTATTAGGGAGGCCGTGGATTCATGCGGCTGAAGCAGTGGCTTCTTTACTACACCAATGTTTAAAGTATATCATGAATGGAATGCTGATAACTGTCAAAGCTGAAGAGACAGTTTCCATGATAAAAAAATATAGCCATACCCTTCATTGAAGCGGAATATTGTAGAGATGGAAACATTCATGCATTTGAAATCTTGAATACAGAATGGGTTCCCGAAGGTGCAGTGTTGAGAAAACCTAGAATCCCTGAAGCGGCAAAAATGGTTGCCAGATGCTTTCTGAAGAATAGGGCTCCTTTCCAACATAATCTTAAGACTGGACCGGTCAAGCTAAAAGGTGTGGATCAAAGATTTGGGCTTGGCTATAAGCCCAAGAAAGATGATTACAAACGGGTTGCCCAGATCAGAAAGGAGGCAAGAATGGCAAGAATTGAAGGAAGAGAGCCAGAAGAAGAGGAACTTGTCATCCTGCCACTCCAAGTATCTTTCCCAAGGGCTATAGAGGTGATTAGATCAGGCATAATGGATCTCCACATCAATACCCTGGAGAGCCAAGAAGAAAAACAAATAGAGGAAGCGGATCTGGAAGTGAAGGATGAAATTCTGCCACAGCTTTCCATTCATACCATTGATGAACCTCCTGCTAGATTTATCGTGCGAAGATTGGTTGAAGGAGAGGTGTACCAGAACTGGAAGATGGAGCCTGCTCCTATGGTGTTTAAAAAGTAATTGTTCTTGTTTGATCATGTTCGGACTTGTTTTGTCTTGTTTTGACTTGTGCTGATCTTGTCGGTATTTTAGTTCATGATACCGCAAGATTTTCTATGTTAACCAAACACTTTTGTTTTAATGAGATCATGCATTTTCTTGTGTCTAATATGTGCCTGCATTATTTTATCCTTTCACGAATCACACTTACACGAGCACACCTTGCACTTTCAGGAATCCTGAAAGTTCGATCAATTCACAAAACCATTGCACTAAGAATAATTGGCCAAACTTTGATAATATTGTTGCAATGGGCGATGAAGAATGGGAGGAAGAAGATATAAAAGAATTTACTAGGTTGGTAGAAAACTCCGAGAAGTCCTGGGAACCTGCTAGTGAGAAACTAGAAGTCATCAACTTGGGAAATGAGCAAGAAAAGAAGGAATTAAAGATTGGCACCTTTGTTACAACTGAAGAAAGAAATAGATTGGTCTCTCTTTTACATGAATATGCAGATTTTTTTGCCTGAACTTATGCAGATATGCCCGGTCTAGATACTGACATAGTAGTACATAAAATTCCCTTAATAGAAGGAAGCAAACCAGTTAAGCAGAAAACCAGGCGAATGCGCCCGGACATGTTACTTAAGGTAAAGGCTGAGATACAAAAACAGTGGGATGCAGGATTTCTAGATGTGGTCCAATATCCTCAATGGGTAGCTAACGTGGTTGTAGTCCCAAAAAAAGATGGCAAGATCCGGGTGTGTGTGGACTATAGAGATTTGAATAAGGCGAGCCCAAAAGATGATTTTCCTTTACCTCACATAGACATTCTAGTTGATAATGCTGCAAGAAATGCTACGTATTCTTTTATGGATGGATTCTCTGGTTACAACCAAATAAGAATGGCGGAAGAAGATAAAGAGAAGACCACCTTTGTCACACCTTGGGGAACATTTTGCTATAAAGTAATGCCATTCGGATTGAAGAATGCTGGAGCCACATATCAAAGAGCAATGGTTACCCTATTCCATGATATGATGCATCGAGAAGTGGAGGTTTATGTGGATGACATACTTGCAAAATCAAAGAAGGAAGAAGATCATGTGCAAGTATTAAGGAGACTATTTGAAAGGTTGCAAAAATACCAGTTAAAGTTGAATCCTGCAAAATGCTCATTTGGGGTAAAAACAGGAAAATTGTTGGCCTTCATAGTAAGTGATCGAGGAATAGAAGTTGATCCTGACAAAGCCAAAGTTATTTAGGAGATGCCTGCACCTAAGACAGAAAAGAAAGTAAGAAGTTTCCTTGGGCGCCTAAATTACATAGCTCGGTTTATATCTCAGCTGAGAGTGACTTGTGAGCCAATTTTTCGTTTGCTCAGGAAGAAAAATCCTGGAGTATGGAACAATGATTGTTAGGAAGCCTTTGATAAAATAAAAAAGTACTCGCAAAATCCACCACTGCTAGTACCTCCAACACCGGGGAGGCCTTTGATCCTATATTTGACAGTAACAGAAACAACTATAGGCTGTGTGCTGGGACAACATGATGAGTCAGGAAGGAAAGAGCAAGCTATTTACTACTTGAGTAAAAAATTCAATGACTGTGAGTCGAGATACACAACAATTGAAAGGTTGTGTTGTGCCTTGGTTTGGAGTGCGAAAAGACTCAGGCAGTATATGTTGTACTACACAACCTGGTTGATTTTAAAATTAGATCCGCTCAAGTATATCTGTGAAAAACCTTACCTGTTAAGTAGAATAGCAAAGTGGCAAGTGTTGTTGGCAGAATATGACATTGTTTTTATGACGAGAAAAGCTGTAAAAGGAAGCATAATTGCCGATCATCTTGCAGATCATGCCATGGAAAACTATGAGTCTCTAAACTTTGACCTCGCAGACGAAGATGTGATAGTAATCGAGAATGGAGGTGGGGAAAACGATCAGTGGACCCTTTACTTTGATGGTGCAGTAAATGTATCAGGAAATGGGGCAGGAGCGGTAGTAATTTCCCCAGAAAATAAGCAGTATCCTGTTTCAACAAGGTTACTGTTTGAGTGTACCAATAATACGGCCGAGTATGAAGCCTGCATCATTGGCCTAAAAGCTGCTTTAGAACTTAAAGCCAAGAGGCTTGAGGTCTTCGGGGATTCCTTACTAATCATATGCCAAGTCAAAGGTGAGTGGCAAACCAAAGATGAAAAATTGAAGTTGTATCAAAATTATCTCTTGAGGTTAGCCAATGAATTTGAAGAGATTAAATTCACCCATATAAGCAGAGATAAGAATCAGTTTGCTGATGCCTTGGCAACCTTAGCTTCAATGACACAAGTCGATACTAGAAGCAAGATCCAGCCAATAGATATCGAAGTTAGAAGTTTCCAAGCTCATTGTTGTTTAATTGAGGAATCTCCAGATGGGAAACCATGGTATAATGACATCAAGAGGTTTCTCCAAAATCAAGAATACCCTCAAGGGATTTCTAAGACAGATGAAAAGACTTTGAGGAGAATGACCATGAATTTTTATTTAGATGGAGAAATTTTATATAAAAGGTCATTTGATGGGACTCTACTCAGATGTCTGAATGAAAATGAGATTGAACAAGCATTAAAAGAAGTCCATGAGGGGATTTGTGCTACACATGCTAATGGGCATACAATGGCAAAACAAATACAAAGGTCGGGATATTTCTAGTTGACCATGGAGAAAGATTGTATAGACTATGTTAGAAAATGCCATAAGTGTCAGATATATGGTGATAAGATAAATGCACCTCCAACACCTTTGTTCAATATGATCTCACCGTGGCCTTTTGATATGTGGGGTTTGGATGTCATAGGGCCAATCAACCCTAAAGCAAGCAATGGGCATAGATTCATTCCGGTGGCCATCGACTACTTCACCAAATGGGTAGAAGCCAATTCTTACGCCCATGTAACGCAAAAAGTAGTCAAGAGATTCATTGAAAAGGATTTGGTCTGTCGTTATGGTTTGCCAGCAAAATTGGTAACTGATAACGCTCAGAATTTTAATGGGAAGATGATTGACGAACTATGCACTAAATGGAAGATTAAACATCTCAATTCTTCCCCTTATAGACCGAAGATGAATGGGGCAGTTGAAGCGGCTAATAAGAATCTCAAGAACATAATCCAAAAAATAGTGGTCACCTACAAGGATTGGCATGAGATGCTCCTATACGCACTTCATGCGTACCGCACCACAGTTAGAACTTCTACAAATGCAACCCCATATTCATTAGTATATGGAATGGAGGCGGTTATGCCCTTAGAAGTAGAAATCCCATCACTGTGGATCCTGAAGGATGCAGAACTGGACGAATCAGAATGGGTGAGGTTAAGATTTGAGCAGCTAAACTTGATCGATGAAAGAAGATTAGCAGCTATTTGCCATCACCAATTATACCAAAGCAGGATAACAAAGGCTTACAACAAGAAGGTCAAATCAAGGGTGTTTAAGGAGGGGGATTTGGTGTTAAAGAAGATCTTACTAGCATCAGGAGAAGATCAAAGTAAGTGGGCACCAAATTACGAAGGGCCATATGTGGTGAAAAAGGCTTTTTCTGGAGGGGCCTTAATTCTGACTAACATGGATAGAAAGGATCTACCTAGACCTGTAAACTCAGATGTTGTAAAGAAGTACGATGCCTGATGTATTTACCTTTATCAATCAATAAAATTGAAGTTTGGCCAAGATTTCTTTAGTGTGTTTCCCTTCAAAAACTATGCATGATCTCATGTTGTTTTCACAAGGATTTTTGGAAAATCAAAGTTTAATACAAAAAAATAAAATCAAATTGGTGCTTGTTCCAACAAACAAGTTCTGAAAATTCAAGTGATATTCTAAAACCTATAAAAAACCTGAAAGACAACTCGAACACCATGAGATAACTTCGAAGCTGAGTTTTGACTGCATGAATAATGAGAAACTATTTTGCATATTCGCATGTGAGAAAGCAAAGCTTGTCGATTCTAACTGCGTGTATTTGAAATGAAGAAAGGCCATCTTTGATCATCCTTTCACAATGCTAAAAATCCCTTGTAGTCCCCTTTTGAGTCTAATGACTTTTTTTTGAAAAATAACCTTGGCTAGGATCACACCCTCACTGGGGGGGCAAGTGCAAAAAAAAAATCCTTAATATCTAAAGTGCCCAAACAACCCCGAGGGCATGAAAAAGTCCTCAATGATAAAAAAGTGTTCAAACAACACTGGGGGGCATGAAAGAAACTCCTCAATGATCAAAAGTGCCCAAACAAAGCTAGGGGGCATGAAAGAGTTCGAAAAAGCCCAACATTGGGGGGCACCGTGGACCATTTTGCAAATCAATTCCAAGGTCCAGAAATTCACAAAAAAAAAAAAAAGAGTTTGGGATATAAGCACTAGTGATCCTTAGTCTTAAAATCCCTTAAACACCTTTTGAGCCGATAGATAACCTTTTTCTTCATAACCAAAAGCCAAGCCTACGTTACGTGCCCAACTAAGCCCTTTCTGATCAAAGGCAGGCAATCTGGATAGGTGAGCAATGCTTTCCCATGCGAAACAAGTCGTTATTCATGCAATCAAAATGAATGCTTTGAAAACTGGTTCTTTGAAACCCTCAGATTGGGTCCTGAAACCTTTTTAACCAACAAAACATCACTTCACATTTTCACCAAAAATAACACTTATGTAAACCCATCCATGAGAATTGCTTGAATTTTTCATAACAAGTTTGTTTTAAGCAAACATCAAAATGATTTTTGTTCAGAATAGCTTTGAAATTCCAAAAGTTCTTTGTGAAAACAACTCCTTGTAAATAACCAAATCTTTTTTTCACATAACCTTGTCCCTAAAGGAAACCCCAAACAAATACTTGCAGACATGATCAAACTGAGGGGCAATTTAACAAAACACATAGGTTTGGCTCCATGATTCTCGGAGATATGGTGATCCTTCAGATAAAGGTTTGTGGGCAAAAAGATATGCTCATGTCATACCCTTCCTGGAGGTTAAGATCACAAGATGTTATTCGAGTAAGCCAGAGTAGAAAAGCCACTAAAGCATATTATAGAGACTCGAATTTTCAAGATGGAAAATCAGCGAAGAAAGGGGACCTATATTTTACAGGTAAGTATACATGCATCTTGATCATCATGCATTGTTGTCACCTTTAGCAAATTAGTGTCACATTATCATAACACATTACCTCTTTTCAAGTGGGCCTCTAATCCCTCAACTCTTGATATTGCGCTTTATAGCCTTATCTCCCTTTCATATACACCTTTTAGCTATAATCTCTCAAGTGGTGCGTTTCCTAGCCCCACCTCCTTCCATTTGAGTGCGTCTTCGAACCCTCAACTATCTCATTTAATGCGCTTTATAGCCTTACCTCTTTCCATTTGAGTGCGTCTTCGAACCCTCAACCATCTCAGCTAATGCACTTTATAGCCTTACCTCTTTCCATTCGAATGCATCTTCGAACCCTCAACCATCTCAGCTAATGCGCTTTATAGCCCTTTCTTCCTTCCCTTTTGAGTGTGCCTTAGAGCCCTCGATCACCTTGGATAGGGTGTTTTCTAACCCTACCTCCTTTTGAGTGCGTCTTAAAGCCCTCGACCACCTTGGGTAATGTGTTTTCTAACCCTACCTCCTTTTAAGTGTGTCATCGAGCCTTTTTTTAAAAAAAACCTTTTAGTCATTTTCCTGAGTGCGCTTTTTAGCCCTCACTTCAAATACTTACATAAGGATTCATCACCTCTTGATATGATGAGTCCATTATCTCTCATTTTTCTTTTTCTTCTTTACAACGCTTACTATCTAAAGTCTCTTACGAGACTTTCTATCGTAAGCATTGTAAAGAGGGGGGCAACTGTCATAACCCAATTCTGGGTTATTCCCCAAAATTCACTTTTTTTTCAAAATAAAAATAAAATAAAATAAAATAAAAGCTGGCAACGTGGAGAAAGCAGGCCGGGAAATCAAACTGCAATTTTTGGAGGAAATTCAAGGCCTAATTGTACCCCATTATGCCCAAGAATGGAGAAAAATGCAAATTCAAGGTCAAATTAAATTATTATTGGACGAATTTGCATAAAAATTAAGTCCAATGACATAATTACATTTTTAATAGGCCAATTTGATTTAATCATGGGCCAAATTAAATTTTAATTATGTTTAAGAATTAATTTGAGTCCAATTGAAGGATTTAATTAAGTGCAAGGACTTAATTATACTTTAAATGGGTCAAATTAATTTTATTTGGGGCTTAATTGTGAAAAATTAAGTTTGGGAGCCTAATTTGGGCTTAATTGAGAAGATTGGAATTTTAAGAGACCAAATTTAATTTTTACCAAGTTAATTGATTGAAATTAAGGGCCAAATTGCAAGAACATTGAAGTTTTGGGGTCAATTAAGGGCTAAATTGAACAAATCCGAGGCCAAGGACCATTTTGCAATAGGCGGCAAACTATGGGGATTCAATTGACAAAAACCGGGGGTGAAATTGAAGAAATTGAAGTTTAATGGTCAATTAGGGGCTAAATTGAACAAATCTGAGACCAAGGACCATATTGTAAAAGGCATGTAACTTCGGGGCTGCAATTAAAGTTCATCAGGGGCTTAATTGCATTAAATCCAAAGTTTATGGTCAATTAGGGGTTCAATTGCAAGAAAGTGAAAGCTGGAGGACTGAATTCAAAATCAGATTAAATCCCTAATTCAATCAAAACGGCGCCGTTTTGTATAAAAAAAAAGGGAGGAGGAGGGGACCAGACGACGCGTCGTCTGGTCACTGTTCATTGTCTTCCCCGTTTTACCCAAAAGAAACAGCGTGGGAGCCTTATTTGACAGTGCATTTAATGCTTGTTTTCTCCATCAAATAGAACAAAACTTGCACGTAAAGGATCCCCTGCAGTTCGTCTACAACCCCATGTGAACGGTTCAGGATGAATGACAGCACAGCGACGCCGGCGACGGCGTGAAGAAGTCAACTCAGGCAGCCTTTTCCTGCAGATTTAACAACTCAGGGAGACTACTTTGAACCAACAGTTGGGATCCTTCCCAACAAAATCAAGGGCTAAAAATTTTTCCCTCATGAAGACAAGATTGCCCTCTTCCACCGCCTATAAATAGGAGCAAATTTCATGTTCGGAGCAAGAAAAAAATCGAGTGCAAAGTTGACAAAAAATCAGTCTTTCTCCCTTGTTTTTCATAATTTTCTGCTTTCTCCTTCTCAGCCACACCTTCGGCCGCCACTAATCTCGCCACCGTCCCTCCCACCACAACCTTCATCACAGCCAAACACTCCAACAACCTTACGTGGCGTTTGCACCACCTCTCCCTCTCTCTCTCTTCTCTATGAAAAACTTTTCCCTCTCCGCCACCGTGACTCCAACAGTAGTAGCGACCACCCTTTCCAGCGGTTTCTACCCATACCAGCAGCAGTAGAGGCGGCGACTTTCTCCTCATCCGCTCCAACCCAATGCCCGACGCAGACAGCGTCCGTGACAGGCGAAGAACACCTGCAACTCAGCAGCAGCAACCCCGGCAGCTCAACTCTCCACCATTGCCACCGCTTGCACCACGTCGTCCTCTTCGGTCAGACCACCCTTACGCCAGGTAACTCTCCGCTTCCTCTTCCTCCCCCCTCTTCTTGTTCCTCCTCCCTACTGTTCACTGCGTGAACAGTAGGCGTGAATTATAATTCACGTCCTACTGTTCACATGAACAGTGGGCGTGAATTATAATTCACGCCCACTACACATGCAGTGGACGTTGGGCCGGGCTGAGTCTGGCCCAGCCCAAAGTTCTGGGTTGGGTTCAGCCCGGCTCTAAAGAAATAAATAAAAAGTATTGGGCCGAGGTCGGCCCAACCATTTCGGGCCGAAATCGGCCCAACCTTTTCTATGGCTGAGCCTGGCCCAGTTAGCTGGGCCGGCCCAGCCCATGTAGATTTTTATTTTATTTTATTTATTTATAATATTATATTATAATATTATAATATTAAAAAAATGAAAAAAAAATTCCAAAAAATTTCCATAATCCTTTTGAAAAATTTGTGATTTTCTCAAATATTTTTCTACTAATTTTGTATAATATCGGGTTGTATATTTACATTGTAAAATACAAATCCGGTATTAAAATACCCGGTTTTCTCCACAAAAAAAAAAGAAAAAAAAAGAATTTCATGTATACGGCCAAAACCTAAAAACTTTTCCAAGCATATTTTTATTTAAAAAAAAAAACTTGCATCCTTCCCATGTTTTAAAAAATCCAAAAAATGGATATCATAACTAGTTTATGGTCATCCATTAAGGTTTGGCCAAAATATCAAAAACCTTTTGCAATCTTTTTTTTTAGGATCCAGATGTAGACTTTAATAGTTGACGGGTGTAAAATTACATGATAAAGTACACCCTCGGGTATTAAAGATACAAGGTATAAATAAAATACGATGCTAAAATTTAGACTTTAGAACGGTTAGGATTTAATCTAATAAGGTAGAGACTTTCTCATGAAAAGAGATCTACCTTGAACCTTAGAAAAGACCAACAAATAGAAACTCGACTTAGAAAACAATCAAATAACAATGCAGTCTACCTTAGGTAGGGTGCACTGGGGGTGATGCGTCTTTCCCTTGCACAACCAGTCCCTTACCCAGACTCTCGCAGACCATAGGTTCCTAGTTACCATAATACTAGGTGTTGACTCCTAACGAACCAAACAAATGAACTAGAAAATCGCCAGCCGACGCTGCGCGCTAACGTGCGACAAGTCTGATAAAAATTAATTTCCAAAGAGATTTTTAGTCATTGATTCCATTTGAAATTCTCGAAGCTTCTATAACTTTCTAACAAAATGGGTATGAAATTGCTAACATAAATGCTGATGGAATGGACATGTTTGTTGGTGATTCCATCAATGTTTTTGCTATTTTCTTTTTGGTTAGCTGTTATAATTCCTTAGCTAACTTAAACATACAATAATAACAACACCAAACATCTTCAAGCTAACAATTGCTCACATTAAACTCACTACAAAAAAAAAAAAAAAACTTATGGAATTATTAAAACAATGAACATATCTAAAAAAAAAGCATAAAACATAATCCAAAAAATACAAATATAATGCGCTATAAAGTATCAATAAATGTCTTCCACAATTTCAATTTTATTACACAATGAAACATTACATCTAAATCAATTCAATATCTTTTAATCGAAATCCTCTTCATTTTCTTCATTATCATGTTCAACATCATCTTCTTTGTTGAATTCATTATCGATCTCATGAACTTCAAGATGCGAACCTTATGGATATAACAATCTAGAAACCTACAATGAAGTAGATGACAAACTTAAAAAGCCAAAAATCAAGTTTGTGATAGAAAAACCTTGACCTAGAGATAATCATGTACCTAATAACTAAAGGTATTGGAAATTGAACTTGGATCTATTTTTTATTGTATAACAAGAACCTAAAGCATTCAAAGGCATCACAAAGTCAGTTATACCTTGATAATTCAGTTGTTGATTTTTTTCCTAATAAAAAACATAATTTGCACCAAGCAAAAATCTGAATTATTAAATAATAAAAGGCTACTAAAATTTAACAGCAAGAAACAATTTAAATAGACCCAACAAACAACATTAATGGCCTAAAACAAAGCCCAACCAAAACTAAAGCCTAAAATACTTAATAAAACCCAAACAATGTTTAATGGAATGTCATGAACCAAAATTAAAATAAAAGTACAAAATGAAACTAAAGCAAGTCCAAAATAATAAAAATAACATAAAACCCAAATAATAAATACAGGTCTTGTAGGAATCATCAGCTCTCATTTTCTTGTGTAGTTAGGATAAATAAGGAGTCCTTGTAAGAAAAGAATTTTGGAACATTAAGGAATCATTGCCACACTTGGACTATGTTGTTGTCCATTAAAGATTATTATAGAACTAGAAAAATCCTAAAAATAAGTTGTTGAATATCCCTATATTATTAGAAAAAAAATATATTTTTCAAATAGAAAATCCATAAGTTAAAAGGTAACAAATAATAAAATTCGTAAGACCTTCCTCGAACTTCTATTAACCCGAAATTTTAACCAAATATATAATAATATGTCTAGAAACTTCTGGTTAAATTTAATCCCAATCTGATAGTTGGATTAAGAGTTATACGTGATAGTATAAACCAGAAAGTAAGCATAATTATGTTAAAATCCAAATTTCCTTGTTCAACCCTTACATGGATTATATCACTTCATTCACTTTTCTATGTTCACTGATACTCAATATTACATTTAACTCATCAATATTAACATAATTACTCTCAGTGACATGAAAAATTGGGTTTTCTAACTTGGTAGATAAAGCTACTTGATATAGACAAATTAACTCATCCATTTAAAAGACATCATCTTCTCAATCATTACCATCTTCAACAACTTGAACTAGACTTCTAGTTTTAGTTTTCACAAAAGATAATCAATCAACTCTATTATAATACTTTCTAAAAGGAATGCATGTATAATATACTTGTTGTCATTTTTTGGTAAAAATAAAAGCATCATTAATGTTGCGACGTCTATCTCTTTTATTTATTTCAACAAGACCATGATGATAATCTACTCTAGTTTCTTAATCTATATCATATCGATAACATTTGAATAAAAAAACTATATCTTGCGACCTATGATATCACAATTCAATAACCTTTTGTAACTTGCCATAATAATCAACTTCAAACTCATTAGAAGTTAAATCATTTACATAAACTCCACTATTATATGTTTTTATACCTTCACCATACTATTTAATATAAAAAATATATTCATTGATGAAATACCCATTATAACACTGGACCTTTCTTTCAAGATTCAAAGATAGAAATTTCAATCTATCGACTTTGGCTTCCATATTGAATACTTGGTTAAAGTTAACAACCATTAACGGTAGAAGGAAAGACATAACTAAATCTATTAGGATTTATAAATTATGAAATGCTTATAAGTGTTTTAAACCACATGATAAATTGTTAATCTTATAATTGAAAATTTTAACCACATGACAAATTGTTAATCTTGTAATTGAAAAATTTGAGATTCACTAACATTTAGATTTTGGGATGATAATAATTGATAATGTTGCCTAGAAGGAAGTTAACTGAATTTAGTTTATAAGAGAAAATAGTTTAAAAATATTAATTGTAAAATTTACTTACTAAATAAAAGATATCAATTCATCATAGTTAAATAGCACATAATTATGTTCTTGTCTGAATTCAATGTCTATTAGATATCTTCTCCTCATATAATGGTAATCTGGAATGGTAAAATATTAACAAATTCTTAGTCAAAAGCAGTTCACCACCTCTATCATTTTTTTTATTAAGGATGATTTTTGTTCTCAAATGAGGCTAAAAAAATATGAGGTAAATTTTGAAATCTTTGTAACAATATAAGCCTCACATATCAAAGTCTCAATTTGTGCTTTGTTTTTAACCTTTTTTCTAAGGTTAAACAAGTATCTGCATGCAAGTAATTTGAGATAAATAATTAAATGTTTAAGAAAAGGTAATGGACAATTACTTAGGATGCATGTAATACCTAACCTCTCAAATAAATACATCTATATATATACTACACAAGACCTTTAGCTTTTACCTTATACACTAAATGAATGGGAATATGTGCCATTAAGTCGAACAAAAAGGGATGAAAGACCATTTCAAGTTTACAAATTATCTCAATGGTGTTTGTTTCAAATTGTTCCATGTGTTGGGTATGCAACTTGCTCAAACAAATATCTGTAAAAAAATGACTAATCTCTATTAGTTGCATCTTACATCTCTTTTGAAAATAAATCCCTATAAATAATTGGAATGAGTGTTTGCATTAACACATGGTAGTCATGACTTTTCATTATATACAATCTGCAATCCCCTAAATCCATCAATCTAGCTATGTTTGAAGCATATCCATCAGGAAATTGCATACTCTTGAGCCATTCATAGACAATAAGTTATGCATCCTTGTCTAAGGTTAATGTGGCTTTGGGCTTTGTAACACAAAACCTATCATTAATCAACTTCATATTCCCATAGTCACAATACAAAGCTAGATCAATTGTAACTTTTATTTTTTCCTTTGTTTTCTCTTTCATGTCCATAACCGTGTTAAAAATATTGTCAAATACATTCTTCTTGATATGCATAACAATCAAATTATAGTGGATGACATTAGTCTTCCATTAATGAACCTCTTAAAAAATAATTTGCTTTACCCAGTTATGAGATACACCAAAACCAGGGAACTTTTACTTTCAAGAATGAAAACCAAATATAATGTTATCATACTAAGAAGCTTCATCATACAATTCTTTACCTAAGAGTGTTGGCGGTGCAACATCCTTTTCTACTTTAGTTTTTAAGAAGTCCTTCCATTTATTTCTGAATCTATGATAACTTGGTAAGAATCTCTAGTGGTAAAAAAAAAAAAAAGAAGAAGCTTTACCACCATTGATTAAGGTAAATGTCTTATTATTATGCATACAATATGGACAAGCTAATTTTTCATGTGTGCTCTAACCCAAAACTATCTCATACGCAATTTACAGTCCACACATAAGTGTCGTCTTGATTTAAAAATTCTATTTCCTTGAGATATTATATATCAAAGTCTCGACTCACCATAACTGATTTAATTCATTAATCAACTATTAAAGACAAACATTTATATTCATACCTAGATTGTATGGACCAAGTATGACCACATATAAAAACATGAATCCCGATTTCATACATATCTGACATGATCAAAGAGTTGATGTCTTATCCCAAGTGCAGGAGTGTCACAGTAATAAATAACCCGGCAAGACCGGGGTCGAACCACAAAGAGGTTAATTGTATAAATTATAATTAATAAAACAACAACAACAACAACAATAATAACAACAATAATAGTAACAATAATAATAATATTAATAGTAATAATAATAATAATAATAATACTCAGTACGTGGCGTTGTTATACCTGAGAATGATCTAAAAGATCGGGTCACAGGTTTCCAGCCTATATACTGAGTTTATGAAAAGATCAAAGAGATATTATATAATATAAACAGATTTCTGATGCGAATGAATAAGGCAAGACCAACAATGTCAGGATCCTTGATCAAACACAGAGCATACTTAAAGTACATAAAAGATAATAATAATAATAATAATAATAATAATAATAATAATAATAATAATAATAATAATAGCAGCAATATTAGTAGTAGTAGTAGTAGTAGTAGTAGTAGTACTAATAATAATGAAGAAGAAGAGAAAGAAATTAATGAGAACTTTGAGATGGAAGATTAATGTAAAAATTAAAAAATGATAAAAACAAATGTCAAGGTTAGAGGATCCACTAATAGTATTAGAGATAAGTAAAGTATAAACTCTTTATAAATTATCAACATAATCATATTAATCATCTTATTTATGTAACATCATACTTATAAATTTTATCAGGTATTCATGATGCTAACTTATGTTGACAACAAATCAAGTTCCTCTCATAATAACGATGTCGTCAAGACTATGAAGGATCAAGTATTTGATGTACCAAGTGTTATACAACACAAATCTAGATTAACCATTTAACAAGCAAGGTATTAAGGATTAATAAGATAAAAATGATAAGACATGTTAATAGCAAACTTTCTTGGATATAAACATTAAAGTCCATGTTGAGTTTATATTATACTTATCCTAACACCATTAGTGAAACCTTGTCACCTTGATATAATTAACTTAGCTAGACATTATGAAGAAGAAAAACATAAATAAACAATATAAGAACATAAACATGATATAAGTTAACTAAGCATAGTAAAGGAAATGAAAAGCATGAACAAGAGATTAATGAAAATAAAACTTAAGGATTACAACAATAAAGAGAGAGCAAGAACATGATCTTGATCTTAGAACCAAGATTCTTAAATGAATGGCAAATACCTCCTTTTATAGGCTAAAATTCAGAACTATTCATTTGGTGATTGATTATTGATGTAGCGGCCAACTATTGATTTAGTGGACTTGGTGGACAGCAGCACTCAAGCACTTTGGCTGGATGAAATGACATTGATCCATTCAAAATTTGGCAAAGTGTTCCTCATGAAAGTTGTTGGCAATCATCTTATCTTTTTCCCCATAACATTTCAGAGAATTTGGATCACTAGAGCTCGAGATATGGCTAAAATACTAAGTAGTGCTGTTAGTGGACGTGGTGGATAGACCTCAAGCTCTTGTCTGGACGAAATATCATTGTTACCATCCGAATTTGAGAACATCTTCTTCATGGAAGTTATTGGAAATTGTCTTTTCCTTCCACCCACCAAATTGCACGTCATTTGGCCTTCTAGAACTCCAGAAATGGGTAAAATTCTAAGCAGTGTTTGGGCTGGATTACAGGACAGATTCTGACTTCTCTTTTGTGGCCAAACTTTGAATTTGAAAACGCAGATTTGGGTCTTACACTATTCATGAACATTGTAGGCCTATTTCTTAGCTTTCCATCCATATAAATTAAGTTGAAATCCAAGATCTACGCTCGGATATGACCCAATAACTGAACAGTGTTCCAATTTGAATTGAATCGGCATCTCCTTTCTAATCTTAGCCGTTTCTTTGTCCTTTCACTTTCAATAGTTAATCACATCAATCAATCCTTTGAATTGTGAGATATGCCTGCATTTAAAATGAACATTTACCATAAATTAAAGCTATCTTATATTATCAGATCTATTATTATAAAACATGCTCTAGTTAAGGAGTTATTAATACTTCAAGTGCAAAATGATGATATGAAACCTTGATAAAAATGCACTTTTAAGTACTAATCACACCCCCCAACCAGCTTATTACTAGTCCCTAGTAATCAAAGCGTTAAAATAGAAAAACAATTTGCAAGTTCCACAAAGCAAGGCATTCATCATTTAACTTCCATTAATCTATCCAAGTAAACAAACTCTCATTAAATTTATATATCTGCTCAATACCTTTTAAATAAAATATTAATAAACCTTCCTTTTTATGTGCTCAATATATGAAAACATAGATGATGGGGCTTTTATTGGAAGAAAACAAGATTTTTGTTCTAATGTTTCGAGTTAACTTACTTGGGTTGGGATTATTATCTTATTTTTTTTTTCTTTTTTTTATATATATACACATATAACTTAAAACACAATGATGCTTTAACCCATGTAACGAGTTTTCGGCTAATGACTCCCAGACCAGTTGGTCTTAGGGCATTAGGTGTTGAGACACCCCTTCGAGCTTAATAACTTCGGGTTGCGAGATCTTGATACGTAGATAGTGCAATGTTTGATTCCCTTAAGCTTTTCTCCTTAACCCATGTAACAAGCTTTGGGCCAATAGCTCCCAAGTCAGTTGACTTTAGGGTATTAGGTATTAAAACACCCATTCGGGCTTAATTGCTTAGATTAGGGAGGCTACGAAACCAAACTTATCTACGTTTTTTTTTATTATTATATATACTTTTTTTTTGTTTTGTTTTTTTTTTTATACTATCCCTTTTCCTTAGTTGTTACCTTTAACAAAAGAACATAAATAATGTAATAATCCAATATGCAACCCACAATCATATGTTAAAGTGTGTGTGTGAAAATGAAGGTTTACAAATACTTGTTAAATGAGTACATGAATAGAGTCAAGTGATAACAATGCGAGAGTTTGTAAACCTAAATATTTCAAGAAGTGTAATAATAGACCTTGTTATGAATGTTTACTAAGATGCGTCTCAATAGTCAATACTCATTACTCTGCCATCTTAATAACAGTTTTGCAAATAGTTTATAAAAAAGAAAACACATTAGGTTTTTTTTTTTTTAAAATATCAACTACTACCCTTTTCCCCCAACCAAAATGAGACATTGTCCTCAATGTCCTAAGGTAGAAAGATAGAGTATAGAAGACATCACCTGAAACAACGAATACTAACAAACCTGAAACACACTTAAACAAATATAAGAAATAACAAAACAAAATAATAAGATATTAATAAAACCAAAAGACACAAGGTTTCACAAATGAAGGCTTAAATCCAATCTAAGCTTTTTACGGCTTTTCTCAGTTGACCAATGTATGCGACTCATAGAGGGATCAATGATAGGGATGAAAGATTGTAGTTGGTCAATCAATTGTTTAGCAGTAGCAACAGAGATTATGATTCGTCGTGCCGAAGATGTTAGAAATTCCTGTTCCACAGCTTGATCAAGAAAAGACAACAATTTATCGTAAAAACCATTAACATTTAACAAACCTATAGGTTTATGGTGAATGTGAAGTTGGGCCCAAGAGGAAATATGAAAGATCTCTTCCAATGTGCCCAGACCACCTGGTAAGGTAATAAAGGCATCAGCATGTTTAAACATTGTATTCAATCGTTCAGACATTGTGGAGACCTGTAGTTCCTCTCCAATTGTTTTTCCAAGCAGGTCTTCTTTTGCTAAAGCTTTGGGGACGACCCCCAAAACTTGACTGCCTCCTAAAAATGCAGCTATTGACACACCCCCCATTAACCCAAGGCTGCCTCCGCCATACACTAAATGAATCCTTCTCTCAGCTAATGCCTGACCAAGATAATTTGCTGATTCTAAAAACTCTATTTCTTTCCCAGGACTAGATCCACCGAAAACACAAATATTTTTTATTTGATGACTCGAGGAACCTGCCATTTCTACACACTTTGATATCTATTGAATGTGTGGGTTGAGTAGAAATAAAGGGAAGGAAGAGAAGATTTTATAGATGAGAAATTGAAAATGCAATCATACCACCTATATGTAGGCCAGCTGGAGCCTCTCTCTTTATTATTTTTTTTATTTTTTTATTTTTTTTTAAATATGTATATACAAGAAGTTGTGATTGTGGCTTACATCTTCCATTGGTTTTACGTCTAAGAACGACTTAAACGCCCTCTATGGGTCGGGGATATGCTTCCCATCCAGTTTTCTTAAAAACTGACAAACAGGGTCTTTTTTAGTCAGATTCCCAAGACTATGTCGAGCATGTTCTTTATGGAATTGTGGCCATAAATCATGAATTGCACGATGCACATCTCCACTAGGGTGCGTCTCAAGAGTCAATAGAAGATTATCTAAAGACTCCTTACTCAGGCCATCCTTAATGAACTGGATTTTATCTTCACGATTTACAGATACCATTCCTAAGGAACGACATTTTGCATTACAAGTCCATCTAGCACATCTGTGACAGACTTGCAATCGTTTTGCAAGACGTTTCTTTGCAAAAGTGCTTTTACCTGTTCCAGGCATGTATGAAATGAAAGAATTGGAGGACTCACCTGATAATCAGACCTTTGCTTCAATTAGCTAGCGAATATCTTCAGGAATTTCAAGGTTCATTAACAATCGCAATCTTGCACATCTAGCATGGTAAATTTTTGTAATCGCATTCTGAGGCAGAGCAGGAAAATAATTTTTCAATTTTTCAAGAGTGGTGTCCATTTTTGTTTTTAGATGAGAAGTGGAAAAGAGATGCAAAGAAAGGAGAAACAGCAAAGAATTGCACAAATATATACACGGATATCAGTTATCATGGGAAACTGAAAGAACCGACTTTAAGAGTCACGGAGTACCGTTATCTGCCATTTGACCGGGGTGAGAGAAACTAGCAAAACAAAAGTCACACAAAAAGAAACAAAAAAACAATGTGAGAAAAAGAATCCATCTTTATATATAGGATCACCCAATTCAATAGAGTCATTTTCAACTGAAAAATTGTCAAAGTAAACTTTCAAATGATGTCCATTTACCTTGAAAACATTACCATTCTTTGGATTCTCGATATCACAGGCCCCATATGGATACACATGTTTCACAATAAAAGGACCACTCCATCTTGATCTTAGTTTTCCAGGAAATAAATGGAGTCGAGAATTATAAAGCAAGACTTTTTGACCAACATTGAATGTTTTTCTAAGTATTTTCTTGTCATGAAACTCTTTGATTCTTGCTTTATGAATTCTTGAATTTTCATATGCATCAAGCTCATTTATTTGTAATTTTCGCAGCTGACTAGCATCATCAAGATTTGAATTGAAAGCTTTAATAGCCCAATAAGCTTTATGTTCAAGTTCCATAGGCAAGTGACAAGGTTTTCCATAGACTAGTCTATAAGGTGACATACCTAATGATGTTTTATAAGCAGTTCAATAAGCCTAAAGTGCATCATTAAGTCTTAAAGACCAATCTTTCCTATTAGGGTTCACTGTTTTCTCCAAGATCTGTTTGATCTCCCTATTAGCAAGTTCTACTTATCCACTTGTCTGAGGGTGATAAGGGGTGGCAACTTTGTGTGTGATTCCATATTTCTTCATTAAAGACTCAAATGACTTGTTGCAGAAATGTGTTCTACCATCACTTATCATGGCTCGAGGAATTCCAAATCGACTCAAGATATTTTCTTTCAAAAACTTGATCACTGTTTTGTGATCATTATTTCGACTTGGAATTGCCTCTATCCATTTTGAAACATAATCTCATCACGACCAATATGTACGTAAAACCAAATGAAGGAGGAAATGGACCCATGAAATCAATACCCCAACAGTCAAATATTTCAATGACAAGGATAGGATTTAAAGGCATCATGTGATGTTTTGAAATAGACCCCAACTTTTGACAATTTTCACAAATCTTGTAGAATGCATGCGTGTCCTTGAACATGGCGGGCGGGAAAATCCACTTTGTAAGATTTTTGCAGTTGTCTTCTTCGATGAGAAATGACCCCCACATGCCTCAGAATGACAAAACTTAATGACACTACTTACCTCATTGTCAGGAATGCATCTTCGAAATATTTGATCAGGACAATATTTGAATAAATAAGGGTCATCCCAATAAAAGTTCTTCACTTCGTTCAAGAACTTTCTTTTGTCTTGGGTGCTCCAATGAGCTGGCAAATATCCTGAAACAAGAAAATTAACAATATTAGCAAACCAAGGCATTGTAGAGACAGAAAATAAAGATTCATCAGGAAAGTAGTCATCAATTGGTGTGATGTCGGATCTCGAATCTGTTGTTAATCTTGACAAATGATCCGCAACAACATTTTCGGTGCCTTTCTTGTCTTTGATTGTGATATCAAATTCTTGAAGTAACAAAATCCATCGTACTAATCTAGCCTTAGAATCCTTTTTTGAAAGAAGATATTTCAAAGCTGCATGATCACTAAAAACAACAACAGGTGAGCCAACAAGATAAGATCTGAACTTGTCACATGCAAATACTACTGCAAGTAATTCCTTTTCACTGGTAGTGTAATTCATTTGAGCACTATTTAAAGTTTTACTTGCATAGTAAATCACATAGGGTTTCTTATCTTTTCTTTGTCCTAAGACAGCACCTACGGCATAATCACTAGCATCACACATTAGTTCAAAAGGTAATGACCAATTAGGAGGTTGAATGACAGGAGCAGAAGTAAGCAAGTTTTTAAGTTTAACAAAGGCTTTTTCACATTGTTCAGTCCATTCAAAAACATTTTCCTTTGTTAGAAGGTTACACAATGGCTTAGATATGACACTAAAATCTTTGATGAACCTTCTATAAAAACCAGCATGTCCTAAGAATGATCTAACATCTTAAACAGATTTTGGTGTTGGTAAGTTGGCAATTAACTCAATTTTAGATTTGTCAACCTCAATTCCTTTTGATGAAACAATGTGACCAAGTACAATGTCATTTGTTACCATAAAATGACATTTTTCCCAATTGAGCACAAGATTCTTCTCTTCACACCTGCTCAAAATGTTTTCTAAGTTAGTCAAACAATGATCAAATGAATCGCCAAAAACAGAAAAATCATCCATAAAAATTTCAAGAAAATGTTCAACCATATCACTGAATATGCTAAGCATGCATCTTTGAAACATGGCTGGTGCATTACATAAACCAAAAGGCATCCTTCGATATGCAAAAGTACCAAATGGACATGTGAAAGTAGTCTTCTCTTGATCTTCCAATGCAATTTCAATTTGATTATAACCTGAATAGCCATCTAGGAAACAATAAAATTCATGACCTGCAACTCTTTCTAGGATTTGATCCATGAAAGGTAAAAGGAAATGATCTTTTCTAGTTATTGAATTAAGTTTTCTATAGTCAATGCATATCCGCCAACCAGTAATGGTTCTAGTTGGAATTAACTCATTTTTCTCATTTGTCATCACAGTGACTCCAGACTTCTTGGGTACAACTTGGGTAGGACTTACCCATTTCTTTGTCGAAATAGGATAAATGATTCCATTATCAAGAAGCTTAATGACTTCATTTCTCACTACTTCTTTCATATTAGGATTAAGCCTTCGTTGCATTTCTCTAGAGGGTTTAGCATTTTCCTCTAAATAAATCCTGTGTGTGCAAATCAAAGGATTAATTCCTTTTATGTCAGCTATGGTCCATCCTAATGCATTTTTGTGCATTTTCAGAGTTTGTAATAACTTACCTTCTTAATGTGCATTAAGTTTGGAAGAAATTATTACCGGAAAAGTTTCATTTTCTCCCAAAAATGAGTATTTGAGATTGAATGGTAACGGCTTCAAATCAGGTTTTGGTGGTTGAACACTGGAAGGTATGGACTCAATTGATTGTGATGGCAATTCCTCAATTTGTGGTCTCCAATTACTTGTCTTTGATTCTTCCTGAAAATAAATCATTTGCAAATTCTCAGATTCATTAAACTCAATTTCATTGGAAATAGTTTCAAATTGATCATTTGCAAATTCTCAGATTCATTAAACTCAATTTCATTGGAAATAGTTTCAAATTGATCATGAACTAATTTTTCAATAAAGTCCACTTCCTGTAAATCATTATTATCTCCAGGTTGCTTGCAAATGTTGAAAATATTCATCTCCAATGTCATGTTTCCAAATGATAACTTCATCAGTCCATTCCTACAATTAATCAATGCATTAGAAGTTGCAAGAAACGGACGTCCTAAAATAACAGGAATTGAATTACATGCTTCAACAGGTTGTGTATCCAAGACAATAAAATCCACAGGATAAATGAATTTATCAACTTGAACTAACACATCTTCAACTATTCCTCTAGGCACTTTTACAGATCTATCGGCAAGTAAAAGAGTTACAGAAGTCGGTTTTAACTCACCTAGATTGAGACTCTGAAAGACTGAATATGGAAGTAAATTCACACTAGCTCCAAGATCAAGTAAAGTTCTTTCAATTTTATGTTCTCTAATAAAGCAAGAAATTATAGGACAACCAGGGTCTTTATATTTCAAAGCATTATTGTTCTGAAGAATGGCACTTACTTGTTCGGCTAAAAAGGCTTTCTTTTTCACATTCAGTTTTCTCTTCACAGTGCGCAGATCTTTTAAAAATTTAGCATAAGAAGGTACCTGTTTAATAGCATCCAACAAAGGTATATTGATCCTTACCTGTTTGAAAGTTTCAAAGATTTCAGAGTTGTGATTGACTTTCCTTTGTTTGGTCATGGCATAAGGAAATGGAAGTGCTGGTGGGAAATCAGTCTTCTCTTTGCAATGTTTAGATTCAACCCCTTCCTTACCCTCGGAGATTAACTCGTCTTTTTCTCACAAGGTTCAAGAGTAGGTTTTTTAATAACTTTACCATTGCGAAGAGTAATGACTGATTTGACTTGATCCATGTGTTGGCTTCCAGAACTACTTGCGTTTGCATTGTATTGCCCTTGGGATTTTGTTGTGGTTGAGATGGAAACTTACCTTTTTCTTGAAAACTGAGAGAAGATGTGAATTTTGCAAGAGCATCTTTTAGATCTGCCATGGTTTGAGCATTTTGAGTGTTGATTGTCTCCTGCTTTTCAATGAATGCATGCAATATTTCCTCAAGATTTCTTCTAGGAGATGGAGCATAAGGAGGTGCATATCCATGAGAATTTTGGAAATTATGGGGTGCTTGAAATGGTGGCTGTGAAGTTTGTGCATTATTGTTACCACTCTTCCAACTGAAATTTGGGTGATTTCTCCAACCAGGGTTGTATGTTTGCGAATATGGGTTACTTTGGAAACTGTTTAAAACATGGGCTTGTTCATGGAGGCATTCCTTGAAAGAAGGCAAAGTTGGACAGTCATTGGTTGCATGTTCATTCGTTTCACAGATTTGACACACAATGTCTTGAACAGATTTTAATTGACCATTCTTTTTAAATTCAAGTGCCTCGACTTTTTTAGCTAAAGATGCAAATTTAGCTTGGAGGTCATGATCTTCCCTAAGGTTGTACATAACTCCACTAGATGTATGAGGTTGAGTTTTACCTGGTGCCTCATAACTGCCTGTAGTGTCCTAATTTTGAGCATTTTCGACTAGCAAGTCTAGGTACTCCATTGCTTCATCAGGGTCTTTATTTTCAAAAGTTCTGTTGCACATCAATTCCACCATTTGCCTATCTTTAGGTGTTAATCCTTCATAAAAATGTGAAACCAATCTCCATGTTTCAAAACCATGATGAGGGCAAGTATTAAGCAAATCTCGATACCTATCCCAACATTGATAAAATGTTTCTCCTGGTTTTTGAGTGAAAGTGGTAATTTGTCTTTTGAAAGAGTTTGTTCTATGAGATGGAAAAAACTTCTTTAAAAATTGTTGTTGCATTTCATCCCAAGCACGAATGGATCCTGACCTAAGATTCTGTAGCCATGTTTTAGCTTTATCTTTTAATGAAAAAGGAAAAAGCTTTAATCTGATGGTGTTCATGCTACAATTTAAGTCATTATAGGTATTACAGACTTCTTCAAATTCTCACAAATGCAAGTATGGATTTTCTAGATCTAAGCCATGAAAAGAAAGTAAAAGTTGAATAATGCCTGGCTTAAAATTAAAGTGAGATGCATCAGGAGAAAAAACTATACATGAGGGTGCACTTGTTCTTGTTGGATTCATGTGGTCTCTTAGTGTTCTAACTCGATTATTCTCATTATTCTCATTATGAAGTGATTTTTTTCAGCCATATTTTCTGAAAATAATGAGGATACCCTACAAAGTCTACCACTTAATGTACGTGACCAAACTCTCATGCACATGTAGAAAGAGAATAAAAGGAAGAAGAAAACAAGAGAAAAAGAAACAAAACAAAACAAACAAAAGTTAGATACAAGAGAAGTGAAAAATAAAAAATAAAATAAATATTATAATTTATACAAGAATTTACCTTCTCGGCAACGGCGCCAAAAACTTGACATGATCAAAGAGTTGATGTCTTATCCCAAGTGCGGAGTGTCACATAATAAATAACTTGGCAAGACCGGGGTCGAACCACAGAGAGGTTAATTGTATAAATTATAATTAATAAAACAACAACAACAACAATAACAAGAATAATAGTAACAGTAATAATAATATTAATAGTAATAGTAATAATAATAATACTCGATGCGTGGCGTTGTTATACACGAGAATGATCTAAAAGATCGGGTCACGGGTTTTCCAGCCTTTATATACCGAGTTTATGAAAAGATCAAAGAAATATATTATATAATATAAACAGATTTCTGATGCGAATGAACAAGGCAAGACCAATAATGTCAGGATCCTTGATCAAACACAGAGCATACTTAAAGTACATAAAAAATAACAAGAATAATAATAATAATAATAATAATAATAATAATAATAATAATAATAATAATAATAATAACAATAACAATAACAATAACAATAATAATAATAATAATAATAATAATAGCAGCACTATTAGTAGTAGTAGTAGTAGTAGTAGTAGTAGTACTAATAATAATGAAGAAGAAGAGAAAGAAATTAATGAGAACTTTGAGATGGAAGATTAATGTAAAGATTAAACAATGATAAAAACAAATGTCAAGGTTAGAGGATCCACTAATAGTATTAGAGATAAGTAAAGTATAAACTCTTTATAAATTATCAACATAATCATATTAATCATCTTATTTACGTAACATCATACATATAAATTTTATCAGGTATTCATGATGCTAACTTATGTTGACAACAAATCAAGTTCCTCTCATAATAACGATGTCGGCCGAAGACTATGAAGGATCAAGTATTTGATGTACCAAGTGTTATACAACACAAATCTAGATTAACCATTTAACAAGCAAGGTATTAAGGATTAATAAGATAAAAATGATAAGACATGTTAATAGCAAACTTTCTTGGATATAAACATTAAAGTCCATGTTGAGTTTATATTATACTTATCCTAACACCATTAGTGAAACCTTGTCACCTTGACATAATTAACTTAGCTAGACATTATGAAGAAGAAAAACATAAATAAACAATATAAGAACATAAACATGATATAAGTTAACTAAGCATAGTAAAGGAAATGAAAAGCATGAACAAGAGATTAATGAAAATAAAACTTAAGGATTACAACAATAAAGAGAGAGCAAGAACATGATCTTGATCTTAGAACCAAGATTCTTAAATGAATGGCAAATACCTCCTTTTATAGGCTAAAATTCAGAACTATTCATTTGGTGATTGATTATTGATGTAGCGGCCAACTATTGATTTAGTGGACTTGGTGGACAGCAGCACTCAAGCACTTTGGCTGGATGAAATGACATTGATCCATTCAGAATTTGGCAAAGTGTTCCTCATGAAAGTTGTTGGCAATCATCTTATCTTTTTCCCCATAAAATTTCAGAGCCTTTGGATCACTAGAGCTCGAGATATGGCTAAAATATTGAGTAATGCTGTTAGTGGACGTGGTGGATAGACCTCAAGCTCTTGTCTGGATGAAATGTCATTGTTACCATCCGAATTTGAGAACATCTTCTCCATGAAAGTTGTTGGAAATTGTCTTTTCCTTCCACCCACCAAATGTCACTTCATTTGACCTTCTAGAACTCCAGATATGGGTAAAATGCTAAGCAGTGTTTGGGCTGGATTACAGGACAAATTCTGACTTCTCTTTTGTGGCTAAACTTTGAATTTGAAAACGGCAGATTTGGGTCTTACACTATTCATGAACATTGTAGGCCTATTTCTTAGCTTTCCATCCATATAAATTAAGTTGAAATCCAAGATCTACAGCTCCAGATATGACCCAATAACTGAACAGTGTTCCAATTTGAATTGAATCGGCATCTCCTTTCTAATCTTAGTCGTTTCTTTGTCCTTTCACTTTCAATAGTTAATCACATCAATCAATCCTTTGAATTGTGAGATATGCCTGCATTTAAAATGAACATTTACCATAAATTAAAGCTATCTTATATTATCAGATCTATTATTATAAAACATGCTCTAGTTAAGGAGTTATTAATACTTCAAGTGCAAAATGATGATATGAAACCTTGATAAAAATACACTTTTAACTACTAATCAATATCCTCAATAGGTAGTTGGAAACTGTTTGTATAATCGGACAACAAAAATAAGGTGCAATAAATGACCTAAATTGATTAAATCCATCAGTATATAATATATGATATATGTTCTGTGGTTCCATTGAAAACTCAAAATGCACTCTATTAAACTGTTTCAAAGCTTCACTATTAAAAGGGTGCATCATGACTCAATCCACTTCATCATATGAATGATGTCATGTCTTGTGGTCAATAGTCTTTAGAGAAATAAATAATTTTTGTAGCCTATGAACTAAATTGATTTTTTGAATGCGATAAGTGTCTTTCCTTTACTACTATTGCATTTATACTGAGCATTAAGACAAGTTCTGCACTTGGTAAAATCTTCATATTCACTGTAATACAACATGTAAAAGTTTGAATACATATTAATTTTTTTGTATTTTAGACCAAAAGGTTTCATCATGGATTTATAGCATATAAGTTATCTTTCAATTTATTCCCTTCAAGTAACTTGTTTTTTTCCCATCAAAGATCTAATCATAACTGGCCTCACTTAACCTATAATCTAATTTGATGGAAGAATCTTATGCAATGATTGATAATTTACTGTGAGTTTTGCACTCGTCTCATAATAGTTTACAAAAATCTTTCAAAAATTCGAAAAACCTAAATATATTTGCATGTGGTTCTTTATCTAAAAGGATGTTACATGAACTTTCACCTGAATAATCCTGATTTATTCACATTGCATCCAGTATCATACTCCTATAAGAATTACTATTATCATCCACAAACTCTTATATATTGCTAGAAGTTGAAGTTGAGCCAATCATCCTTTCTAACATGGTTTCATAAGAAACATAAGGTTCTTTTTGTACAAACAAACATAAGTATTTGTCAATTAGTCTATTTTAACTAGATGCATCGTCACAAAAATCTTATGGTGAAACTTTTATTTTTTACTTTGCACATGGACATTTAATTTTACCCTAACTAATGTTCTTCATATTAGAAAGTACAAAATTAATAAAATCCTAAACTCCTTTAAGATAATCTTGCCTATACAACCATTTTTTTAAATCTCGACATTACTTATTAAATTTATATAGAATACCAATGATGAAATTTATTAATATTATAACTATCAATTCCAAATTCAAAATCTTATTAAAAATGAATTTGCAATCCAATAATTAATTATCAATTCTACACAAATCTCATTTTCCATCAAAATGTGAACTGAATAATAAAATTAACAAAAAATTTTATTAGTACCCAACTAATTACCCATCATTTACTCAATTCAAACTTATTCAACCTAAATTAATACATTTTAATTATTATCAATTCTATAAAAATTAATTTTTTTTAAATTTATAATTTAACACTAAAATTGATAAATTAAATATAATTGGTACCCATTAAATTACCTATTATTTATTCAATTATAATGCATATAAGTTAAAAACATTCAAACTTAATTTAATAATATGATAAATAAAACCAATTTATCCCAAATGGTGAGCAATTCCTAACATATAAATCATCCATTGATACAACAAATGTATCTAAGAAAAAGTTGTAAAACACTTAAATGTACAAGCAAAAAATAAATACTATAAATAAATTTCAATAGATAAACTTAAAATATAAATGGGTTAAAAAAAAATAGATAAGCTTGCTAACTTGGTGGTGTGGAACATCATGCTATTAATGGAACCAAAAGAACAAAGTTGACGCTATTAATAAATGTTGGTCAACGTTGGTGAATTTAGTGACTGAAGTTACAAGAGGGCTGCTAAAATTTGAAGAGGTTTGAAAAGGGGGCTGCTGCTTTGTTTTATAGGAAATGAAGATGAAGATATAGGGAGAGGGGAAACTGTCAGGTTTTAATTCCTTTAAAATTGCCAGCAAAAATCTCATCGGTATAACTGACATGTAAAATTCCTGACATAATTATCAATATAATTTTAATTGAATTCTTTTGTTATTTTCATTGGAAATTACCAACGACTAATATTTCATCGCTTGTTCCATTGAGAATTATCAGAAAACTTTTTCCCCACTATTTTTGTTAGAAATTACTAACAAAGTATTATTCATTGTTATTTTTGTTATTGTTTATCAATTTTCTAGTAGTGAGTCAACTCTTTTCCCATTTAAATTAAAACTTGGGCTAGGAAATTGCCCGACCCAATGAGCATTTATTTTTAATTGAAATTCATTAAAATAAATGATAAAAAAAATATTTGGGATATTATTTTATTAAATACTAAAATACTTTGAGGATTTATTTTATCAAATATCGTTCAGTTTTTACTTTGTTTTTTTAATGAGGTTATAACATTGTTTTCTTAATATCAACTACTTTTTTGTACAACCCTCTACTGTGTTATTTTTTCCTAGATCTTTTTCTCAAACTTTATTTGATCATTTTCTAGTGCAAATTCATTTTTTATACTTTTATTAAATAAAATTAGACAATCAAGTCAAAAACCCGAGTCATGAGCTTAGTAAGTAAACCAACTAAACTTGAGTCAATCCAAAACATTATCAATTTAATATCTTAAAATAATCCAAAATGATATTGTCTTCAATTGTTTTAGGGCCAAATCAAGTTTTGAATGAATCAACTAAGTCGTGTTTGGACTTGCCTGATAAATCAAGTCATATAAGATTAACTTAAACCATGTTTAATTTGAAAACTGGACCAAGTAGGGAGCCAAGATAGGAGGTCTCTAGATCAACCTGGTGGGCAAGGCTAGGTTTAATGACACATCTAAAAAATTTCCCACAACAATAAACATAACTTGTATTATTGTTATATTTTGTTAATACATTCGCATTAGAATTACTAAAAAAATATTTTTTTTATTTAATTTAAACTTGCTTTTATTATTATTATAAGATGTTTTCTAAAAAGATATTTTGATTGAAAAAAACAGGATAAAAAAGGAACGTGTTAATAAGATAAAAGGACTTTAATTAGAGGGATACCTTTTTTTATCTTGATTTCAATTTTTTTATGATATTGGTTATGTTTGTTTTTTATTTTTATTAAAAAAACGACATACAACAAAAAAAATTATATTTTTTTCTGGAAAAACAATTAATAAGAAAAGAAGGGATTTTGCTAGCATATTATGTTGTTTCAATAGAATACATACTGTTACTTTTGTTGAAAAAAATATTGACATATAATTAAATAATGAAACTTGAATAGTTCCTCATGGCACAAGATCAAAGATTTTAATCCAAATCTATTTCTCGATTTAGTTTTTTTTATTTTTGTTAAGAATTCTTTTTTATATTTATTAGAGCATATAATTATTGATTTATTTTATTAAATACACATGTTGAATTCTCATTTCACAATTAAAATATTTCTTGATGTAAAAAAACATCAACATCACTTCCAAATAGTTTTTTTTACTTTAAAAATCAATTTTTAATTCAGCTTATAACAGAGCACGAACAAATTGACTAGTTACCTAAGAGATTGCTAACTAATAATTTTTCTTTAAAATAATTTAGAGACTCGTGAACACTTTGCCAAAAATAAATTGCATAATCCATGTTATTACAAAATATATTGAAAGGGCAAGGTGTTTAATTGTAGCTATCCATAATAGCTATAAGTTTACCTTTTAATTTCGTCTTTAACTTTTTTTTCCCGGCAGCCTTTTATAATCAATTAAATGGTCAATTTGTTTAATAAAAACAAAATTCAATAAAAGAAAGCCAAAGTATAAAATAAAGAGAAACCTCATAGCCATTATCAAATTCGCATAAGAAGAAATTTTTAGTCCACCAACTTTCCCTATAGTTTTTTATATTTTTGTTTTGGTCCAAAAGTTGATTTTGTTAATTTTTCAATATCTAGGTTTGAGAGAAGAGAGAAAAACTCGTCAAATAATGGAGAAGAAGAGAGAAAGTTATCAGTTAGCTATATTCCAATTATAAAAATGATCGATTTTAGTATCAACGAGTTTCATTAGACAAGAGAATTTCCATGAAGATGCTTTGACCTTCAACTTGTATGAAAAAAATAGATCGAGGTCGAGAGAGAATCTCTTTTTGTTTGACTATTTTTGGATCAATTTAGGGATGTTTTAAATTGAAAGAGTGGTTTATTGAGGCACCAATGATGCTTATTCGGTGTTTTTGGATCAAAATAGGCTAAAAATATATTTTTAAGATCCAAAAACTTTATTCTCAATTTTCTAGCCATTTCTGTGGTGGACAGGATCTTGGCAAATTCTTTTTATATAAAAAAAATTGAACAGATGACATGTCATTCGTCTCTTAGAAAAAAAAAAAGGGTTAAGCACTCAAGTCTGGCCTCATAGGCCCAAAACATGTCTGGCTTTCTTTTTTTAATTGGATTAGGTGCTAGATCGTTGCTCTTTCGTATTATTTTTATATGTTTGGGTTTATATTTAAATGCAATATAAATAAACATAACATTATATTTCTTTTATTATTCAATTTTATCATGTCTCTCAAGTAATATGATAGGTTTTTTAATAGGAATGTTAGTTACCCCCCAATTATTATGTGCCTAATATGAAAAAAAAAACTTATGAATATTTACTTAACATAAAATTTATGTTTTCTAAGATCTTTAATACATTATATATATATATATATATATATATATATATATATATATATATATATATATCAATTTATTTATCTTCAATGGTATACAAAATACTACTTTGTTTTAATGTTTTATTTTAAATTTACTTTTAAGACCATGATGAATTTCTATTTTGAAAACAGTGCTTGCAATTTACAAAACGTAAAATTATTAAATAACCTAGCAATGGGTTAGTCTTTAGTTTTGCAAGTGTCTTTTTTTTCTTTATCATATTATTAAATAAAAGATAGTTTCAAAAAACATAAAATTATTAAACCCAAATGAATCCATGACCCGGGTAGCAGATTTGATAAGTAAAACAAAGTTATTAAACCCGAAAGAGTCCATGAATTGGGTCACGGGCTTGGTGGGTTAACTTGAGCTAATGTTTTTTTTTTAAATTAATTTTTTTTTTCCAATTTCATCTTCCAAATAAGTTGATTGGAGATTGAGCTTCATAATTTATTTCAGTTTGCTTTCTATTGAGTTATCGTGCTCTTAAACAAGCATCGTAACATTGGGTTGATGCTTAATTTTGTGAGCATCTAATTTTTATCATATAATAAAATACATAATAGTTTAAAAAAACAGTTATTAACCCTTGTCATAATTTATTTTTGGGTTATTCCCCAAATTCACTATTTTTCTTCCAAAACAAAAATAAAAAAAAATAAAATAAAGACTAACAACGCAGAAAAAGCAGATTGAGGAGGATCTCAAACATATGGGAAAATCAAGCTGCAATTTTGGATGAAATTTGAAGCCTAATTGTACCCTATTATACTCAAAACTAAAGAAATAATGCAGACTCAAGGTGAAATTAAATGATTATTAGACAAATCTACATAGAAATTAAGTCTAAGGGCATAATTAAATTTTTAATAGGCCAATTTGATTTAATCATGGGCCAAATTAAATTTTAATTATGATTAAAAATTAATTTGAGTCCAATTAAAGGATTTAATGAAGTGTAAAGACTTAATTATACTTTAAATGGGTCAAATTAATTTTATTAGGGGCTTAATTGGTGAAAATTTAAGTTTGGGAGCCTAATTTAGGCTTAATTAAGAAGATTAGAATTTTAAGAGACCAAATTTAATTTTTACCAAGTCAATTGATTAAAATCAGTGGCAAAATTGCAAGAAAATCAAAGTTTTAGCGTCAATTAAGGGCTAAATTGAAGAAATTCGCAGCCAAAAACCGTTTTGCAAAAGGTGCCAAACTTTGGGAACCCAATTGAGGAGAATTAGAGGCCAAATTGAAGAAATTTGAAAGTTTGATGGTCAATTAGGAGTTAAATTGCATAAATCCGAGATAAATGATCAAAATGAAAAAAGCGGCTAACTTTAGGGTTGACATCCGATTTTGGCAGGGACACAATTGAACTTGTTCTTAAAATCAAAAGCTCAATTGAGAATGTGATTCAATAAATCAAAAAATTAAAGACAAATTTGAAAATAGGGCTTTCTTTGGCGCTACTTTGTTCAAATGAAACGATGCGTTTTGTACAAAACGATGTCGTTTCATTCACTATTTGTAAAAAAAAAACCCCAAAATAGTGTTGTTTTGAACAATACTATGTATCTTTTTTTGCCCTTGACGCTCATTTGCAGTGCCTGTTTCTCCTACTCTCTCTCTTCCACTTGCCCACAAACCCTGACACGGCCCACACCCCCTCGTGGCCTACCACAATGATGAAAGGGGCAAGGGAGACAAGCCCTGCAAGCGGCTCTAGAGCAGCTGCACAGAGGCCGCCCTAGCTACCCTGCCCTATCACCATGACTGGACAAAGGTAGGGTAGCTCCCACTCCCCCTGCCCATATAAATACCCCATCACTAGGGGATGAAAAAAGGGAGAACTTACAGGAAACAAGACAACGAAGGAGAGAATGAAAGAGAACTGGAAAAAATAGAAAGGAGGAGAGGGAAGGAAAAGAACGAAATAGAGGACGACAAAGAAAGAGAGAGAACTAGGTGGAGGAAAAAACCAAAAAAAGAGAGAAATGAGAGAAGAGAAACAAACAGAAAAGGAAAAGAAAAACAGAGAGGGACGAAGAGACAAAAAAAAAAGGAAAACAGAAACAGAGAGGAGGAAGAACAGAAGTAAAACAAAGGAAAAACACATAAAGAAGAAGAAGAAGAACCGTCGACTGGCGAAATAGCTCCCTAGTACACAACCACCTCGTTTGGAAGAAGAACCACCAGCAACACCGCTTGCACCACTGTTAGCCATCGCTAGGTCAACTTTCCAATGCCCTCCTCCTCCTCCTCCTTCTTTTGCTTCGCCACCCCCCATCTCTATTATTTTGTTAATGAATAGTAGAGAGCTATTGTTCATGAGCCGGACCAGTTCCAGCCTCATCCCCCACAATATAGAGTCTGTTGGGCTGAAATCAACCCAACCCCCTTTTAGGCCAATATTGGCCTAACTCTGTTGGGCCAACCTTGGCCTAGTCTCTCTTTTGGGCTAACCTGGGCCCAATTTATTTTGGGTCGATCTCGACCTAACCATAATTGGGTTTGGCCCAACCCAATATATTATAATAATAATATATATATAATATTATTATTGTATATTAAATACAAAAAAACAAAAAAATTCAAAAATCCTTTCCAAAAAATTTATGATTTTCTTGCGTATTTTTTTTACCAATTTTGATTAATATTAGTTCGTATATTTATACTGTAAAAATATAAATCTTGTATTAAAATACCTAGTTTTCTCTGAAATGTTGCAATATATATGGAAAACAACAAAAAATATCTTGTTTTCATGCATATGGTCAAGTCTCTAAAAAATATAAAAAGATTTCATGTCGTATTTTCATGCAAAAAAACAATTAAAAAATGGTATTTATTAGCATGCATTTTGAGCTTTAATAACCAGTTTATTAAAGCCAAGAGAACTAGGACAATATTTCAAAAATATCAAAAAAAATATTTTGTTTTCTTTTAATATCTAGGATTACGAACTTATACGTATTCCTAATATTAAATAAGAGTTAATATTTTTTTGTTGACATTAGAACGGTTAGGTTATACTTAATAAGATAAAGATCTCCATACCGAGAACTCCTCTTAAATCTTAAAAAGACTAACAATTAGAAAACACGACAATAGTTTAGTTTTTATCAGATAATCAAACAATGCAGCTTACCTTAGGTATGGCGTATTTTGGGTACTAATACCTTTTATTTACGCAACCAGTCCTCGTGCCTAATCTCTGAGACCAGTTAGGGTTCCTAGTGACCAAAATACTAGGTAGACTCTCATTCCCTCTTTCCACTGATAAAAGACAAGAATTCCTTATCTCTTTTCCTAATTTCCAGATATCATGAATGAACGCATCGTCGTAACGCCGGACACGTGCGACAAGCCTAGCAGAGTTCATTACATGGATCACAGATTTGGTATGATACAATATGTCATCATCTCAATATCATTAATTTATTTTAAAGTCAAATCATATTTTTACTGGTTGTTCGGGTTGTATTTAGACTCACCAAATCGACTAGTAATATCAAGGCAACTCCCACATAATTTAATTTAAAATCTGGACTATGTATAAAGTTATGTTGAAAGATTGTAAGATTGACTTGTGAAATCGAGTTTAATGATACTGTCAAAAAATTTCTCTTTGTTTAAATATTTTTATGTTTTAAAAAAAATAACTTGACATGAAGTGGAGCGCATTACAATTATCTAAGAATTTTTATTTGATCAATAAGTTGAGCAACAAGCAATCAAAATCGAACATTTTACTACAGCATGCAAAATCAATATTCTACAAAAGAACACCAATCCTTCCCGACTTGCTGTTCTTTGCTACCGAGTTGAAGACTTCAAAGCCAATTAATTAATTACCCATAGGATGGCCGAGTGTTCAACCGCTATAGCAAAATCAATATTTATGTTGCCCTTTTTAAAGTATCTGTTTGTTCTAGTTTTACCTTTCATAAGTTTCTCTTAACCATGGCCAGTCTTTTTTTTTCTTTTTTCTTTTTTATGTAACTCATGCTTTTAAAAAAACATAAATTCACTCAAAAACTATCATAAAGACAGATTTATTATCTCCATTCCTCTTTTCTGTCCCTTCTATATATGTTCTTGCTGTCTTAAAACATTGCGATCACATTGATTTGGAATCTTTCAATAATAACATAGGATGAGAGTTCGAAGTAAGACAATGGGATGGAGAAATCAAAGCATCTGTTCAGATTGTATTCTTCGATGATTTGCCAAAGGCCTTATGATCCAATTCCATCGTAAAAAGCTGGCTAGTCCAGCCTAGCAAGTTACAAATATAAACCAGTAAGGTCAACAAACAAAGCTAATTCTTGTATTTATTTACACGGGCAAAAATTACAACACATGGCTTGTTTCTTTACACAAGCTCTACAGGTCCTAAAATTGAGTCACATGTGGAATTTACTCACATTTTTCTTTCATATCTTCTCTTTTCCTTTCTATAAAAGGGTGTTAACAAGCAATTCTGGCATGCATGGACTATTTTCTACAACAATCAGTGTAAAAACAAAGGCAGCACTATCTGGATCTCTTCATTCATTCATTGCAAAATTCCTTCCGTCAGGGGTGCTGTTATCTTGATTTTGCTGAGCAGCGAATAAAATCTTTTGGCCCTCATCAGAAGTTAGTGGCGGATTTGTGCACTGTACGCTATCACCCTCAGATAATGAGACCGATGTCACAGCAGTCACTGGTACGTTAACCAAAGGCACCTCCGGTTCATTGCTACCACCTTGAGTGGCACTATCTTTCCCAGCACCTGTAGCTGACATAGGATTTGAAAACAGCCATCAGCATGCAGATGCATGAAAATCTGATGTGCAAATGTAAATTGAGCTGTGGAGGAGATAGCTTCAATGACTAGGAACCATGAACATCTTGTTGAGAGAGGTGAGATGCATAAGAGGGAAGCTATACACACTAATCCAAAGACAAATTTTATGCGACCTTGAGTAAGAAAATTAAACTTGTTGCTTCATAAGGTGGAGTAAATGACCTGTATGAATAACGGTAGCAGCAGGCAGGCTTGCATTGGATGGCACAAATGAGGTTCCAGGTCCCTTTTTCATCTTTGACTGCAAAAACACAACCACAATGGTCATGATGCATGTGTCCACTTCAATTTCAGTCAACTTTCTCTTTGACAATAAAAACATTCAATCTACTATTGACCTTGCAAATGAACCCTTTTTTTCCCTTGGCTACATGCCACCACCAAACAAAGAAAAACATGTCCTAGATCATGTTTTCATGCAGAATAGTTTATTAGAAATCTACACCAAACAGAGAAAAACATGTCCTAGATCATGTTTTCATGCAGAATAGTTTATTAGAAATCTAAGACTGACAAGTGCATTTTTGCCGTGTCCATCACCCTTGGATTCAATGGTGGGACTTGAACGAATGAAAGTTGGACACCCTTGGATTCAATGGTGGGACTTGAACGAATGAAAGTTGGACACCCTTGGATTCAATGGTCTCGGGACTTGAACGAATGAAAGTTGTGTGTCTACTTTCTCAAGTTAGTTATCTTTGTATATAAGCTGTAGATTCCATATTACTACATATGTGATTAATGAAGTCTCTGGCATGCCAAACAAAACATCATTGAAGAGCAAGTTAGCACCCATACCTTCACATTTTCTTCACAATGCTTCACAACAACTGAGATATTAGCATAACGGCCATGCAATAGTGCATAAGCCCACAAGAGAAGCTTCCTTGGAATGCTAAGATCAAGAATTTCAACTCCGTCCAAGTTAGGCTGAACTTGGGCTTGTACTGCCAGCCGAGATGGAACTAAACAAAGGTTGATACCAGATGGGAGCATTACACAGGAACTCTCACGGTAGAAATTATAAGAGCTCCTAAACAGAGAGGTTGCAGTCTCAATATTTTCATCTGAAACTTTCTTAATCACTATATTCTTGATTCTACTCAACATGGGGTTCCATTTTGTTTCAAGATTTCCCAAGGAGGTAGAATCCTCAAATGATTGACTCCATAACTCATTTGTTTGCAGATCAATACAGAGCAAAAGACTACTTTCCAAACTGCTATCTGATGAGTTAAGGGCATGTATCTCACTTTGGAGTCCAGATTGTACGGGGGTGATCAATGCCAAACTGATTATAAGAGATCGACACCAGGCAAAGGACGCATGCCTGCATACCTTTGCACAGTTGCTATTGGACAACTTGGGATTTTTAAAGCGCTTTCGAATCTTCTCATTTATTGCTTCAAGTGTCTCAAGCTTTCCATTCCCCTCTAGTGAAGCAATATATCTGTGGAGATATCTGTAACAAGGTAGTAAATTCTTAGACAGGTACAACTAAGAGAAGACAATAGGCCGAATAACAATTAGCAATACCATGCCAAAAACACAAATTCATAAACATCAGTTATCTTGATATGAGTCAGAATACTGACATCTCATAACTAAATTTTATATTGCTGAACAATTAAGAATTTGATAGAAGACTTGTGATTAATAGGGTATCAATGATACAGAAATTTTCAAAAAACGTTGCTAGACAGTTTGAGGGAGAAGTCAGCAATCTGAAATTATGACAAAGGTTAGCACATAATGCTACGATGAAGTCATTCAGAATAAGATATTTTCACAAGTAAACACCTAAGTTGAACAATTCATTTCTAGATGAACCACTAACAAAATTATAATGGAAGAAGCCAAAAGAAGTTCACCATAAAAGATAAGGACAAAATCTAACAAATATTCTAGTTACCCATATAAGCTGCTCTCAGAAATTACTGGGCTTCTGATCTCAGGCAAGCTTAATATCTCTGGCCATAAGTTCCCCTGTTCCATAAACAATGAGAACATCTTCTCCAGTTGCTGGCCAGAGTTACCAGGAACACCAGAGTCGGCAGTCTCAGCTTGAGATATCGATAATATAAGGGTCTTGATAAACCTCCCAAGAGCTACTGGTACAAGATCTTCAATGCACAACGAAAACTGGATTTAAATTGAAATTAGATTCCAAAATGAATACTCAAATAAAGATCATGGAACATGGAATGAAATCATAAACGTAGATAAGCCTAGGAATTTCTATGTTGATAATGATAGGAAGATATTATTTGGCTAGGCATGAGATAACTAACAAGCTGCAGTTGCATGCAGAGCCCTTGACAATAATTAAAAAAATCCTGCTTGTATTCCATTTCCTACACTCTTAACACAAAATGAGTGAAAAAATTAAGAGCAGAAATATAAAGGTGGAGAGCACTTTGATATTCAAAGTATAGCCATGTCTATATCGATGGTGTTGTTAACAAAAGTATGAACATTTTTCTGATATACAATTTTAATTGCAACAATCAAGCATTTGTGAAGTCGTTTCCTAGATATGATGGGATGACTAAAATGGAAGCAGGCATGGCTCTTGCCAGGCAATGTAAAAGAAAACAAAGTTTAAAAGGGTTGAGCTTTTACCCTCTTATCTGCCCTTAGAGATATAAATGCTCGATCAAGTGTACAAATGTCTCCAGTTTCTTCCAACAATTTCAGATAGAACAACAAATACTTCCGAATGCATGTAATAAATTTCCGGGAACTTTCTGGTAAGTTTACTTCAAGGGCCTTTTTGTTCCCAGAAAAACCTGGTGTTTTGCGCCTGACATCCAAATATAATAAACAAATGCAATGCACGTCAGCATTAACAGCAAGATGAGCAACAACTAGAATATGCTAATTATCAAGGGGATTTTGATACCACCAAGAGACAAAGTGACTTGATGTTTTTATGAAATGAATTAGGGAAATTTCAGTGAGAAGATTTGTTGCATGTATTAGATAAAGTTGGGATTTGAAGGACAATGCCCTTTCACATTTCTATGTCAACTTTACAAATGGCATTCTTCTTTCCCCATGAATGATTTTCACGTAATTTCCATGCTACTATTGCTGGTAAATCAAGAAAGCCTTCAACATGAACCATGGAATAGCAGTGAGACCATGTTCTCTACGAAGTGATAAACCACCAGAAAAATTTGTCTAGATCTTATGTCTATGTGGCCCCCAAATTTTGCACAAATAATTGTGAAATAGGTAGGGAATAAAGGAACTAATACCTTCCTTTTTTGACCATCCCATCAATCTCCCACATATTTATAGTGAAGGATGAGCGAGAAGATTTGAAGCAAAAAGAAAGTTCATCCTTTGCTCTCTCCAAATCACCATTCAAACCCCTTTTATACAGTCCTTGTGCAAGCATGTATCTGGCCTTGTGAAAATGTTTGAGATCGCCTTCAACACAAACTTCCAAAGCAGAAATGCAATCATTGTAAAGCATTTGCCACACCTCTTCTAACTGAACTGATTCCTCATGTTTTCTCTCAAAACTTTCCTCAGTGCTTCTGTCCTCAATATTATCTGCTGAACATGACACTTCAGGTGCAAATATACCAAGTATGCTCATGACAGAATCCTTTGTTGATTCATTAAACGAATATTCTGCAAGGACCTGTAACAAAGAAAAGATAAGATATAAAGATAATATGCAGGCATCTGATAAATATAAATATTGTGTAATTCCTAGAACTGTAAGATGATAACCATTGAAACACAAGTAAACATCACGAAGAAGCCAAACACACACACAACACAAGTACAGAGATTGCAGTTCAATCCAAAAGCACAACATGTGCTGGAAAAGAAGTCCAAAAGGATAAGAAAAGGAGTTAGTGATAAAAATAGGAATCTCTCTCTTCGAAGTCTGTTTCTATGAAAGGTGCAGGCCAGAGAAGAAACCTTTAAAACCTCCAGATTCAGTCTTCCAGATTTGCAAAGTAACTTTAGGCGAGAAGCATGCATCCTATAGACAGGATCCACAGCTGATGAATTCAAAGCGATAGCTACACTATAATATGATAGTGATGTCTCATATGAGTATCCAAGCTTTTCGCAGAGTTTCCCCATGTAGAATGCATGTGACCAATCCTGCCTGCAACATCAACAAATTCTATAAAGTCTATATAGGAGTATCATAATAAAAGAATAAAACAGTAATATCGTATGAAAAAGGATCCATAAAACAGTAATATCATATGAGAAAGGATCCATTACTTTTGTGTGTGAGCTTTCTTAAAATGCTTCAATGAGTTCTCACAAAATGCCATCCATACTGCATCTTTCGAGGGTATGGCAGATCTTTGGTCATAAAAAGGTACCACATTCTGAAGGCTGTCATAGCAGACCAGTGCCAGCAACTCATGTATCTCACACTAGAGACAGATAAAGTTCCATGCTGGTTAAAACAAATTATAACAAGAATACAAATCATCAAGGTAGAAACCTTAAATTATGTTCAGTAAACTTGCTGGACATGCATTCTGTCTAATAAGATATACTTTGTTTATGTTTAATGTGGATTTCCTAAATGAAAGTAGTTGATGATGGAATGGCACTAAATAATACTTCAAAAACAATCCATCATAAGTTGCTTCAGAACTTTCAGTGTGATATCATGTAATCATCCTCAAATAAACCATGAGAATGTGTCCCATCTCAAACAAGCCACATGCACAGCAAGCTGCAGTATAGATTAAGGCACCTCCATACAGTTTAAGAAATGAAGGATATAACTATAGAAACAGTCTAGAAACCAGAAAAGAATATATCTGGTGCCCCTCGTATATAATACTGAGAAAGGACAAACCTGCTGGGCTGGTGTCTTTGCTAAAGCCAAACTCATTAATAGACAACGCCTACTCCTCCTTCGACTTGTGTCAACTCTTTGAGGTAGAGTAACATTTTTTCTCCACCCTGCAACATTTATGTGCTTACTTCCATCATTAAGCAACAAGTCTACCTCCTGCTTTAGTGAAAACAAAAAAACATTCAAACTAAGTCTAGAAAGAACTGTAAACCACACCAGCTATCTTTGGTTTTCAGAGTAATGAAAATTAAACTGACACTAAAATAAACCTTGCCTCATCGTAAGTATTTCCAAGCCGTTGCCAACTTTCAAAGCGTAGAGGGTTGTACAGTAGATCATATTTAAAGAGATTTGCATTTTGTTGTACGAACTCTTCCCCTTCCTTGGTCAGTACAAAGCCTGGCCATTTATCAGTTGCATTCATTTCCTCTGAAAGGGCTAGGAAATAATACAAGTTGCAATACACTTCAAAATATGGCTCGGAGCTGCATAAGTAAATTATTCATGGAGTTAGCTCATTCTTTAAAGGTAGCGCACCTCAAAAAGAAGTTATATCTTATCTGAGTAAGAAAATACCTTCTGACCATCAATGCCCTGTGCTGTTTGACACTTCCTGCATCAGGAAATATTACCTTTGTTATGGTTTCAAGATACCCTTCAGATCCAGCCTCATCTGAGAGTTTGTCTTCACATAAATCAGGATCATCTAAAAATTTATCTATTGCATTTCCAGCAAGAACTTCTTCTGGCGGTTGTGGAAAGTGTTTGCGTATAGCTCTTAACACTCTACGAAGTTTTATCAATCCAGTTTTCTGAGATGCATATGCACACAACTGCATTAAAACAGACCTTATACAAATGGTGAGAGGAGAGATAGAGAGAGTACTTACTGACGAAGCTCTTGCACATGGCAGTATATACTGAAAAACATCAGCACATTGTTCCTTGGACTGATAATCTCCACGACTGGTATTTTTGTGAGTGGCTAGGTCATCGTCATAGGAAGAATCAGATCGAATATTGAGACCGTACAAGCAGAAAAAGCACTGATCCAAAGCATTATCAATTAGTAACTCAAGTTCCTCTCTTTCATCTTCACTAAGTTCATTGATATGTTCTATGGGTTTTTCTCCTTTGTTCTTCCCCTCATTGCCACCTACTTTTCTGCATTCTACATCTGCATGGTCTTTCTCTAGACCTGCAGGAGATGATACATCTTTGGAAGAAATCCCTCCAAAACCATCACTCATAGTAGCACTTACTTCATTGATTTCAGCTCCAACCCCCTCTACACCCAATGTATTTAATATTGTCTCAGTTTTAAATGTTTTGTTTGGGCTATAAAGCTTGTCATCATGTTGAATTGCTTCTATGTTGGAAGAGTTTGAATTGGACTTGAGCTTCATGTCCAATGCCAAGAGATGCTTTATTGCAAATTTAAGAAATGTTCCTTCCTCCCCTTCACCATCCCCGCCAGCACAGCAGAGGCCATACTCAGCAAGTAAGTCATGGATTGCAACAATTAGTTCAACCTAGCATTGGAAATAAGAATTCAAGAAAAAAATATGAGAAGAAGAAAAGATTGCAAATGATTAATATGCCCTCACATCCAATGTTTAATTTTACATTAGAAAAGTATAGCTTACTTGGGTTTTAACAGGGATGGTATGGACGAGATGTTGAAGCTTGCAGTATGCAATGCCTGCATCAACAAAGCAGCAAATTTGCTTTTGTTCTAATTCTTCACTAATCGCTGGCACAGAAGATTTCTTAGATAAGTAATTTGCAATATGGCACATGACAGCCAGCAGCAAAGACTGAATGTCGCCAATACTGCCAAAGGGAATGATTTTTCCATTCTGCAAGCATAATATATACACAAATGCATGATTCTGTGGCAATGGAAATAATGATAACTATGCAGGAGGTGAAAAGAGCCATTACTCAAAACAACAGAATCATATGGTCACAAGCTGCATTTGCATCATGTACAGAAAACATCTATAAACTGTAAATTTTGTCTGAACTGATGAAACAAATTGCTGTTCTTTGACAAAAAAAAAGACAATAAAAAAGTATTTCTTTTTATAAACAACTTACAGAATCAACAGATGGACCCAGAAAGTTCTTGAATTGTGATACACATTGTGAAATTGCTTTCACTTCCTCCATCACCAAGTCATTCCAGTGCTTCTCTGGATTTTCTTTTGACACTATATCAGAGGCATAGTATGCCTTTAACTCAGACTTCTGATGGAAGGTTACATATCCATCCATACCAGCTAGTATCAAGAGTATTTCCAGCTTCCGTTGGTGACTCTTCAAGCATACCTCAATTTCCATTGGCTTTGCCTTCTCACATGCTTCAATTAATGTATCTAATGCTGAAAGTTCGATGCATGTAAATTCTTCACCTTTCTTATCAGCAGCTGGCAATGGCAATACATTGAGGTGAACATGCTTGGAAGAGAATAGAAGTGGAGCAAGCAAGTCTATACAATCTGAATACATTTCTTTCTCAATCATCTCTCCTACCGTCTTCTCAAGCAAGAGATCAAGCTTTAATAGATTAATTCCATGCAGAATCCTGTCTACAGTTAACTCTTTATCAATCTTCAGGTGTGGAAGACAGACTGATGGAGCACTGTTTGTTACTTCCTTCTTTGCCAAAACAGACAAGGAAATACAGAACTCTCCATGAGCTTTTGCCTTGTTTCCATCCACAATAGACAATTTCCCACTCAACCAGAAATACCGAACCCAGAAGGAACTTTTGTTGCCCAATAAGGAAATGTTTAAAAGTGAATCCCAGCCTCCAGTGCCTTCTTTTAATGTTTCATCACTATCTTGGAAACTCTTATCTGAAGAGAAATTTATATTTCCAGATACATGAGTCAAGTGAAAAGGATAATCCAAAGCTACTGATTCAATTATTTTACAAAGATGATAGGAAGCCTCTGAGAAATATTCAGACATCTTGGAAACATTTGAAGGTAACGATCCAAGATCATAATATAGTTCAGCTAGAAAAAGGCAGCATTCAGGCGTCCTATCTCTCCCCCAATGTCTTGTCAACCTCTCCAACTCCAAGAATTTGACATACGCATCTTGATACTTAAGGCCCCTGCTTGCAGCATGTTCCAAAAGCAAATGGCCCATATGGTAAGCACCATAATTTTTTGAAGTTTCCCTTACAAAATCAGCCACATCATTGTGTTCCGTATCCAATGAATTAGCCTGATCAAAACATGGAACCGAACAACTACCCACAAGATCAGAATCCTCATTTTTAACTATGAAAGGTTCTATGAGCTGAACTACGACTTTGGCCAGATCCTTTCCGGTATCAAAATCCAATTCTTCTTTTCCTGGTTTACGACTCCTAAGACGAGTGCTCCGCCTCTCATGAGGCTGTTCATCAATAATATTTGGATCCCTTTCCTTAACACTGCTGGCTCTTTCAGAGTTACAATCAACAAAAGACATGCTTTGAATGCTAGGGATGGATTTTGACCCTTTCTTTTCCACAGACTCCATGATAATTTCCATATTTGAAGGCATGTTTATAGTTAACCTGATATCCCCTGATCTGCATACTGTGTCACCCCCCATCTCAGAACCAAAACCATTGAGTTTAAGTAAAATTTCCAGAATGGCATCAGTGAGAGCTGCCCATGAAACTTCAGGTAGGAGAAATTCTATGTTGTGGTTTGCCCGTTTACATGCAATACCCTCATCAAGATTTTCATCGGTTGCTTTTCTCTTATCAAGAAATTTAAGCCTGACATGCTTAGGTTCCAGCTTATCTATACCTCTAGGAGAAAATGGAACTGGCTCCGACTCTTCAATAGTATTTTTGACATGCAAAGCACGAGAATGTGAAGGCCAATGTCTCAAAATTAACTCTGCTACAGAAAGGCATGCGACCTCATCACCAATGGCAATAAGAACTTCCAATAGTTTCTCCATGCAATTCCCTGAATGCATGACAAAGAGAGAAGACAAACTTGTCCACATCATAAAAAAAAATGATGCAATTTTACTGAAAACTGTAACGTGTAAACACTAAGAATGAAAGATATATCCAAACAAACACTAAACAAAGAGTTTGGACGCTGGCCAAGCAACGAATTATAGAACATTGGAACAACAAGATAACTGCTTACAATTATTTGGGCTACATAGAAGCCCTTGCTCAAACGCCCAACGTGAAATACTCAACAAACCCATCGAGCAAGATAATGTTCCCAGCTGATTCCAGACAACAGAATCTTTGGTATCAATCTCTACAGCTTGGAGGTAACAGCGAAGAGCACTCTCATAATGACTAGGACCTTGTTGAAGAAAAACAGTTGCAAGATTCTTCAGCACCAAGAATCTACAGAACAACAAAATCAATAGCATATCATATAACCCTCCAAAAAAATTAACAGAAAATGCAATAGATACAGACCTGAGTTGTAGCAAATGACCATCACTCGCATTACGATCAGCCTAAAAGAACAAATAAACAACATACTTAACAATCTACGCAAGCACGGCGAACAAATTAATATTTAAAAATTAGCCTTCAGAAAAGAAAAGCAAAAAAATAAATAAAAATACCTGAGCATTTGATAATAACGGATCTTTTAAAACCGATTCCAATAACTCGCATGCCTTATCATACTCTTTCGCTTGTAATTTAAGCAGCCCATCATGATAATTTTGTGTAAGATGAAATTCCTGAAATTTGTAATTCAACCTCCCAATTACTAAGAGAAAAAAAATCAACCAATTTGCGATGAAATTAGGTTTTAAAAAAAAAATTGATATGTGCATTAATTTTAATAACAGAATGTGTAGTAATTAGAGTAAATAAATGTTACTTTATTACTTTATTGTTCAAGAGTAAAAGGAGGGAGAGAGATACGAGCCTGGGCTTCTTTAGTCGGGGCTAAGGGTTCCCATTGCTCTTTAGAATCAGTATCGTTAATGGCTGCAATAGAGAACTGAGAAACACCCAAGTTTCATTAAATGACAGCGTTAATCGCTGATTAATCAAGCTAATAATTTCAAGAAATTAACCTACCATTATTCAGCTCTCGCGATTACGGTCTTGATTCTTCGATTTCTTCTTCTTTGCTTCAGATTTTTTTAGGCGGGTTCGTTTAGTCGCGTATTTTTTCATTAGTATTACAGTGTCTTGGGCTCTGTGATTTTACTATTATGGGCTTCCTAATAAACCCCCCTCGGAAAAACATTGTGGTTTATTCGTCATTCTGCCTCCAAAAGGCACCATTTAGTTTCTCTTCTCCGTCTTCTAGGATAATCAGAATGGATATTCAGTAGACGAGCAGTCGTTCGTTGAGATTGATCTGCTATGCTACATTGTTGGGTTCAGTAGCAGCAGGCCAGCTCTTGGCGACGGTAATGTTTTGATTGTTGGGGGAGGAAACACTTCCTCTGCAAATGGGTTCTCGCGTTTCCGAACTGAAAGGGCTGGTATGGAGTGGAGATACCGTATCCTGCTTCTGTATTTATTTCTTTTTTCATCTGTTTTTTTGTTGGTAATTCTGAATCTTAAATCCCCATTTGCCTGATGATAGATACCTGCTAGCTTTTACTATACAATTGAAGAAAGATGATTCTGAACCGGAATAGAAGATTGTTAGATACGGATTTTCAAGACTGATGATATTCTTGATCACAACCAGGTTTGTGATGAACTATTCTATTATTGGGAATCCCACACTGGGCTTGGTATTGCTTTGTTTGAGAATGGCTTTCATCATTCCTAGTTTTCTTCCATCTTTATCTGCTGGTGAGGAATGCAAGGCCAGAGACATTGGATAAAAGTATTTCCATCATTTTTGTAGTTTTCCTCTTTTGATGTCAGAATTGTTTGAGCAGAGACCATCTTTCCCCAGATCCTATTCTTTAGCAAGTGTGGCGTGACCTCTGGTACTGCCCATTTGAATATTTCAATTCGTTTCATAGGAGTTCTGATGCATCAGCGAGCCTTCTCCTGGAAATTTTCTATGAATGTCGTGAACTTTTCACGAGGCCTATGCTTCCGTCCACCCAACTATAACAACATGCAATGTCGGTGTTTTACCAAACTTAGTAAAAGCATTAGTTAGAAAAGTACTGAGAAAGCATTACATTTTCACATAACCGCTAATAAGAATCATCGTGGTTTTATTAATGAATTATTATAACCGCTAATGTAAATAGAAATTGTCAGGGATGTTTAAAAAAACCGACCAACTAATTAAACTGAAAAAACCGAGAACAAAATTAATTGAAGAAACTGAACCGATAGAAAAAACCGAATAAACCGATTAAAAAATAAAAAAAACCACCGGGTCCGGTTCGGTTCTGGTTTAAAAAAGCTTAAACCGATTGAACCGAACCAAACCAAACTGGTTTAAAAAAAAGTATAAAAAGAACCATCTCTAACCCTAACTAAATCACTTTTTCACTTTCCAGCTGCCAACCCCCCCTCCCCCTCCATCCTTCACTTTTCCTCTTCCCTTTCCCAGAACCTTAAATTACCCACTTCCCCCCCACCTCAAGCCTTCCTTTCCCAACAGCCGCCACCCTTCTCAAGCCTTCCTTTCCGGCCGCCAACCCCCCTCCCCCTCCAGCCTTTCCCTTTTCCCCTTCCCCTTCCACAACCCTAAATCACTCCCTTCCCTTCCCTTCCCAGCAGCCACTCCCCCCCCCTCAAGCCTTCCCTTCCCAACCTTCTCCTTTCTCCCTTCCCTGCCTTCCCTTTCTAGTTTCATAACCCAGATGCAAAGGGAACCATCATTCAAGAATGGTTCTCATCACCACTTACAACAATGCTTCTATGGAATTACAATGAAATTCATGCGAGAAGCATACAGAGCGGGATAGATCCGTACTGCGCCATTGTTTAATGCTCAAACTTAAAGGGACCAAGGAGTATTTTATATGTTGGATTGAGCAAAGTCAAGGATTCAGTAGCCATCAATGAAATTTTCTCACCTTGAGAACGATGCTTTTATAGAATTACAATGAAATTCATGTGAGAAAATCTCAGTAGCTCAGTGATGAAGATTAGTTCGGTTTTTCTGGTTTTTATGCTAAAAAACCGACCCGAACCGAACAAAACCGATTCGATTTGAACCGGTTCTCGGTTCGGTTCGGGTTCTATTAATAAGGAATACCATTCTCCAGTTCGGTTGAATTTTTTAGTTAAAACCGGATCGAACCGGACCATGAACACCCCTAGTAATTGTGTTATGACAAAACCCCTTGAATTTGTCCTCAAATCAAATTATAAAGTATCAAAATTCAAATCTATAATTTAGGGTATGATATTTTAATGTAATTTTTGTTCATTAATTATAATTCCAAATTAATATGTGTAATTTTTAAATATTATTTTTATTTATTAATTATAAAGATAATTGATAATAGCGATAATGGAACATAACAATGTACTTTTTTAACATGTAAATGTATGATTTGAAATTTTATTCAATTTGTTTGTGATGTTAACATGTTCACCTATAAATTAACAATTTTAAATTATATTTATCTAAAATAAGTATAAAATTTATAATATGTAAAACAATATTAAAATCAACATAATAATTAGCCAAAACAATATTACAAAAGTAATTATAATAATAAGAACATTAAAAAAAATAACATAACATAATTATACACAATATAATAATACATTTGACTTTATTTATGTCTTCTACGACAATGAGTGAATGAGACGACTTCATCAATAGCACGACTTCTACATGTCTATATGTGGTCTCATCCTTAGAGACAACATCATTCAGATTCAATGTCTCTCTTAACAAGTTAAATATAGTACAACGTGTCTTGAACTAAAAAGATACACAATAACAAGCAAGTCTATCATCATTATCAAGATCACGAAGATCAGCAGCAACACGTCGACCATCATGTAATAATTGTCCAACCTAATATTAGGCAAATACAAATTATTAATTCATAAATAAAATGCAATGGTTTTGACCAAGCCCATAGAAAGTAATAAATACTTACAATATTTTGAAGTATAATGATTTAATGTGCATGTGATTCATACTCCATCTCCTCACGTGAAGGAACTCGCGCTGGCTTTGGTATAATGATTTGACATGTTATACTCATATACCAGCTCATGTATTCCTCTTAAAAAATTATAGGATACACCTCCCTAAAAATAAAATATTTGCATGCATCTCACATCGATAAATACTGGAGATGGTGGATCATTCATTTGTAATCGGCATGCCTACCCGAACGATTAATGGAATGTAACTTATCACTCATATCTATATTATACAGGATGTGTTGCTGAAAGCTAAATTATTGCGTTACACGGTTCGGGAAATGCATCTCAACAAGCTCGAAAAATATGAGGGAGACCATTGTTATCCATAAGTCCATGGCCAGTATATGTATAATAGAAGTAACTAACATATGATCTTCTGAATAAAGATTCCATACAACCTATTTCAATATCAAGAATGAATTATTTCTCATTATTTACCAACATCAACCCGTGCAATTATTTTTCAATACTTTATGATAAAAAAATTTCAACATCAATAATGCAATTATTTCTTATCATTTACCAACATCAATCTATGCAATTATTTCCCAACATTTTTCAATAAAAAAAATTTTCAATATCAACAATGCAATTATTTTTCATTATTTACCACCATCAACCTATGCAATTCTTTCGCAACATTTTCCAACAAAAAAAATTAACATCAACAATATAATTATTTCTTATCATTTACCAACATCAATCTATGTAATTATTTTTCAAAATTTTCCAATAAAAATATTTTTCAACATCAACAATGCAATTATGTCTCATCATTTATCAACATCAACCCATGCAATTATTTCTCAATATTTTCCAGCATTAAAAAATATTCACGTCAACATAGGCAATATTTTCCCAAAATTCACCGATAAAAAAAATTAAAACATCAACAATACAATTATTTCTCATCATTTACCAATATTAACCTATGTAATTATTTCCCAACATTTTCCAATAACATAAAATTTTAACATCAACAATGTAATTATTTCTCATCATTTATCAAAACCAACCTATGAAATTATTTTCCAATATTTTCCAACATAAAAATGTTTACGTCAACATAAACAATATTTTTCCAAAATTTACTAATGAAAAAGATTGAAACATAAAAAATGCAATTATTTCTCATCATTTACCAACATCAACCTATGTAATTATTTCCCAATATTTTCTAATAATTTTAACATCAGCAATGCAATTATTTCTCATCATTTACCAACATCAAACTATGCAATTATCTCTCAATATTTTCTAACATCAAAAAATTTATCTCATCAACCTATGTAATTATTTTCCAACAATTTTACCCTGAAAGAAGCATAAATGATAATTAAGAATATTTTACCTTCTTAAACCGAGTTCTTGACCTAGAAAATCAGGGTTAGTTCATTATAGTAAACCCGTTATAGTAGCAATAGAAATGGACATCATCATACCATAACAAACAATGAAAAAAGCAATGTAACTTACCTCAAGTAAAGCGTACTAGGGGTGCTGATATATTCCATTTACGCCACTAATCCCCTCACTAGAATCTAAAAAAAAACTAGTAAAGATTTCTAGTAACCGTAATACTAAATGACAACTCTTTAACTAACCAAAAAACCCTTCTAGACCCTATTCGGAGAAGAATCATTGTGATGCCGCACCCCTACAATTTAAGGGTACGACACCTACCAAAATTAAGAAATTTGTGAATCAAGAGCAACATCAAAGACTTATAGGTATAAATTTATTTGGTTCATACATGCTCAAATATATCACAAGCATGTCTAGGCCATGCACCAAGTATGTATAGCTCAAATCCAGGCTCAATATCAAAGACTCATGGGTATATTAATTTATTTGGCTCATATATGCCCAAATATATCTCAAGCATGTCTAGACCATGAACCAAGGGTGTATAACTCCGCCCAAGAGTTTGAAAAAAAGAAGTCGTGTAAAAAAGAAGAAGTAAGTCATTATGTCATCCTTATTTTTTCGATCTTGGGGACATCGGATTCTGATTAGTTAGATTTCAACAAAGCCCAATAATGACTCACCATATCATTTTTTTTTTTAGTATATTTTTACTCGAAAACACTTCTAAATATTCCTTTTATTCTTCTAAACCCAAATTAATTTTAAAAACCATTTTAAACAAAATTCCATTTATTTAAAATAAAAACTTTAAATCCAAATATCATTCAATTTCAAAAGTGAAATGTTGAAATTTTAATATGTTTGAATTATGACGAATTCTAGTTGATGATGGTACTGGAGTTGAAATTTTTCTCTCCTTCCTTTCTCTTCTCTCTTGTTCATATATTTTTATCTATTTTTTTATGATTTTTTATTTTATAATTTTGATATTATTTATTTAAAGAGATTCAATAATAAAAAATAAATCCCGTGAAATTAATGAATAGTTTTGAAATAAAATTTCAAAATATTTTATGTTTATATCTCCTTTTTAAAAAAAAAAAAAACGTAAATTTATCAAACCCAAATCAACTGGTTTCAATTTAATTTTTTTAAAATTCCATATACCCTATCCGGGCCCTAGCCGAGTTTTACAAAAGGCAAACTCACTCATGTGAAAAAGAAAACCAACATTTTAGCAATGAAAAAGAAAATGAGAGCCACCATTGACGGAGCTATGCATTGTGCAATGTCTTGAGACTACTTGCGGTGTTTTATTGATGGTATACTTTGTATTTGGACGAGAGCCACCAAAATGCCTACAACTTGCAGTTCAATTTCATGTTTCAAAAAAGTTTCTTTTCTTTTCTTTTTTGAGAAATGGCATGTTCTCTAGAACTAGTTGGTGCATTTCTTTCTTTTGAACATCGCCAACCCAAAATGTCCATAGAGTGACGTTCCGCGTATGATGCAAAAGCATCATTCTATAGCAAGGTAGAAAGACGCAACTTGTTTCTTTTAGCCATCCATCATCCAACGCGGTTTTTCATTTTCGAACACCATTTTTTTGTTTTTTGAAGAGAAAAGCAAGATCTACACAATGCAGCTTGTTTTTCAAAAGCAAAAGACAGACTACATAATGAGGAAATTGACAAGAAAAAGCATAACACGCTGCCTAATTAACAAGACATAAGCAGAAGCCACGTACGCCAAATCACACCATACCATTAACCCAAGCAAGCCCACCACCTCGGTCGTTTAATTAATTAAGAAGTTTGAGTAGCTTCTTGAGCCTTCTGTTGCGCATACTGACCATACTCTCTAGCCTTTTCTGCTATCTTCCGTGTAGCATAATCCAGCCTATCAGCACCAGGTGGATGCTTACCAGTCGCATAACTATATGTCCACAGCAATACCATTATAGCAGCCAACCCACACCCACCGGAGAAAAAGAAGCCAGAAGATACCAAGAAAACAACCATGGCTGCTGGGACCAAAACCGGACTACACAGCACCAGAATTGGTGTAGCCACGATCAAGGCTATAACTGTTCCAGTGAGTGTCAACCCGGACAGCACCAACAGTGCTGCACCTATTGTCCCTGCAGTCACAAACTTCAGTACTGCCTTGCGTGAAGTTGGTTGTGCTGATGATTGCTCGTACCTCGACATGGACCTTGATTGATCAGACATGGCGTTCTTTCTTGCGTGGCACGCACTCACAAGAATTAATGACTGGGAAGGCTAAGAGCAAGCGTTGCTTCTTCTTTTTTAACCTTCTTCTTAAATGGAACGAGCTATGGTATTATAGGGAGGGAGAGACAAGGAACGTGGCGGGGAGTGAAGGTGTATCACCTCGTGAAGTGTACAAGAGGGTATGGTGTGGTGGTGTCTAAAGATGGTGTGGAGATGGTAAGTGGTCGGTCGTATGGAGTGTATAGTGGCGTGGCGGGGCGTGGCGTGGCGTTAGTCTGGGGATTGGGCAGCTTTGCATGGATGTGAAATTCATGAATGCCTGACACGTCTCATAGTGAGTGGCTAAGAATTGAAATTTTTGAGAAGTCCAGCCTGGCCTGTTCATAGATTAATTAACAAGCCCGTGAGCTTTCTACGATCTAGTATTCTTTTTGAGTTGGGGAAATAACTATTCGTCAGCCACGTCTATGACGTGCCCATATTTGATCATAAACAAGAATAAGAATAAGAATAAGAATAGAAGTAACTAGTTAGATGCTCTATGCAATACTGCGGGTTAATTATTTTTTGTATTTTAAAAAAAATTAAAATTTAAAAATATTAGGTTTTTTTATAAAGTTATACCCAAGAGTCTTAGATTTGGTTGCAACGCTTGACCCAAAAGTAATATTTATAATATTAATAATAATATTAAACTTGGCTTAACCCTTAGCATAAAAGTGTCTGGAATGCAATACCAGACCCAATAGCATTAGATGTGTGTCTGACTGCAAGGTCGTGTCATAAAAGTGTAATAATTAAATATATTAGTTAAAAAAAATAAAGAAAAAAAACCAACAGGAAGAAAAAAACTAATGAAGAAAAAAAAATTATGAATTAACTGTGTTAACCCTTCAAATTAGGTTAACCAGTCATACCTTGAATTTGTATCGTGAAAATTTGATAATTAAAAAGGAAAAAAAAAATTAATGGGTTAACCCAGAATTAACTGGGCTAACTTGTCAAACCAAGTTAGCTCACAAATTCGAGCTCCGTGTCATGAAAGTTTGATAACTAAATAGAAAAAAATTTAACATTAACAATTTAAATTAAACAAAAAAAATTAATTAAAAAGAAAAAAAACAAAAAGCATAAGCCTTTTCACTATGGATCTGACCGCGTTCACAATCACAAAGGCATAAAAACAACAAAAAAACAAAAATAAAAACTAAAGGCATCAGTCGAGAACCACTTAAAAAAAAATTTAATATTAATAAACTAAATTAATTAAATAAAATTAATTAAAAAGAAAAAAAACCTCTAAGAAGAAAAAACACTAAATAGAAATAAATTTAACATTAACAAGCTAAACTAAACGAAATAAATTAAAAAGAAAAAAAGCAAAAAAAAAAAAGATTACAGGTTAACTCATCAAATTAAGTTAACCCGTTAAACCTGGGATTCGTGTCATGAATGTCTGATAACTAAATAAAAAAAGTGAAAATTAAGAAACTGAACCAAACAAAAAAAAATTAATTAAAACGAAAAAAAATCTGGGTTAACTTGTCAAACCATGTTAACCTGTTAAACCCAGGATCTGTGTCATGAAATTCTGATAACTAAATAAAAAAAATTTAACATTAACAAACTAAATTAAACAAAAACAATTAATGAAAATAAAAAAACAAAAAAATTGACTGTCAACCCATAATTAACTGGGTTCACCCGTGAAACCAGGTTAACCCGTGAAACTCAGGATATATGTCATGAAAGTTTGATAACTAAATAGAAAAAAATTAGTATTAACAAACTAAATTAAATGAACAAAATTAATTAAAAAGCAAAAAAAAAATTCTTGGTTAACTTGTCAAACCAGGTTAACCTGTTAAATCCGGAAAACGTGTCATGAAAGTCTGATAACTAAATAAAAAATTTTAATATTAATAAACTAAATTAAATTAAACAAAAAAAATTGTTAAAAGAAAAAAACAAAGAAATAAGCAAAAAAAAAATAATCCTGAAAGGCATAAAAAAAGCTAAAAAAATGAGACAACTTAAAAAAACATAAAGCATCAGTGTTTTACTGTGGACTGCACTATGCAGTCCACAATAAAACACTAATCCCTTTCAGTATATGTTACAATTAATTAAAAAAAAAAGAAAAAAAAATTCAGGTTAACTTGTCAAACCCGAGATCCGTGTCATGAAAATCTGATAACTAAATAAAAAAATAAACATTAACAAAAAAAATTAAACAAAAAAAATTCATTAAAAGAAAAAAACACAAAGAAAAAAACAAAAAAAAAACCCCATAAAGGCTAGAAAACGAAAAAAAAGAGAAAAAAAAAAGAAGAAGACAACTCAGCGTTTCACCGTGGACTTGCACGATGAAACATCGAAGCAGTTTTAGTTTATTGTCAATTAACAAACTAAACTAAACGAAAAAAATTAATTAAAAAGAAAAAAAATTCAGGTTAACTCGCCAAACCAGGTTAACCCATTAAACCCGGGATCCGTGTTATGAAAGTTTGATTACTAAATAAAAAAATTAACATTAATAAACTAAATTAAATAAAAAAATTATTAAAATAAAAAACAAAAAAAAAAAATTGACAAACCAGGTTAAGTGAAACCTGAAATATGTGTCATGAAAGTCTAATAACTAAATAAAAAGAAATTTAACATTAACAAACTAAAGTAAACGAAAAAATTTAATTAAAAAGAAAAAAAGCAAAAAAGAAAAATTCTGGGTTAACTCGTCAAACCATGTTAACTTGTTAAACCCGAGATCTTTGTCATGAAAGTCTGATAACTGAATAAAAAAAATTTAACATTAACAAAAAAAACTTATTAAAAGAAAAAAAAAGAAAAAAAACTCTAAAAGTGTAAAAAAAGAAACCAGCTCATCTTTTACTAAATGGAAAGAAATTTAACATTAACAAACTAAAGTAAACAAAAAAAAATCAATTAAAAAGAAAAAAAAAAAGCAAAAAACAAATTTATGGGTTAACTCGTCAAATCATGTTAACCTATTAAACCTAGGATCCATGTCATGAAAATCAGATAACTGAATAAAAAAATTTAACACTAACAAAAAAAATTATTAAAAGAAACTCTAAAAACATAAAAAAAAAAAAAAAAGTTCATTCTTTTTATCGGGAATGCACTTTGTGTCCCAAAGAAAAAGAATGAGCCCTTTTAGTTATAGTTTAATTGGAGAACATGATCTCTCTTTTTTTGGTATTTTAATTTTAATCTATTTTTTTATTTTTATTTTCAATCTCAATTCATTATATATATTTCAATTTCATTCCCATTTATTTGACTTTTTTTTAATTTTTTTTGTTAAATTGATTTTTCTTTTAAATTTCACCATCAAATAAAAAATAATTTATATTTTTGATTTCAAATTTGATCTTCATTCTTTTGATTTTGTTTTTGGGTCATTTTATTAAATAGATTTTTCTTTTTAAGTTCACCCTTCAACCAAAGATCAGATTTATTTTGCATTTCAATTTTGATCCAAATTATTTTAATTTCTAAATTTTAACCCTTTTGTATAATTGTAATTCTTTTTCAATTTCATCCTTCAATATTTAATTGATTAAGAATTGGGTTTCATTGTTTTACTAGATAGGGTGCTTCCACTTTAATAACTCGATCACGAGTTTGAAATGTTAATGTGAGTTGATAATAACTTCTTTAAAAAAAAAACAGGTTTTGTGATTTTCATTATTTTCATTCTATCATGTTATCCTGGTCTCATAACTTGAGCTGTGTGTTTAATGGGATAATCCAGGTTGACTCGACCTTGATTATCAAGATTATAGAGTTATCATGTTATCTTGGATTGACTTAGACAAATGTTTTTTACCAATTTCATCATTTTGTATTTAATGGGCTAAGAATTGAACTCCATCATTTTCTCCCATTTGAAAAAAAAATTATAGGTTATTATGATCAAATTTTTTTTTAATTTGGTTCATGTGCTATTGTTGCCTTTTTTATCGTTTAATTAAAATAAAATCAACTTATTGACTCAATCAGGTTTATGATCCAAGTTGTAAATTTATTCAATCAGGTTTATGATCCAAGTTGTAAATTTGTCTTCCTCTTTTGAAACACATTTGTGGCATATGAGCATTATTTTCTATAGAGAAAATTAGGCTCATAGTGTAGGACGGGTCCATGACTAGTAAGAACACTAAAGATAAATTTTGATATATCACTTGCTAGTGATAAAAAAAAAAAAAAAGATGTGAAACCCATAACATGAGTGGGTCATCTGACTCTATAAATATTTTACATTTTTTCAAATATGTTATTCTTGAATATAATCAACCATGTAATTGAACATCTAATCAGTATCAACTCTTAGCTAAATTTGTCTTGAGACTTTTTTTTTAAAAAATAGAATAGTAAATTTAAAATATTGGTGAATAGCATTACGTAAAAAAGAATTAGCGAAATGACATGGTTTGTACATGCCGCGATTGAGAAACGTTATATTTATAGCTTGTCGCTATTTAGAATGGAAACATTTACAAAAAAAAAAAATTGAAATGTATAGGAGAGAGGAGGGAGAGAGAAAGAAAAAGAAAAAGAAAAAGAAAAAGAAAAAGAAAAGGACCTTAATGGCACACTAGAGCTTCGATTATAACATTATTGGTACCATAAAAGATATCTTGACAAGATGAATCTAACGACACCAAGAAACGTTATCAACAGTGACCTCAGTAAGCCACACTTGTTACCCAAAGATGACAGGTTGATCACTTTCTTTTGGCGGTAAGTGTGGCCTTCTCGGTTTACCGTTGGTGACCATCTTTGATGTCGTTAGGTTTGTCATGTAGAGATCTTTTTTTATGATACCAATAAGGTTGTAATTAGAGTTTCTGTGTGCCTCCCAGGTCTTTTTCTTTTTTCTTTGGTTATCTCTCCTCTCTCCTACCTATTTCATAATTTCTTTTTGTAAATGTCATTATTCTAAATAACAACAAACGATAAATGTTGTGTTTCTCAATCATAACATGTACAAATTGTATTATTTTGTCAATTCTTTTTTTATACCATATTATTTCACCAATATTTTTTTAAAAATATGATTGTCGCACCCGACATCGCGGCAGCCTTAAAAATAATATTTCATTGAAAGAATGGATTTCTGGCATCCTATTCTTTGATGGTGAATGGTCTTGTTTAAGGAGTTGCCACCTAGTATTATGGTCACTAGGAACCATAACTGGTCAACATAGATTTTATGGTACGAGACTGGTTACGCAAAAGGGAAGATATTATCACCCTTTAAGCGTCCTGCTTGAGGCAGGCTGCATTGCTAATTTTTTTTTGTCATAAATTGCTAACATTTTATTGGTTTGTACTATGATGGTTTGCGTTTAATATTCCTGACTCTGGCGCCAGTGAATATTCAACTACGGATACTTTCAACTCTAGCTTTGGTAAATATTATGTAACTATAAAATAATTTTAAATCAATATTTTTTTTTTTCGACTCAAGGCCGGGTGAATAAACCACACAATTTTTATTTGTTATGTAGCTAATTAAAAGTAAAATATAATAAAATAAAATAAATTTACATTAGTATTTTTATTCCTGACTCAGGCGTCAGTGAATAAACTACACAATTTTTACTTGTTATGTAGCTAAATAAAAGTAAAATATAATATAATAAAATAAATTTACATTAGTATTTTTATTCCCGACTCTAGCGCGATGAATAAACCAATAAATTTATTTTATTTTATTTTTTTTGCATGCACATTTTTTTTATTTTTATGTAGCTAAATAAAATGCGATGAAATAAATTTGAATCAGCGTTTTTATTCTAACTCTGGTGTCAATGAATAAAAACAATAAATTAATATTTATGTTTTATTTTTATACACAAATTTTGTTTATATTTTTTTTATTTTTTTTAATTTCTGAGCTAGGCCCAGCTCAGCCCACATGGGCTGGGCTGGACCCAATCAGTCTAGCCTGGTCACTGGCTTAAGCCAGTGACCTGGCTGAGTAAAAAAACTAAAAGCACGCGTGAATTGACTTCAGGCGTGCATGAACACTGTGTGAAGGTAATTAAATTACCTTCGCACAGTGTTCTTGTACAATTAAATTTGAAATGAAGATACAAAAAGAGATGAAGAAATGGGCGTATTTGCTTCTGGAGACTGAAGGTGCGTGCAGCGCTGATGATGAATCTCGCCTACTGTTTCCCTTTTGACTTCCTTCTGTGCTTGCTGGTCTGTGTTTTCCTTTTTTTCTCAGTAGCCTTTAATACTAAGAAGATGATGCTGGCCTGCTGTGAGTTTGTTTTGGGTGTTTTCTTTTTTTGTGCTAGGATGTCTGCAGAGATGAAGGCAATGGCGAGGACAATTATCTGTGTATGCTGGTTTCCTTTCCTCTTATTGTCTCTGTGTATTATTTCTCTCTGGGTTTTTTTGCTTTGTTTTTGCTCTAGTTCTATTCTGTTTTTTTGCTCTCTGGTTTTTGGTCCACCATTGGGTTTTTTGCCATCCCTTTTATAGAGTGATCCTACAGCTTGCCCTTCAACTAATCATGCCTTTGCAGGACTGTTATTCAACCTACAAACAAGATCGTGGGCAAGAGACGTGGTCCACAATTGGATCGGATTTGTTGCAGATTTTTAGGTCCCCTGTTGAATCGGGATGAAGAAAACGAACATGGCTGTTCCACCAGCAACGGTGCCGTTTCGGCAGAAATGGACATTTTCATTTTGACCTCTGATCTTTGGAAATTTAGCAATTGGATCTAAGTAATTAAAAATTTCTTTTAATTTTTCCATTGGATTAATTTCAATTGAATTCCTAAATTATAACATTGTTTACAAAACAGTCCTAAATTTCTGGATTGTTCGATTTGGTCCTTAATTAAATCTTCAACTTTAAATTCTTTCAAAATTATCCCTGGAAAAATTAGTTAAAATTCCTAAAGTAAACCTGCAATTTCACTATAGTCCTTAGTCTTTTAATCTCCTGAAATTTTGCTTCTAATCAGCCCACAACTCTGGTATTTCTTTAATTAAATCTCTGATTCCTTTAATTAATTAAATCAAAGTTCAATTAAGTCCTCAAACTTATTAATTCTTCAATTAAGCTCTTAATTTCATTAATTAAAGCAATCCAAATTTTAATTAAAATTCCTAAACTTATTAATTCTTCAATTTCTGACCAATTGACTCTCAAATTTAATAATTTCATCCTCAAACTTTAAATTTTGTGTTGTCTTAACCCCACTCTCAAATATATTTTTATTCATTAATTTTTTATTCTTTATTCAAAAATTGGGTTATGACAATCATAATAAGCAAAAAAAAAAAAAAACCTAGTTTTAAAGGCAATGATTATTTTGGAAATAAAAAAACATTACACAACTAATTAAAACTGATGCATTTATAATATTACACTGTACTTGGTATACATATTAAGACCCCTGGATATAAAATCAAATGATCCATTCCTCCTTAAAGCTGTCTAGAGGGACCTGGCTGAAGACGTTGCCTAACTAGATCATTTGGGTTACCTTGTCCTCCTCGTAGATGCATTATATATATGTATGTTTTTGGAATACATGACATCCTTTTGATAGTGTTAGGAGTTGTTTTCAGCAAGTGGATAAAGTAGAATTATTAAATAAAAAGAAAAAAAAAAGGCAACAGGGTTTTGCACGGTGCATATGCATTGCCTTGATTCATTATGAACTTCAATAGTCTATATTTTTTGGTTTTCAATTATCAATATTTTCTCTCTCTTTGATTTAGTTCTTTTGTGGCCAATTGATGGTGAATTGTTTATAGTCTTTTTTAATAAAGGGCAAGATTAAAAGTCAGGGTCCAAAGTGAAAACGGTGAGGAAAATGTGTGGCAACTTCAGAATTCACAAGTAAAGTTTGCTTTGGTCTTCATACTTTCCAAAAGATTGGTTTTCGGACCTTTTTGTTTTTGAAATTTACATTTTGTTCCAAAACTTTACTTTTTTTTATTTTCCAATCCCTAGTCCGAGAAAGGAGAGAGGGAGTCATCAGATTCTGGTTGTAGAGAGAGAAAATCATCATTGACACTAATTTTATCTACAAAAGGTTGTTCTTGGTTTTAATGGGTTCCATTTAATAATGAGATGTTTACTGAGATGTTCTTTAACATTCCTTTTCCTTGAGATGATAGATATGAGCTTGAGAAGTTTTTTGAATTTGAGTTAATTTTATGTTTCTGGACTGATTTTAGGGTTATTTAAGGTCATAAAATTGTTTATTAAGGTCTCTGGAGTTTTTCTTTTCTATGTGTTTTGGGTAAAAAATTGGTTAAAATTTTTAAGCATAAAGTCCTCATGGTTTAATTTTCTAGTGACCTTTTGGTCATCGAAAACTAAGCCAACAAATAACATGATGTTTGCAAAAAAATTTTTTAAAAAATATCGAACAATGTGTTGTCCATAATTTAATATAAAAAAATATTAAAAGGCTTGACATGCAGGCCCACACACTTGCCGAACTCTCTCTCCCCCCCCTCCTCCCCTCCACATCCATGCATTTATACTTCAATCAATTCAAACAGATTGACAACAATAATGTTAGTCTTTATTGAATACCATTGAAATCTCTCTCTCTTTTTTTTTTTTAATGAAATCATAGCTTATCTAGCTTGAAAAAATATAATATTAGTCTTTATTTTTTAGTCCAACGCCTTTGCCCTAATTTTTATTGCATTAAGTAATTTTTTTAATTGATACAAAAAGAGTTTCATCCGCATGGTTGTCTTATGATTAAACAAAAAATAGTTTCAAAGATACAAAGTTATTAAATTCAATGGGGTGCATAACTAAGATCTCATGCTTGAAATGTTTCATCATTTTAAAATCCTTTTTAACTTCCAACTTATTTCCATGCATAAACAAAATTATCCAATGTTATTTGGCATCAATAAATCATAAATTTAAACCAATTCTAAAACAAGACATTCAAATCATTTCTCTACCTCTACAACATAGCAAGATTCGGCCAAAATAGGGAAACTTATCCCCTTGAAATTCCTCTTATTTTTGTTTTTGCACACAACATATATTAACATCCTTGTTTAGCTTTATTAACAAAACAATGAACCATTCATTTTTCATTTTTTCCTTGTGCAATTAAACATATGCAACAAATCTTAACAATTAATGTTCTTACATCATTATCACAACAATAATTTCACCCTACTAGTTACAATCCATGATAATTTTCATTAACTAATCAATTTGCCAAAAATATTCTTATGACCAACCTTAAATATGCTTCATTTTCCAAATCTTTTTCATTCCAATTTCTTCATGGTTCTACTTTATTCACATCCAGACAACCAACAAATTGGCCTTTTATTCATTCAACAAGCTCATATAACAATGTTTTTTTTTCTATTCTTACACCATAATCGTTCTTCCTTTCGTACAAAGAATACACAACTTATCCATAACAGTATTCATAACAAGAACACATTTCACCATTACATCTTCCATAAACGATAACACCCACACAATTCCAATTTCATCAAAAAATGTATTTAAACAAGTTTTCTAAATTTTGCAAAACTAGCTATAAACTCAAAAAACAATAAGTCATCTACCTTAGATGATATTTTCAAACCCATTGGTCAAAATATAGACCTTGAAGACTTGCACAATATATCTCAAACTCAAAATGATCCAATGGTTAAATCTCCCTAGATTGGAATAAAACCGAGCTAACTTGAAAATTGACGAGCTACTTTTTAACATGCACAAAACCTTGCTGAAGAGTTTGTTTCCTATCTCCACCATCCAGAATGAAGAATACATCTAGACGCACCATATATCGAACAATAGATGTGATCCAACGATGGAAGAGAGAGTAATTGACCGACAACCGAAACTGCCTTGTAGGGTGTTCTTTTTTCATATGGACTGGTTAGCCTCTTTACTGTTTTAAAGGCAATTTTTTCATAAACTACAATTTTATCTCTCATTTATACCTTTATGTATTTTTTTTTCACGTAAACTATCCAATTTTCTTCTTACATACTAGTCCTTACTAAACTCCGATTGAGCTCGATCCGATGGTTAGATTGAGAGCTCTGCTCTTGAGCGTAAAATTGGTCAGTTCATGATTTTTCATCAATAATCCAAATTTTCTTATTCAATCCTTATATAAATCATATTAATTATCCCTTTAAACTCTCAGGTCATTTTATTATTATGAAATATATTTTTTTAAAATTTTTCACCTTTATTTATTTATTTATCAAACTTATTATTGTTTCAATGCAACGTCACTGATTTTTAACCGTTGCTTGCACCTTCAATCCTGCCTTTTCATTGCACTATCCTTTCTTATAATTTATTCTTTATTACCTCACTTAATCCTTATAAATATTTTATCAATTTTTTTATTATTTTATCAATCGAAATGCGTTATCAAATTTGTTGTCATTGTGAAGTCTAAATTAAAATTCATTTTATGAAGGTCATCCCCTCCATTATAAATCATAATTATTGTTATTATTATTCTTTATCTATTCTTTTTTATCTCAGTTTCCATCTCATCAAGGTCTTATTACTTTCAGTCTTATATTTACACGAGAGTTTACAATTTCCCTTGGTAACACCTAAACAACATCTCACAAACCTCAGCAAAAGTATATCTAATCTCAAACTAATCATTAATCATTCAAAAAAACCTAAAAAATACCTCAATTAAAAAAACAATAACTCTGAGTCTTAATCTATCTTTACTAGCAAGAAAAATCTTAAAAAACACCTTAATCTCCCCTCATCAAATGAAATCTATTAACACTAAAATCAACCTTTTCTGTTATAGGATTAAGGCCAAGCAATCATTTTCTCTCTCCTTCATTGTTTTTCAATGACATTCTCTTTCTTCTCACAAACTTAGGGACTAAAGCTTGAACAAAATTGAAGTTTTAGAACAAAAATAAAATTCTCAAACTTTACGAACCAAAATGAAAAAAAAAGTCTATGAGGACTAATTTCTTTAAATATGCAGTTCATGCAAAGTAAAATAAAAACATCATGTTTTTTGTTTCATTGCTAATTTTATCCTCCAAGGTTCTAATTTTTTAATAATAAATTTGAATTCTATTTTTCCAAATCGAATATCAACATAACATCAAAACATTTTTTGAGGTCGCGAGAACCCCATAGGAAGCTATTAAGAAAAACTATCTACCTTAAACTCTAGTAAATGCACTATTTAATAACGAAATTGAAAAAAAAATTTATGACCACATTAGAAAACCCTTCAAGGTCCAAAAAGAAAAAAAAACAGAGAAAATTACTAAAATACATATTGTTTTCATGAGCACTATTAGTTTTTTTTTTAATGTTAAAGTTGTATATTTTTCATGAGAATTTATTAAGTTAATTATGTTTATCCCAACATCCATAAAATGGATCAATAAATACAATATATAAAAGATAAAAATAATGTCTTTCCACTTGAGGATATATATGTTTTATGTGACTTTATATGTATATAGGGTTTATTGATTTAATCTATGTATGATGTGGTAGATGAAATTTATCAAATATAATTGGAAAAACACACTGAACCTTAATCAAAGGAGATTTAAGATAATCTACGGGAAAGAGATTACTCCATACATGGAAACACTAATAAAACAACAATCCTAAGACTTTTACTACTAAGCCCACCATACGTTTGTCAAATTACCCACCAAAAAACACAAACATTTAAGAAAAATATAGCAAGAAATGTGGACATTTAAGAAGAAAAAAAAAGAGCTTAAACGCTGATTGATCTAAACTATCCAACACTTCTCATAATTGTATCCAAATCCTTGATTTCCATAATATCAAGATTCACAATCTTCAAAAAAAAGCAATTACGCAATTTTATCACCACCTTTGATCTTAAAATCAACGTCATAATGATTAAACAAGGTAATTACAATTAAGCCTCTATAATAAGCATATATAACATAAACACCCACATCAATCGAGTGTTTCCATTCCAATTTAGGGCCATGTTTGTTTCCCGGAAAGTAATTTCTGGGGAACCACTTTCCAAACTTTCCTGTGTTTGTTTGTCATTAGGAAAGTTGGTCAATGGAAAACACTTTCCGATCAACGGAAAACACTTTCTAGTCAACAGAAACACTTTCCGGTCAACGAAAAATACTTTCTCAGAATTCACTTTCCCCGGAATTCACTTTCCAAAAGGAAACTACTTTCCAGCAAACAAACGGGACCAATATGGGTGTTAAATCAACAAAATCCAATTTTAGAAAGAAAATCAAACATTTATAGATATAAATTAAAGGCTAGTTCAAAAACTTACCTTGTGTGCTCTTCAAGATTCAAGGTATTCTAGAGAAAAAGAGTAGATGGTGGACGGTGATGAATTTAATAGAGATTGCATGATTATTGTGTTGTTTTTCTATGTTGGTTTGGTTTTGCAGTGGTATGTATAGTAATATTAGGTTTTGCATATTGAGTTTTGATTTTGGTGAGACTTTATATTCATTTAAAAAGAGAAGAAATTGTGTGATCAATTGATTTTCAGTGACTAATTATTGTTTATATGTTATTATATTTGAGGATAGATTTTTTTTTATTTTGAATTTTGAGCTGTTCAAGAATGCAAGCTATAATTTATAAAAATATGAAGGCAAAATGTAGTTGCAAGTAAGCCTTGTGACGCTCGTATTAATTTTGCCAACATAATTTACAAATAGTTAATGATATTTTAATCTCAACACTTCCTAACAATTGTCTCTTGAGACCCATTACATTTTAACAACAATTGAATTCTTAATTTAATTTAATTGATCAAGTTGTTTATCATTTTATATATAGTAGGACAAGCTATTAAATTTCACATATATTAAAAGTATGTTTGTTTTATAAGTTGAGGTTGAGTTTTATGTATGGAGTCTATCCAAAAAGCTAAAAAAACAAGAAATACTAGCTTTTATGGTTGAATTTTTTGCACAATTGGGTTGTACCCAACTTCAATGTCAACCACAAAACCTAAAACAACCACAGTCTAAAAACCAAAACAACCGCAGCCTAAAACCTAATGATATATTTAGTACATAGTAAAAAACATTCAAACTAAACACTACAAAGACCCGTTTGGAAACTTGGGCCAACTCATGTTTCTAAAAAATTAAAAAAAAATTTTTTGCTAAAAATTAATTTTTTTAATGTTTTCGGATCATTTTGATGTGCTGATTTCAAAAATAATTTTTTTTAAATATTATTTTAATACATTTCTAAATAAAAAATATTTTAAATCATAAACAAATTCTTAAACATGCTGAAAATGTAATAAAAGTTGAGGTGTACAAAAGACTTTTGCTCGATTATCTTGGAATAGATCCAATCACAAAATAACATGTTAGAAACTTTCAAACTCACCTCAATAGTTATATTATTGAGATGGCTCTTTTCGAAAGATTCCCCGAAACAGTGTCGTTTTCCCCTTTGCAGTCAATCAAACCAAATATTTTTTTAGTGCTATATCTCACGTTAAAAAAAAAAAAAATCTCAATCACGTGATTAGACTATCTTTTCCAGATCCCATCTGCCAGCGCTCCTCTATGTAATAATAATAATAATAAACCTCACAAAAGGACAAAAAAATTTGAAAAAAAAAAAAAAAAGGAAAAGGAGAGGGGATTGGTCTTCGTCCTAATTCGACCGTTGGAAATAAACGTGCTTAATGTGAACCCTCATTTTTGAAATGTCTCTCGGAAAATCACTCTCTGAAAAACACTTCTCTCTCTAAAAATCTATTTCTAATGGCGATTGCTGCGGAGGCCCAGCCCCAAGAGAAGGTAATTTCTTGTAAAGAGTTTACCTTGATTTCAAAATCTAGGGTTTTTGTTCTCTTATCGCGTAAAGGGAGAGAAGGTAATTCTTGTTAAGAGTTTACCTTGATTTCAATATCTAGGGTATTTGTTTTCTTATCGCGTAAAGGGATCGGTGCTCTTCTTGGTTTGTTTCTTTGATGTCTTTTTATGGATCAAAGATATAATTAGGATTTTTAATTGTGGGTTTTTCTTAAACTTTGGTACAGGCGAGAACAGATGTATCAGGGGCGGAGAAGAAGAGATGGACGCTTAACGATTTTGATATGGGAAAGCCACTTGGGCGTGGAAAGTTTGGTCATGTTTACTTAGCCAGAGAAAAAAGGGTGAGTTTTGATTTTCAGGGATCAAACCCTTTATTTATTCTTGAAATTCGTGCTTCTTGATCATGAATTGGACTTATTTTTGTGAATTTATTTGGGTTTTCTTGTGTTAAAATGAATTTTTCGTTTTGGGTTTTTCAATTTCTGGGTTAGCACTTTGAGGAAATTAGAAGGATTTTGTTTTTGGGAATTGTATTACAAGTGGTTGCTGTATAATCATATTGATCTTTTTTCATGTTTGCTGGATCAGAGCAATCATATTGTGGCTTTGAAGGTTCTGTTTAAGAGTCAGTTGCAACAGTCACAGGTTGAACATCAGCTCCGTCGCGAAGTTGAAATTCAGAGTCATCTTAGACATCCCAATATATTGCGCCTTTACGGTTACTTTTATGATCAGGTGTGCTCTTAGGATCCTTGTATGTATTTTTGAAAGTGCTTGGTAAACTTGACTGATTTGTGTTTTTTCAAACTGAAATTATGGCAGAAACGAGTTTATTTGATATTAGAATATGCAGCCAAAGGTGAACTCTACAAAGAATTGCAGAGGTGTAAATACTTTAGCGAAAGACGTGCTGCTACTGTGAGTTACTTTTGTGTCATCTCTTTCATTTATCTTCAGTTTACTTGTGCTATCACTAATATCCTTTTGCCAGTATGTTGCTTCAGTTCATTTTTCTTTCGAGTTCCTCTTTTCATTTAATTGCCAATCAAGCATTTTTTTAACTCAAAATTAGATTTTTCTTTGTCCAGTATGTTGATTATGTGATTACTGATTAGAAGTTATGTTGGTGTGGATGTGGTAAATGTGGCAGTATGTTGCGTCATTAGCCAGGGCACTGATTTATTGTCACAGCAAGCATGTGATACACAGAGACATCAAGCCAGAGAACCTGTTAATTGGTGCACAGGTGAAATAACAATTATCCTTGAATAGAATTTCCAATATGTTTTAGATGATTGATTAAATTTCATGTGCTCATAAATAAAGCCAACATTGACTTCTGTTATCAGGGTGAGCTCAAGATTGCAGACTTTGGTTGGTCAGTGCACACTTTTAACCGCAGGCGTACAATGTGTGGTACATTGGACTACCTCCCACCAGAGATGGGTATGTATGTAAGCCACTGGATTTAAGCCAATGGAGATTCCATTTTCTGGTTTGATTTCAGTGAAGGCTTTCAAATACTGTTTGGCTGAGTGAAGGAAATGATTTTTAATTAGTCTTGAAAGAGCTCATCCCTAGCAATAACTTTATCTGATTCCATCCCAAAAAAACTGTTCTTGTATTCTGTTAATGGTGCAGTGCAAAGTGTAGAGCATGATGCTAGTGTTGACATATGGAGCCTGGGTGTTTTATGCTATGAGTTTTTATATGGCATCCCCCCGTTTGAGGCCAAGGAACACTCAGACACATACAAAAGGTAAGCATGAATAAGAAAAATGAAAGATAATGAAGAAAACTGCAAATTTGCTTCATTCAGAATACATAAATTCTTTTTTCCAATTTAAAGGCACCGAAGGATACTGCATGATTCTCATGGTTAACATTGCTCAACTTGCTAATTGTTTTTCTCATTAAGAGTCTCTTGCTTCAATGCTTTTAAATTTATTTCTATATCATTTTTTCCGTAATGTTCTTTTTTTCTCTGAGTTGCTACTACTCGTTACCTTATAAACAGGATTGTGCAAGTGGATCTGAAGTTCCCTCCTAAACCAATTGTCTCTTCTGCTGCAAAGGACCTTATTAGTCAGGTGAAAAATCATTTCTTGCATTTAACTGACAATGGTTGTTGCATCTTCCATAATAGAACTTAATTGGCATTTCAACTTTAGAACTTAGATAACCCAAAAGAAATAGGAGATGGGGTTGGTGGAAACAAGGGGTGGATTGCGAAGTTGAAAACTGTGATATATATGCAGAAAGCGACAATGGTTGTTGCATCTTCCATAATAAAACTTAATTGGCATTTCAATATTAGAACTTAGATAACCCAAAAGAAATAGGAGACGAGGTTGGAGGAAACAAGGGTGGATTGCGGAATTGAAAACTATGATGATATATATGCAGAAAGCGAAAGTTACATGTAAAATATATAGTTAGTAGTTCATGTTGAGTGCAACCACTTAATTAGACCTTGCTAGTAGAATTAATCAATTGTGCAGGAAATAATATCATGTTACCGCTTTTGGGAGGAAACTGTTGAGAGTAAATGATGTGTACGCAGAATTGAAAACTGTGATAATATGTAGAAAACGAAACTCTCATGTAAAATATATAGTAGCAGTTCATGTTGGGTGCAACTACTTAATTAGACCTTGCTAGTAGAATTAATTAACTGTGCAGGAAATAATATTATGTAAAGAGGATCAATGAGAAAAAGGATTATTACGGTGCTTGAATGCAGACTGGAGAACTTAATTACATATCGTTGATGTGTACATATATATATACAACAATACCTAGTCATCATAGAATCCCTTTCCTATACGTATATTTCTCCTATAATTCTGCTAACAGTTATAATATCAACTACTACTAACTACAATCCTATAATACAAAGGTAGACCGTTTATACATAGGATATATCAGATTCCTTTCCTAACACTCCCCCTCAAGTTGGAGAGTGGATGTCCCGTACTCCCAACTTGTAAATCATAGGAATGAAAGCTTCTTTTCCCAAAGCTTTAGTCAAGACATCTGCCAATTGATATGCAGAATTCACAAATCTTGTAACAATGGATCCATCTTGGATTTTATCTCGGATGTAATGGCAGTCCATTTCAATGTGTCTGGTCCTCTCATGAAAAACTGGGTTTGCTGCAATGTGTAATGCAGCTTTATTATCACAGTGCAACAAGGCAGGCTCTTGAAGTGATACTCCCAAATTCTCAAGAAGCTGTTTCAGCCAAGTCAGTTCACAACAAGCACCTGTCATAGCGCGATATTCTGCCTCAGCTGAAGAGAGTGATACTGTTTTCTGACGTTTTGATCTCCATGAGATTAAGGAGGAGCCAAGGAAAACACAATAGCCTGTGGTCGACCTTCTAGTAATTGGCCAGCCCACCCAATCTGAATCACAATAGGCTTTTTAACCTGAAATCATTGTTTGAGGAGAAGAACAATCCTTGTCCCGGTGCATTTTTGAGATAGCGTACAACACGAAGTGCTGCCTCCATGTGAAGCTTACGAGGCTCATGCATAAACCTACTCAATACATGTACAGAATATGTAATATCCGGCCTAGAGACAGTAAGGTATATTAATCTGCCAATCAACCTCCTATATCGACCCAGATCCTTTAACAGATCACTTCTGTCAGACAACTTCAATCCTCGTTTCATAGGAGTATAAATGGGTGCTGCACCCAACAATCCCGCATCTTTAATTATCTCTAAGGCATATTTGCGTTGGGAGATAAACAAACCATTCTTAGAGGAAGACACCTCAATGCCAAGGAAATATTTCAAGTTGCCAAGATCCTTAAGACGAAATTGACTATGCAGGAATCTTTTAAGTTTATCAATGCTCACAGAATCATTTCCAGTAATTAATATATCGTCAACATATACCAGGAGGGCAGTGAAGGACTTGCCTTGTGTTCTGGTGAATAACGAGTAGTCAGCTCGAGACTGGACATATCCTGCAGCTTTAATAACCTCTGAGAACTTTGAGAACCACTGTCGTGATGCTTGTTTCAAACCATAGAGTGACTTGTGAAGCCAACACACCAAGTTTTCCTACCCCTGTCTCCGAAGGCCTGGCGGTGGAGACATGTAAATTTCTTCGTGGAGGTCACCGTGAAGAAAAGCATTATTAACATCTAAGTGGTGGAGTGGCCCATTGACGCGTCGCGAAGAAGAGCAAAGAGACAACGAACAGTGATTATTTTGGCAGTGGGAGAGAACGTGTCCTGATAATCAACACCCTCCAATTGTGTGAATCCCTTAGCAACTAATCGTGCCTTGCAGCGTTCAATTGAGCCATCTGATCGGTGTTTAACTTTATAGACCCATCGACAACCTATGGGTTTCTTCCCGGCTGGAAGAGAGGTGAGAGTCCAGGTACCATTATCCTGGAGAGCCTGTAATTCAGATTGCATTGCATTGCCCGCCATTCGGGTGGGCAACAAAGATCGTAATAATTTGTGGGCTCTGCAATTTGACTAATCTGAGCAACAAAGAAGCGATGCGCAGGCTTGAAACGATGATATGAAACATAATTGGTTAAGGGATAACGTGTACCTTTGGTTGGATCTGGAAGCAAGGAAGTAGATGGGTCGGAGTAAGCATGCGTGATGTGGGAGCACATATAATCCTGTAATTTTTTGGGTGGATTATGTGGACGGCTGGAGCGACGAAGTGGTTCTGGGTTGGGTGGTGGCAAGGGATGACAGTCTGGTGTGGGTAAGTCTGAGGGCATAGAAAAGGAAGGAGTGATGTTGTCGGGTGCGATGGGTTGGGAAGAAGAGGGTTGTTCTGTGAGATTGTGATTAAATGATGATGTATCAAGGATTGGAAAGGGGATTGGACTGTGTGAGTATGCTGGAAAGGGGTCACAATGAGAGATGGTTTTGTTAGATGCATATGGAAAAATCGTTTCATGAAAGAAAACATCTCTACTTGTGATGACTTTTTTGGTTGAAAGGTTATACAATTTGTATGCCTTTTGGCCAGCAGGATAGCCTATGAATATACAAGGCATGGCACGAGAATCGAATTTGTGTGAGGTATGAACATTGGTGGCATATGCCAGACATCCGAAAACACGAAGATGATGGTAGTGAGGTGATTTTGAGTATAGACGCTCAACTGGGGTTTGGAAGGAAAGGACAGGTGTAGGTAACCGATTGATGATATGTACTGCAGTGAGGGCGCACTCCCCCCAGAAATGAGTAGGGAGGTGAGCATGAAATTTTAAAGCACGAGCTACTTGTAAAATATGACGATGTTTGCGTCCCACAACCCCATTTTGTTGAGGTGTGTAAACGCATGAATGCTGAAATTTAACACCATTGTCTTTAAAAAAAGATTGAAGGGAAAGGAATTCACCACCATTGTCACTACGAAAAATTTTAATGTGAGATGTGAATTTGTGTGAGGTATGAACATTGGTGGCATATGCCAGACATCCGAAAACACGAAGATGATGGTAGTGAGGTGATTTTGAGTATAGACGCTCAACTGGGGTTTGGAAGGAAAGGACAGGTGTAGGTAACCGATTGATGATATGTACTGCAGTGAGGGCGCACTCCCCCCAGAAATGAGTAGGGAGGTGAGCATGAAATTTTAAAGCACGAGCTACTTGTAAAATATGACGATGTTTGCGTCCCACAACCCCATTTTGTTGAGGTGTGTAAACGCATGAATGTTGAAATTTAACACCATTGTCTTTAAAAAAAGATTGAAGGGAAAGGAATTCACCACCATTGTCACTACGAAAAATTTTAATGTGAGATGTGAATTGAGTGACGACATAGCAAAAAAATTGTTTTAAAATCGATTGAGCCTCATTTTTGTGTCTCATTAAAAAAATCCAAGTGAAGCGTGTATAATCATCAACAATTGTGAGAAAATAATAGGTACCAAAAAGTGAAGGATGCTTATAACGTCCCCAGATGTCACAATGAATAATATCAAAAGCTTTTATAGAGGAGATCGAACTAGGATTAAAAGGTAAACGACTTTGCGTAGTTAAAGGACAGACAAGGCAAGCATTATTGGATTGGATTGAAATGTTTAGAAAATTTTTAGCAATAAAACGTAAACGAGAGGGAGATAGATGTCCTAATCGGCTATGCCAGAGATCGGTGGGTTTTGTGGTGAGGTTGCAGGTTGGTTGATTATTTGAAGGTGAATTGCTTGTAGATTTTTTATCCGCTAGTGCCACTAAGTGATATAATCCATCACGCTGGTTACCCAAACCAATCATCTTCCTCGTAGCCAGATCCTGCAAAATACACAAATATGGAAAAAATGTCACTGAACAGTTCAAGCCTTTTGTCAAACGGGAGACAGATAATAAATTAACTTTGAATATAGGCACGCATAACACGTCACGTAAGTAGTATTCAGAATTCAGAGGTAGTGACCCTTTTGCAATGATATTAGCCTTCTCTCCGCTGGGTAATAATACTGGAGATAACAAACCATTTTGATTCTTTTGTAAGAATAATTTAGAGGATGAAGAGATGTGATCTGTTGCCCCGCTATCAATTATCCAATTATGAGAAACGACTTTAGACAAACCTAGCTTTGTTGTCTTGCCATGAGTTTGTGGGCAGGGTGCATCCGGTTGTGTGGTGGCGATATGGGCTTGGGGCTCGAATTGGTGTCGCACTTGCTTAATAGAGATAAGAGTTGTTGGAGTTGTGCCTCTCAAAATTCCTGTCACCATCGGTTTCTCGCATCCTTAGCCAAACTTGCAGAGATACAGTTAGCCATATGGGTACTCTTCAAACGACTTTGATTCTTATTTGTGTTCTGCCTTGCCTTTGGGTGGCCTGGTGGGTATCCATGAAGTTGGTAGCAAGTGTTAATGAAATGTCCCATATCTCCACAGTGGAAGCACTGTGGTCTGCCTCGAGACGAACCTGGGCGTCGCTTGTCTTGATCATGGCGTCGATTTTCATGTGAGCTGTTATAAGGACGGTCGATTTCTCCATCCTTCCCGCCGTTGAAAATTGATTTGATCTGTGGTGGCTTACTTACCATGGCCGCACTCCCACCGTATGTCGGTGGTTGTACGTGCAGCGAGAAGTCTCTGTTTTTCTTCTTGGGATACAGAGGAGTATGCTTGGCGTATAGAGGAGAGAGGATTCATTAAAAGGATTTGCCCACGAATAGCACTATAGGATTCATTTAAACCCATCAAGAATTGCATCAATTTCTGTTGATCCTATTGGGCTCCATAAGATGCTTCACTGTAGGATGCTAGTTCATCCCACAAACCTTTTAATTTGGTGTAATAAGCAGAGACCGAGAGCTGTTCTTGTTGATGGTAAGTAATTTCTCGTTGAATCTCAAAGATGCGTGGTGCATTACATTGAGAGAACCGTTCACGAAGATCTTCCCAAACTTCATGAGCTGTAGTGTAATAAATCACACTGTCTGCGATTTCTGGAATGAGAGTGTTGATGATCCATGAGTGGACCATGTCATTGCAACGTGACCAAGCTGCATAACTATCTGGATCTGTTTCTTCTAGAGGGGGTTTGATTGTGCCATTGACAAAACCTAACTTGTTTTTGGAGTTCAAAGCCATGGTCATGGCCCTTCTCCAAACTGAATAATTGTCTCCATTCAAAGGTTTGGAAATCAGCATTAAACCTGGATTATCTGAATGATTGGTAAAAAAAGGGTTGGAGATCTCTGTTTTTGCTGCGTCTGTGAGAGGAACTGGAATCATTGTTGTGGCAGAAGGATGATTCTCATTAGCCATGGTGGTGAAAAGGATGAAGGGAGGCCAAAAAAAAAAGCAGTGATTAATTTGAGTTAGGATTTTAACGCTGCTTTGATACCATGTAAAGAGGATCAATGAGAAAAAGGATTATTACGCTGCTTGAATGCAGACTGGAGAACTTAATTACATATTGTTGATGTGTACATATATATATATATACAACAATACCTAGTCATCATAGAATCCCTTTCCTATATGTATATTTCTCCTATAATTCTGCTAACAGTTATAATATCAACTACTACTAACTACAATCATAGAATCCCTTTCCTATACGTATATTTCTCCTATAATTCTGCTAACAGTTATAATATCAACTACTACTAACTACAATCCTATAATACAAAGGTAGGCCGTTTATACATAGGATATATCAGATTCCTTTCCTAAGATATTATGCTATCACTTTTGGGAGGAAACTGTTTTAGAGTAAATGCACCTTGCGTCTAGCGTGCTTGTGACTGTTCTCTCTCTTTTTTCTCTCACTTTTTTTTTTCTCTTTGATCAATAGATGCTTGTCAAGGATTCTGTAGAGCGACTACCGTTACATAAGCTACTTGAGCATCCCTGGATTGTTCAAAATGTTGATCCCTCTGGCATCTTTAGGGGTTGAATTGTCTTTATAAGATGCTTTACTACTTCAGGGGAATCAATGGTGTGAGATTTTGGAGAAGAACACGAAGAACTTTTTGGCAAGGTCTATGAATTTGTGAAGAACCGGATCACAGTATGACTTGTATGAGTTAATTGCCCATGTTGTCTCCAAGCTCTGGTGAACAAAAAAACATTGGTTTATTATGTTAATATAGAGCCCATATTCTTTTCTTTTAAGATCTTCCAGTTCCATTTCGAACAATGCACTTTCTGCTAGACCATGCCTGTTTTTTTTTCCTTTCAATTTTCAAACAATATGAAACAATAGTTGCAAAACTTTATGGGGCCTCGCTCTTTTTGCGACCTGTTCGCACAGCTTTCGATTTGAAGCATGTAGTAGTAATAACATCTCTCCCTCCCTTGGGGGGATGGGGATTGACAAGTCAAATTCCCAAGTCGAATATACTATCAAATTAATAGATAATTTACTCTTTGTCATGGCACCCTTGAACATAAAATTTCCAAACAAGACGGATACTTAACTATAACTAAATGCAGTTTTCATAGATTAAAATCTTGGGAAAATATAAATCAATTAAAACCAAGGCTGCATATGAGAAACAAGCAGAACATAAAGCTACCCTCTCAAGCAAACCTTTTTTTTCTCACTTTTTTTTTTTTGTTATTAAAGAGTGTTTGCACGGGCAAGTGGCCGCAGAAGAATATATAACATGATAAAGAAATAGCAAGGATAAAATCTTAAGATTTCTTTAGGGATGATAATTTTATTCGAACCACTTCGAATACTTGAATAAGTGAGTTTTTTTTAGATAATTACTAGTTACATGCTCCACGCGATACCGCGGGTCAATTATTTTTTGCATTTCATAAAAAGTTAAGATCTAAAAGCATTAGGTTTTTTTGTAAAGTTATACGTAAGAGTCTTAAGTTTAGTTGCAACTTCTAATCCAAGAGTAATATTTATAATATTAATAATAACATTAAACTTGCATGACCTAAATTTAAGTGGGCTTGACTGCAATACCAGACCCAATAGCATTGGACGTGGGTCTAGCTGTAAGATCGTGTCATAAATGTGTGATAATTAAATAGATTAGTTAAAAAGAAAAAAACAAAGAAAAAAACAACAGGAAAATTAAAACTAATGAAGAAAAATGAAAAAATATGAATTAACTGGGTTAACCCTTCAAACCAGGTTAACCCGTCATACTTTGAATTCGCATCGTGAAAGTTTGATAATTAAAAAGGAAAAAAAAAACAAACTAATGGGTTAACCCAGAATTAACTGGGCTAACTCGTCAAACCAAGTTAACCTTTCAAACCCGGAATCCGTGTCATGAAAGTTTGATAACTAAATAGAAAAAAAATTAACATTAACAATTTAAATTAAACAAAAAAAATTAATTAAAAAGAAAAAAAACAAAAGGATAAGCCTTTTCATTGTGGACTGCATTGTGCAGTCTACAGTCAAATGCATAAAAACAACAAAAAAACAATAAGAAAAACTAAAGGCATCAGCCGAGAACTACTTAGAAAAAAATTTAATATTAATAAACTAAATTAATTAAATAAAATTAATTAAAAAGAAAAAATAAAATAAAAAAATCCTCTAAGAAAAAAAACTAAATAGAAAAAATTTAACATTAACAAACTAAACTAAACGAAAAAAAATAATTAAAAAGAAAAAAAAGCAAAAAAAAATTCCAGGTTAACTCGTCAAATCAGGTTAACCCGTCAAACCCGAGATCTATGTCATAAATGTGTGGTAACTAAATAAAAAAAAGTGAACATTAACAAACTAAACTAAACGAAAAAAATTAATAAAAAAATTTAAAAAATCCGGGTTAACTCGTCAAACCATATTAACCTGTTAAACTTAGGATCTGTGTCATGAAAGTCTGATAATTAAATAAAAAAATTTCACATTAACAAACTAAATTAATAAAAAAAAATTATGAAAATAAAAAACAAAAAAAAAATTGACGGGTCAACCCAGAATTAACCAGGTTCACCCTTGAAACCAGGTTAACCCGTGAAACTTGAGATATGTGTCATGAAAGTCTGATAGCTAAGTAGAAAGAAATTTAACATTAACAAACTAAACTAAATGAAAAAAATTAATTAAAAAGAAAAAAAGCAAAAAATATATATTTCTGGGTTAACTTGTCAAATCAGGTTAACCCGTTAAATCCGGAAAACGTGTCATGAAAGTCTGATAACTAAAAAAAAAATTAACATTAATAATGCAAATTAAACAAAAAACTTTTGTTAGAAGAAAAAAAATAAAGAAAGAAGCAAAAAAAAATCCTGAAAGGCATAAAAAACAACTAAAAAAATAAGACAACTTAAAAAAAAACTAAAAACGGATCAGTGTTTTTTTATCAGGATCGCTGACCGCATCCAAGTAAAACACTGATCCGTTTTTGTATATGTTACAATTAATTAAAAGGAAAAGAAAAAAAAATTCGGGTTAACTCGTCAAATTAGGTTAACCCATCAAACTCGGGATCCGTGTTATGAAAATTTGATAACTAAATAAAAAAATTAACATTAACAAACAAAATTAAACAAAAAAAATTCATTAAAATAAAAATACACAAAAAAAGAAGCAAAAAAAAAAACCCCATAAAGGCAATAGAAAACAAAAAAAAATAAAAACAAAAAAAATGGGAAAAAAATAAAAACAAAAAAAATGGGAAAAAAATAAAAACAAAAAAAAAAAGAAAAAGAAGAAGACAAAAAAATGAGAGAAAAAAAAAATAAAAACAGAAAAAATGAAAAAAAGAAAAAGAGGATCGGCAAAGATTTCACTGTGGACTTGCACAGTGAAACACTAAGCAGTTTTAGTTTTTTCTTAATTTTATTTGATGGTTAATAGATAGGATATGAATTTTATCAAACCTGACTTAAAACCCGGCGTAAACTTAACACAAGATATATAGTTGTGTTATACAAATATATATGTAGAATATTTGTATTTTTTTTTAATTCAGTGTAATATATACATAACTTAATATTAACATAATATTTATATTTACTAGGGGTGAACAAAAAACCCAAATAACAGATCAAATAGAAAAAAAAAATTGAATCGAGAAAAAAACCAAATTAATCGATTAAAAAATCACCAAAAAATTCCTGTTCAGTTTGGTTTCGGTTTCCAACGTCTGAAACTGATTGAACCGGACCGGTTCAACCAGGCCAACACTTGAAAAAAAAAGGTATAAATATAATTTTTTTTCTAACCCTAAACCTAAATTAGTATTCTCTAAGACAAAATCAGTTGTTCGCCCTTTGCTCTCTGCGTCTCTCTTCTCTCCTATTTACCTCTATGCTCCACAACCGTTAAGCTCTATGCTCCCCAGTCCTCTTAATCAAAAGCAGTTGCCTCCTTGACTGAATGATCACATGAGGAGGACAAATTTGGGGTTGCACAACTCACTGGTAGCAATATTGTTGTTCTCTCATCACTCATCTCTAGCCTGCTTGCTATTGAAGCTTCTATAAGGAAGAAGATAAGTTTGCAACCCTAATAATTGATGAGGCCAATTACTATTAAATGGAATACTCCAAGCACAACAAGAAGAGATGTTGTGACAATAAAAAATTGAGGTAGTCCTTTACATGTAAAAGCTTGTGCCATGACTGATGTGTTAAGGAACTCAATCTTTTTAATCACATCCAAATCTCTCATTTGGTGCATCTAGGCTAGATGATCTGGCTTTGGTCTTTTTTTTGCATAGCTAAGAAAATAGAAACAAGATAAAAATAGAAACCCTGAAAAATATGGCCAATGAAAAAGCCGAAAAAAAAAAGCTCAATTGAAATAATTTCGGTTTGAACCAGTTTGGAAGGGAAAAAAACCGAACTGAACCGAAATTGGTCAGTTTGAACCGGTTTTCGGTTCGATTGGTTCAAAAACTTAAAAAAAAATAAGTTTGATTTGGTTATTTATTTTGATCCAAAACCGGACCGAATTGAAAATACTCAGCCCTAATATTTACATATAACATTTATAATTTTATCATTAAGTGTGTGTGTGTCTAATATAATTTTATTTTATATTTAGTAATAAATAGATAATGAATATCTATATGGATACTCGATACTCAATGAATAAGGTATAAACATCTAAATTTCTTACTCGATATGGTCTTCTAGTTGGATTTGGATAAATCGACTATGTTTATGGGCCTCATTATCGTTAATAAAGGCCCCTTCCCAAGCTGCAATATAATTAGATTATGACAATGTCTTTGAAGTATATACGTCCTATTTTAAGTACTTTTATGTATTTGCATAAATCCTAATCATACCTTTCTTGTCATCAACTGGATGGAAATGATGATTTAAAAAACAATTAGCACAATATATTAAAAATATTGGTGGAATGGCACGATTTAAATTTTTTTTGACAAAATAATATAGTTTGTGTATGTTATGATTCACAATTATGACATTTAAAGATGTCACGATTCAGAAGTGCAACAACTCATGCTATTGCAATTCTAAATTGCGATATCCTTAAATGTCAGAATTGTGAATTGCAACAAGTTATTAAATTTAACATGGTTTCTTCCTCCTCCACCCCATAGTTACAACCCTTCTTTCTCTCAAAACTCGCATTCACATTGTCTCTTTCACTAAAAAAGTCAGTCGAAACTGCAGCCCACGACCTTAAAACACACTAAAAAATCACTCTCTGCATCTTTAAGCTTTTATCCACCATCTTTAGTGTCAGAACCATTTCCCATAACACTGTCATCACTCCCCAAGGCGTGAGCACTGGATTACAATCACTCCCCAGATGAAAAAAGCAAGGTAAACAACCTACATTTGTATTAATTTGGTGTATTACAATTATCTTTTTTTTTTTTAATTTATGCTTGCTTGAAATTGAGGCTTGATTGAATTATGTTAAATTAGCCATGAATTTATGTAATTAAGATTGATGTCGTTGAGTTGTGATCAATTATGCTTTGCATTTATTTTTTAGGTAAGTTGCCAAAATTAGATATTTTAATTGAATTGTGTTAAACTAGCTATTTCATGCAATTGAGCATGAAAAAAAACAAGAATTAGGTTGAATTCTGATAAATTATGTTTTGTGTTGATTTGTCGGCTAAATTGCTGAAATTGAGGATTTGGATTGATTCGTGTTAACTATAAATTTATGCAATTAGGGTTGATTTCATACAAATAAGCATTAAAATAACATGAATTAGGTTGAATTTTGATCAATTAGTTTTTGCATTGATTTGTCAGTGAAGTTGTTAAAATTGGGCATACACATTTCAAATGTGGCATATGCAATGAGACATGTAACAATAGAAAAACATGTTCTACTCGTCAACATATATTTGTCAATACATTTATAATATGCTTTGTTATTGCTATAAACCTATCATTTTTAATTTGTTTCATTTATTTTATATATATATATATTAATATTATAATTAACGCATATTATATTATATAGGTACATTTATATAGGATGTCGTGCACGCGAGGTGATGGGTATTCTTCTCATTAAGGGTATCCATTTTCAAAGGTTGACTTGTCATGCACGTTTGACTCATTTGTTGGAGATGTGGAGTATAGTACATGCCTATCGAGCCAACTAATACTTATGTCTCGTGGTTGTATGACAAACACGGATAAAATAATGTGTTTGTCAGCTTTATAAATATATTTAACTTGTATGGAATATGAATAATAAATCCAATTAACATTTATATTACTTTACACTCAATGTACTTATGTTTTAAATTACCTATGAATATGGCATGTTGTATTATAGAATGAGATTAAGATGTATTGGAAGACACATATGCTCATGAAACTACATGATCAAGTTAAACCATTTGTGTTCCATACTGTTTTTTATACATTAGTCTCTTGAGCACATTAAGCTTGATTATGACTTTATCTATATATTGATTGAGTGATGATGACATGAGACACACACATTCCGCATTAAGAACTCTCATGACACCCACATTGCAGAACATGGCAATCCCGCTTGGACTTCTCATCAATGAATGGCTAGTCATATCGAGGGGTATGTAATTAGGTTGCACTATGTAATCGTGCATTTAGAATGTCACCCCCTGTTACTAAATTAAAGGGTGGTAGCATACGTCTTAAATGGCTTGAGAAAACATTTGTCGCACCATTAAATGATGTTGACGACAAGGTCTTGTGCAGGTATGCATTAAATTATTATTTTAATTTGTTAAGTATTTGTGAATTGTAGTATAATGATTATAAGCTTATGCATGTATGCCAAAGCATATATACTACTTATGTTTGACAACATTTTATTTATCTTACTTGTAGATATGTGTTGCTCATTTATTTGATGCTTTTTGAGGATTTTAGCATGATCCCTATATATAGCTTAGGTTTTGCTATCTTGGCATGCTTAAGAAGCCCCACTCATTTTACTTCCTAATTCTCAATTTCCTCCTTTCTTCTTGAACTGACCATTTTGTGCCTCTTTTCTTTTCTTCGAGAGATTACGTTTTCCTAATGAAAAAGCAAGCTCTTTTCTCTTTCCAAACCTAGACTGTAATTGATTCATCACCTTTTCAAGTGATAATGCAGCTTCTAGTAGATCCCTAACAGTTTTGAACTACAATACCACAAACCCCATCTACAATTCCTATTTCAACCCATCTCTAAATCTCTCTATCCGATGTTGCTCAATAGGCAAATAAACGGATGCAAACATAGTAAAATCCTAGAACCTTTTCTCATATTCTAAGACTGTTATATCATCTTATCTTAATATTAGGAATTCTTGCTCCTTAACCTTCCGATGATATCTCAAGAAGTACATGTTTTCAAATTTTTTCTTGAAATCTACCCAAACCAATACTTTTACTACTTTTTCTCTCTCACCATCTCCCACTAAGTTTATGCTCTATCTGAAAGAAATAAGGTGACACAATACTCTCTCATATCATCTGGCTATATTTTAAAAAAATTAGAAAATGTTAGTTTTTTAAAGAATAACAAAGTTTTGAAGCCTTAGAAAATAAAGTTAGTACATATTGACTTGAAGGGTCCTTCCTCAGTTCCACCCCTCAAAGGCTTAAGGTACTATATAACCTTTATTAATGATTCAACGAAGGAGACATAGGTTTATTTTCTAAAAACTAAATCTAATATGTTTGATATATTCAAGAAATGAAGAGTCATGATGGAGATTAAAATATGATTAAAGATAAAGTGTTTGACGTTAGACAATGGAGGTGAGTATATTGATAAAGGCTTTGAGTAATGTGATATTAATGGCATTCAAATGGAAAATATTATTCTAGAAACACCACAACAAAATGGTGTTTCCGAGCGCTTGAATAGAACCATTAATGAATGAGCTAGAAGTATAAGGTTACATTATAGATTACCTCCAACATTCTAGTCTAAAGTAATTAACGTTGTAGTTAATTTGGCCATAAATACATAAGAAGTCAATTAGGGGTTTAATTGAGAGGAACAACTAAATTGGAAGTTAATTTGGCTATAAATACATAAGTTTTTGAAATTAAGGACCAAACTGAAAAATAGGCAAGATATAAGGTTTAAAACCGGACTATCCAAGGGCTAAATCAAAATGAAATCTAAAGATAGAAATTCAAATGGGGCAAAAATGAAAACTTTCAGCATTACCATTACGAGCAAAAATCTGTCATAACGCTCGTAATAACAACCACCAATCAACTATAACCAAGCTTACAGTAGAGAGGGAGAAATGAAAGGGAGAATAAAGAGAGAAACCGAAGTCTTATTATGGTCAAATCTCCCTTCTAATGTGTCAACTGGTCTCATTATTGGTATAGAAAGGAAAGAAAAGTGAAGATGCTCTTGATCCACCTGGTTCCCCTACTCTAGTAGAGGCGGTGCATGTGACAGTGTTGGTGGCACTACACTTGTTTTTGTCCATTTCATGTGTTCCCGCTGAATCCAGCAACTTCTCCGACCTTGTTCCAGCCCCCCCTGAAAGGTTGATTTTGAACCCAAAGAATTTTCTTACAATTTTTATAATTAATTTATCAAAAATAGTTAAAAAGGAACAAAATTAAAAGAAAGGAGACTAAAGTAAAACATGAGGAGAAAAATAATGGCCAATCTAAAATTCAAGAGAAAAATATTTTCTTAGTCCTCATTGTTTCCATTGTCTTCTTTTATGGTCCCCATAGTTTCTAAACATTTATATTTTGTCTAAAAGTTATTTTTCTTAACATTCAAGTCCCTAAACTAGAGAGAGGAGACAAAAGTTATAAGAAAATTGCAAGGAAAAAGAAAGTGGTTGGTTTTGTCACTTTTCAGCTATGAAATTCTCCATTCATGATATCCATAGGTTTCATTCAACGAGGAGAGTTTGATGGTGATTCTTTGGAGTCTTAATTTTATCTAAAAAAACTTATCGGGATCGAAAGAGAAATTTTTCTCTTCTTTTATTTGTTGTTTTTGAACCATGTTGGTTTTTATTTTTATTTTTTATTGTTGTTAAATTAGTTTTGGTTCTAGGGGTGTTTATCAGTTGTTTTTAGATGAAAATGAATTTCATAACAAAATTTCACTAAATTTGATTTTCCAGCCACCACTAGTAGTCAGATTCAAGGGAGAAGCAGGTAACGCATTATCTACATAGCAGGCGACGCCTCACCTGCTAATTATTTTTTTCAAAAAAATAAGGGTAGAACAACTTTCTTATTTTTTTTTTTTAAAAGAAGGGGTTTAAAAAAGAAAAACATATATAAAAAATGCTTAGGTGCGCAGCCTAGGTTGGAAGGCCAACATGCCTATGATTTTTTGAAGCTCAGATATGTTAGGGCACCCAGGTTAGGCTTGCGTGGATGGGTTTTTGTTTTTATTCATTGATTTTGTGGTTTATTTTTTTAATTTTATTATTTAATGTTGAGTTTTTATTGAGGTTTTTTCTATCAATTTTAATATATTTTTTTATGATTTTTTTAAATTAGAATATGATTTAATTTTCACTTAGTTTACGAATAAGATTTCAATGTTTTTCTAATATTAGAAAACATTTCTCCTATGTAGCCCTACTTAAATTTATTTTCTTTAATTTTATTTAATAATTTTTCTATGTGTGTTTTTTATTATTATCATGTTATTAAATAAAATATTAGTTCTAGGAAACAAAGTTATTAAATATCGTTTAGTTTTTCCTTGTTTTTCACATAAAATGCTAGTAGCTTTTTTTTTAATATGTGCAATGTTATATGATTTTTTTTTTCTCATTTGATTTTATTCAACCTCTCTCATATGTATCTATTTCTATTATTATTTTTTAAGTAAAGATTCAATTCTAATAAATAAAATTATTAATCACAATCAGGTACATAATCCGTATTGCAAGATCAAATATCTTAATTTAAATTAATTTCTTGATTTTTTCAGTTTAGTATTTAGCTATTGTTAAAAAAAAAACTATATTTATTAGCAGAAACAATTTTCAACTAATAATTTCCTTGAAAGAGATTATCAATGGGACCTTACTGCCCAGTCAATTACGATTACAATTGATAAGCTAAACATCAAATCCTAAAAATTAGTCGACTAAAAAGAAATCATACTAAAACTTGAAATTAAATGTTATTCAAGACTTTGTCACCTTCACTTGGGATTTAATAATTAAAATATTATCAACTTAAAAGAAATAAATAAATAAAAAGAATAAAAGGCTATTGAAGATTAGAATTTATCACTAGACAACTTTTCTCTCTCTTTAATTTATTTTTTTTAATTTTTTTTTCTTTCAAGATTTAAGGAACGAAAGGTAAAATAAATAGATTTTAGAACTTAAAAAAACAAAGAAAATAGGGAGTAGTCATAAAATATTTAAACTTTAGGGACTAGAATACCTTTTGTAGCAAAGGTTGCTATTTTTTCCTTGATGTAAATCTTGATCCTTAAACCATCTAGTAGGTGACTCGGTGGTAATAGCTTGAGATCAAGGGATTTGTTTTCTCTGTGGTCTCAGATTCGAGCCATATGGTTGCTAATATAATAATCACTAGAGGCTTACATGATCTTTAACTTCAGAGCTCGTGGGATTAGTTGATGTACGTATAAACTGACCCAGACACCCACGTTAATTAAAAAAAAATCTTAATCCTTTATATTTTTTTTCATTTGTTATTTAAAATAAGTAGGAACTCAACCTCATAAAATTGGGTGTAACTCCAAAATATTTAACAAAAATATACAAGGAAAGACAAATTGAGAAAACATAATAGAGCATGAAACCATAGAAAAAAGGAATTGAAAGGAAAGATGTTTCCAAAAAAAGAAATTCAAGTGAAGAAAATCGACTATGAACAATAGAATGTGCAAAAATAAATGTGAGAATATAACGCAAGAGAGAAACACTAAGCTGTTAAAGTACATGGTTAGTTAATTAATAACAAAAGACCCCACAAGTGACACCGCATAAGGCAATAATCCACGGTGGACAAACGCGTTGGCGTAGTTATAACGCAACCTTCCTTTCTTTAGCTCCCCCCCTGCCTGTCCTTCCTCTCATAGGCTTATTATATCTTCCTCCTCGCCCCTTCCCTCAATCCATAGCTACTAGAAACTTCTACAGCTCTTCCTCTCTGCCTCAAATCAATCAATCAAAATGTCGTGGCAGGTGTACGTTGATGACCACTTGATGTGTGACATCGAGGGTAATACCCTCACTTCCGCTGCCATCATCGGCCACGACGGCAGCGTTTGGGCCCTAAGCGCCTCCTTCCCTCAGGTTTCATTTCTTATAATTCTTAATTTCCCCGATCTGGTCCAGATCGGTTCGGTTTTTTCCCGACATGTCGTTTGTTTTCCCTTGCATGCGTGGTTTAATTCGATTGGTTGCTGCAATTTAAAAGGTTAAAATAATTTATTCACGCATCGGTGCTTCTGATGCAGTTCACCCAAGAAGAAGTGAGCGCGATCATGAAAGATTTTGAGGAACCTGGATCTCTTGCACCAACTGGGTTGTTCCTTGGTGGCACCAAGTACATGGTGATCCAAGGCGAACCTGGAGCTGTTATCCGAGGAAAGAAGGTGATGATTCGGTTTCTTTTATTGAGATATTGCTAATTTTGAGGATTTTAAATAGCGACATGCGCTGACTGACAATTATTAATTATATTGTAAAGGGTCTTGTTACCTTGTTGGGTGCCGTTAAGAGATTAGTAGGTGTTATTTAGTGGTTAATTGTTGTAATAATTAGACAATTTTGAATTTCAAACCCTTCTTTCGTCATCGAATCGCATCGCAAATTCTTGGATCAGATATCCAAAGGCATGCAATGCATGGGAAAGTGATGGTGATTAGATGAAATATTTGAAATTCAAAATTGTTTAACTAACATTAACGATCAACAACTAATCTCTTGATGATTACCCTAACTTGTTAGCTTGTCCTGTTGTTGATTTCTGTCTACAGTCAATGTTATATTTAACAGGTAAATCATTTTGATATTTTCAAAAGTATTAAGCTTTTTCCAGACTTGACCAATTATTTGATGCTTCTGAAACCCAAATATTACCATCTATTGCTTGCCATATTAGTTGCTGGGAGCTTTTATGTGATATATTGTTTTTAAATTATTTTCCTTTTAAATTAGATTTGCTCCATGTAAGTTGCCAAAGGTCTAATTGACAATTAATATTAATAGATTAGGTTTGGGCAATGTAGAGATGGGATAGGCTGGTGTTTTCTGAAGTTGGAAATGGAATGGAAATGTGAATGTGATTTGCTAGTTCATATTGTTGTGTATTCCCCACTTTGCAGCTAGGCTGTTCGAATTTAAAAAAAGAAAAAAGAAAAAAAAAAGATTGTGGCTTTAAATGTATGATAGTTTTGGGATTGGCAAGTATCTAGCAGAGTGACTCGTGACTGAACTTAGTTCTTAATTGTGGAATGTGCGTTAGTTGGTTGCTTTGTACACAAAATTTGATGAAAAGAATTTAGTGTTTCACAGGTGCAGAAATGTTTGCTGCTTGGTGCATTGCATCAAGCTCTTGCATACAAGCTCTTTTGCCTTTGTGTGTTTCCACTGACTTGACATTATTTTTAAAAGGGTTCTGGTGGTGTCACTATCAAGAAGACCAATCAGGCACTGATAATTGGTGTGTATGATGAGCCTCTAACTCCCGGTCAGTGCAACATGATTGTGGAAAGGCTTGGTGATTATCTAATTGATCAGGGCCTTTAGTCATCTAGGTACGTGGTTTGATTCTTTCATCTTTTTTGTCCTTTCTATGGGAATTTGATGGTAGCTTTGGAGGCTTGCATGTACCCACATGAAGTTGGAATTTCTTGCAGTTGCTGGTGTTTAAAGTTGAAGGTGGGTCTAAGTGTGACGTTGAAGTTGTTTGACACTCTGTTTTGAGGTGATAGACGTGGCTTCTCTTGTATGAAATATCTGTGTTCCTAATATCAGACTTCTGAATGGAAGTGTGTTGATTTATTATACTGGAATATTTACCTGCGAGGGATTTAATGGATTTGAGATTGAAGTTTTTTGTTAGACGTGTATTTCTTGATTTTTAAATTTATCTGCTCTTTTACTCCTCCCTTTTCCCTACCGTTATGGCTTGGGCAAAATTAATGTTCTGGAAAACAGATCGGATGCAAGTACAAAGCCCTGCCTAACCATTTTTAGATGTGCATTTCTGAACCCAAATAGTGCCGCTTAGCATAAGCCATGGTCACCCCATAGCGTTCATCGGGCAATTGTTAGTAGGCTCAAAACTGCGGGGTGACAGCCCGTTTGGGATTTTTATTTTTTTGGCCTGTGACCATAAGCCATGTTTGCTGGATTGGCGACAACAGATAAGCCACACTATGCACGAATGATGAATAGAGACAAGAACCCCTAGTAGATCAGTTATAAACAAACTCATGAAATCAATTTTCTATACCACCAATTAAGGTGGTTACTTGCAGATGCAGCCTGCTGGGTTTAGAATCTGAACATGTATCTTCATTTTGAACGATTATAGTATTGACACTACGGTTAAATTTTTCCTAATAAAAAAAATATATTATAAAAAGATAGTGTAATAATCTTAGTTAATTTAATAATATAATAAAAAAATAATAATACAAAAAAAAAAAACAGTGATACCTAATGGAAAAAAATAACACTACCAATATTATAAAAAAAATATTTTCTAAATATTTTTAAAAATTATAGTTGATAACAAAGTAAAAAACTTAATAGGAGTAGGATAATTTCTTAAACAGGAAAATGAAAGAAATTCAAAGCTTAATTAACTACAGAGTAAGCGTTGAAGGACAAACTAAAAAAAATCTATTTTGAAACAAAAAAAATAACTTGAGTCAACATGTTAAACTCACGGCTCGATCGTGAGATCGGTGTCATAGCGTGCATAATATCGAATAATAGAATCTAATCATTATAAGACCAATCATTATAAGACCTAAACTTTAATGATGTATTTATTTTTATTTTGTTTCTTTAATACTTGAGGATATACTTTACAGTGTAATTTTATATTCTCAAATATTAAAGTCTATAATTAATTCTTAACATTTTATTTTTAACAATTCATTTAATTTAATACCGGAAATATGCATTACATTGTAAAATTCATAGCCCAAATATTCATTAAACAAGTTGCCTTTTGTGGTGTTTTTGAAATTTTGACAAAATCCTAATGTATAATCACAAAGTTGTTATGATACTTTGTATTTTTCAAAGTATGATAAAAATACAATTTTTTCTTTTTTTATATAAAATATGCATGAGAATTTTTAGAATTTGGCTGTATGCACACAAATAAAAATGTATTTTTTTATTTTTTAAATAAGAAATTTTGAATTTCTTTTGCATTTTTATGAAATTATAAAGAAAAACATGTATATTTTATATCGGGTTAGTATCTTATAGTGTAAGTTTACAACTCAAATACTAAATGAAATGGTTGAAAAACATGTGAGGGATCCATAATAATTTTAAAATGGTCCCTGGATGTTTTCAAATATTTTGAAAATTATTTGAGATTTGTTTAGCAATGTGTCAGAAATGCAAAGGATAAAAATACATAATCAAGAATAAAGGTGTGTATGTCAAACACAATCTAAAGAAAAAAAGTGATTTTTTTCTTGCAAAATTAAAACGGGCCAAACAAGGTCTTAAAATTTATGAGTCAGCTTAGCTATATGAGCTGGGCTTGATGGGCTTAGCTTATAAACAAGAAAATAAGACTAAAACTAATTAAAACCAAATAAACAAGGCAAGAACACAATTTTTCATAAATTTCAGGATCAAAACTTAGAATTTGTCAAGAACATGAAGAACATTCAACATAAATCTAGAAACACGGATTCAATTTCAGACCAGATTTCACTAAATCAAAGACATGTAAAATCATCTTTCAAGCAAAATTTTGAGGCTAGATTATCACAGCAAACAACTAATCATCACAATTATTTGATTTTGTGAAAAATACAAATGAAGAATCAAAGATCGAATGCCAAGATTTTAGTGTTTTTAAGCCTTTAGAATCATAGATTAATGATCAACAAACTTATACGTATGCGTAAAAACCAACAATTGATTGAAATTACATGGAAATCACGAACCCAAAGCAATTTTTTTTTAATGAATGTTAAACCTAAAAACCCAAAATCTGCTAAAATCCAGAAAATGCACCAAAAACCTAGAATAAATACCTAAGGCCTATTCATACAAGTCACATACACTCATGTACACATGTTTAAGCCTTAAAAAACAACAATAAACATATAATCCTTAAAATGCATAGGATTGAAAGTCTATAACCTAATGTCAACATACAAACATACACATATACTATTTTTATCAATCCAAAAGTTCATTCAACATATTAAAAAAAAAAACCAACATCAAAATGACCTATATGAACTTCCAAAACTAAACAACAACATCAGAATGACTAAGTATTTTTATTTGTCTCATTTTCTGCATATAATCATCAAACCATAACATATGTTTTTCATGCATAAAAAACAAGTATTTGAACATCAAAAGCATGTCATTAATCATTTATTAAACATCATAAAACACCATATTAACAACAAGAACAAACAATCATATTGCAATTGGAACATATATGCAAGAACAACTTAAAACATGGTCGAATCATTTCAAAAACAGCATGAATAAACACTTAAACAAATGAATCAAAGCTTAAAATGCTGAGGGGATGGATATTCTCAAAGAATTCTAACCCTTCATGAAGTTGAGTAATATACCTTCAAGAGACAATTGCAACTAGTTTTTGCCTTTTTTGCTTGATTTGAACATATTCCAGTAGCCCTTTCTAAACAACTTTTGATCTCCTTCTTCATAAAATCTTTTTTTCTCTTTTTTTTTAACTATTTGATTGTTTTTCTCTCAATGTTTCTTTTTTTTTCATGGCTTTTATTTTTCACCTCTCTCATCCTCTTTCATGCTTCAAAAGATACTTATTTTGTAGCCTCAAAATGACAGGTGGTTGTGAAACTATTTATGAGTTTGAAGGTGGTTTTTCAAAACTAAATCATAAAAGATCTTTCCTATTTTTCCTCTAATTTGCTATAGGACCACTCTCCTCTCTTCTTCTTTTGTTCTCCCTCTCCCTGGATGTCTGACTCTTGGAAAACTCGGCTGAAAATGGTTGATTGGTGGTGTACCTTTCATGAATTAATCGTGGAAAATGGGAGGTCATTAAAGCCAACCAAGCAATGGATCTTGTAAAGGGGATGCTAGTTTTCAACTAGGATCAAACCATGCTTGATTTGGTGATTTATAGTCTTCTCACCATCAACCCAAAGTTATATGTAACACTGTTGAATTTTATTGAACCAGACAAGGTCACATTGGGACAAGATTTTGAGGGCTTTCGCTTGACAAGTGAGGCACAAACATTGAAAAAGGACGACATAGCCTTGTAGAGGGGAAGCTTCTCTATCAAATGGTGGTCACTGTTCGTTCAATGATAGCTGGAATTACCATGATTGTTGCTCAGAAACGTGGTTCATAATTAGCCAAAATAAGAGAACCCTAACTAAAACGACATTGTTTTCCTTAAACCCTTAAAATTAGGGTTTTAATAATTGGGATCAGGTAGTCTCTAATTTAGTCTTTGATTTTTTTTAATTTAAGCTCAAACGACATTAATTGAGATAAAATTGATTAATTTTATGCAATTAGGCCCTTGTCAAACATCGATTGAGACCCCTCAAATTTGGTGCCTTTTTCAAAGTAGTCCTTGTTTTTCAATTTGTTCAATTTAGCCACCAATTAATTCTTAATCTTTGATTTTCTTCAGTTTAGTCCCTGGAAAAGTTTGGTATAGCTCCAAATGTTGCGCGCCTTTTGCAGAAAAGTCTGTGGTTCTAAATCTCTTCAAGTTGGCCTTTAATTGACCTCTGAACTTTGATTTTCTTGCATTTTCTCCCCTAATTTCAATTGATTAAGCTTGTCGAAATTAAATTTGGTCCTCCAAAATTTCATTCTCAATTTAGCCCAAATCAAGCTTCCAAACTTAATTTTTCACCGATCAGGTCCTTAATAAAATTAATTTAACCCATTAAAAGTTTAATTAAATCCTTGCACTTAATTTAATACTTTTAATTTTGACCTAAATTAATTTTTAAATATTTAATTATGCCCATAATTAAATCAGATTAGCCTATTAAAAATCTAATTAAGTTTTCATACTTAAGTTTTATGCAAATTTGTCTAACATTCACTTAAGTTGACCTTGAATTTGCATTGTCTTTCACATTCAGGTCCTTTAAGGGTGCAATTGAGTTTTTAATATTGTCAAAAATCCAATTTGGTCCCTTCATCTCTCATTTATGCACTTAGATCCCTCTTCAGCCTATTCTTGCAATGCAAGTCATTTGTCCTCCTATATTTTTGTATTTTTAAACCTTTTTTATTTTATTTATATTATTGTTTATTTATTTTTTTAAAAGAAAATGATAATTTTAGGGAACTCAAAATTAGTTTATGGCAATCGGGATAACCTCGCATAGAAGAGATCGAATAAAACAATGAAGGTTAAATCTCAAGCAAACTAATAATGAAAGACAAAACTAAAAATAATCAATATAAAAAACATCAAAAAAAATTTGATTCAACCCAAGTTAACTTAACTAACTTGCAACCCAAGATATGAGATCGATATAAAACAACAAAGAGGAAAGAAAACAAATTCACAAAACTCAAGGCCCAGTAACCTAATTTTGAAGGATGAAATTGAAAAAAAAAATTAATTTAAAAAAAATACCTAAAAAAATCAAGGTTAAATTAGGTTAATTTTTGAAACTCGTGACCTTGGTCATGAGACTAGGATTACCCCATAAAAGGCTATACATGAAAAAATCATGAAGCAAAATTTCTAATTATCTGAAATTAAAAAACAAAACAGTGAGGACCAAATTTGGTATAAAAACTAAATGAAGAAAATAATGAGGGACTAAGTTGAAAAATAAAATAAATCAAGAAAGGGTAAAAAACAAATAGCAATCAAAAGAATGAGGACCAAATTGGATTAAAAAAATTAAATGAAATACAATATTGAGGGACAAAATTAAGAAAAAAATGAAGAAAATGATAAAAAAAAATAACAATCAAAAGAATAATGATCAAATTAAATACAAAAATCACATGAAATAAAATATTGAGGGGTGAAATTGAAAAAAATATCAACTTCAAAAAGCATTAAAAGCAAAACAAATAACAACCAAAAGAATGAGGATCAAAATTGATACAAACACAAACTTATAGGACACATTTATTTTTGGAAGGGTTTACCCAAAATCCAAGGCGAGGAGAGAGAAAGAGGAGGAAAGAAAAAAAGTCCATCATAGCCCAATTGTTGCTCTGCCATGCACACGCGCTTGACCACGAGAAGAGAATGGCAAGAGCTTTCAACGCCATCGTGGAAGGAGGCTTTTAATAACTAGGAGGCATTGCATGCATCATTTAAAGAGTGTTGCGCACATGCTAGCAACTTTTATTTTTTATTATTTTATATTTGTTAAAAGATCAAATTGCCCCTCATTCAAATGATAATAACTAAAACAACCATGATAAAAATACAAAAAAATTGATGGATGCAAGTTTTATTTTTTTTGCTTTTAAGGGCATTGTAGTCATTTCAATGTACAATTAAAGCATTACAAAAGCAAAATGCCTTTGAACCTAATTTTTTTAGGGGTTTTTAAGTCATTTCATTATGCTAAAATGTAAAAAGAATTATGTGTTCTCAATCAATACGATAATGACAAATAAATCTTATGGAAAAGACTATTTTACCCCTAATAGCTAGTTAAATGATATTTCTTGAGATTGATAAAACGGTCATTTCACTGTTCCAATCTGCAGTAACATGTGTCTTAGTGCACAATGAAATGTTGATTCCTTTTAGTTTTTTTTTAATTTCAATTTTAATTTAATTGTTAATTGCATAGTATTTTGTGATCTCTCATCCCTTAACACAAAGATGAATTTTATGGTGCTCAGGAAGTAACTAGTGGCATCTTAGTAGTTACTTTCTAGGGTCTACTTTGAATAAATAAAGAGATATAGCTAGGACAAAGAAATCCTAATTAGAGATATTTTTATTACTTTTAGTAAGTCATGAATTTTATATTATCTCTCCTCTTTATTTTAGTCTCTTTCTTTAATCTGAATTTTAGAAAGTAAGTAATAGGATGTTACAAATTAATCCATGAGCACCATAATTGTTTTCCTACACGCGTGAGAGAAAAACCAAATCAATTGTTAGACAAAAATATATTACAACCTATTTGGAACCAAATCACATATGAAATTGAATTCAATTTTACATGTGATTTAAATTCAATTGATAACATATTATATTATTATGTTTAGAATAAAATATTAAACCACAAAATTGAATTCAATTATACTATTTGGAATACTTATGGAATTGAAATGAACTAACAAACTTGATTATTTTTCCCTTAATTCGGAAATCATTTCTTTTTGTTAATGTGAAAATAGAATCCATAATATTTTTTTATAAAAAATCATGATGTACTAGAAATAAATTAAACAAAGCAAGAGTGAGCTTTATAAAACAAGTTTAACAAAGCAATAGTGACAATAGGTCAAACTAGTTTTTTGACCCCCACTACATAAAGGGTTGAATATTTTTTTAAAAATACAAAGTTGTTAGGAAGTAAAAAAATTCAATGCATTCTAGCTGAAAACACTTTAAAAATATTTAAATAGTGGCATGTTGAATGACATATTTTTCTAAAAAAATATTGAGACGGCTGCACATTGGATTGACCTGGCCCACCATAATTAACTTGTGAAACCTATGATCTAGGATATGAGATCGTGATAAAACCATGAAACCCTTACTGAAATAAATTAGCAAGCTCAATTATAATAAGTTAAATATTGAAGGCTATAAACGGAAAAAAATATAAAATTCAAAAAAAGAACAAAAAAAAGTGACTCGAGTAAACTAAGATTTTAAAGAAGCATAAGAAAAGTTCATTTAATTTAATAATATATATATATATATATATATATATAAAATTTTAAATTAATAACATGGAAAACAAAGCAAACTCAGAATCTTCTGAACTTGGGTTAATATTTCAAAATTATAACCCGTGAAATCTCAAACCCAGGCTTAAATTAAAAAGATGAATAACTAACCAATTTAATGTTGAAAGATAAAATTGAAAAAATAATCAATCTAAAAAACTTGTCGAAGAATACAAAAAAAAGAAAAAAGAGAGAAGAAGATGAAATTGTAAAAAGAAATCAAATTCATAAATCATATGAAATAAAAAAAAAAATAGTCATCAAAAGAATGAAGATCAAATTTGAGAGATGAGAAAATTGAAGAATGATGAAATTGAAAATAAATTTCAATTTAAAATAATGTTTTCAAATAAGAAAATTACAATTAAGAGAACATGGATTAAATCTGAAAGGGGGAAATTGAAGGGCTAATGTGGTTTTTTCAAGGTGCAATGCAAATCAAGGTGGAAAAGAGAAAAGAAGAGGGAAAAAAGTGATTCGATTCCAAATTAGATTGAGTTACCATGCACACGCCACCTAGAAAGAAAGAGGACACCGAGAAGAGTCAAATAATACAACACACATGTTACCAGCTTTGTCCTCTTTTATTTTATCTTGACAAAGACAAAATGCCCCAATGATTAAATGATAATAAAAAAACATTTTCAAATTATTTACAAGCCTTTGAAGTCAAGGTTAAAAATTTTGATGGTAAGGACAATTGATTCATTACATTGTTTATAGTAAAATAAAATTCCTATAAGACGTCTACATCCAAGGTCAATAGTTTTTAGATTTTTAAGGGCAATATAGTAATTTTACTATCACAAAAAATAGGATAAGATAGTGCTACTCCTAAACAAATAAGGAATGACAATTTAACCTCATGAAAAGATCATTTACCCCTTAAGTCCAGCTCATCTGATTTTTTTGTTAAGGTTAAAACCATAATTTTACTGTTATAATCCACAATAAATAACTACATATCTATAATGCTTTTCCCCACATGTGTTTAGATTTTATAATTCACCTTGTGTAACAAATATTGCTTTCTTGGATTTTAGGGTTCTTAGTTTCCTACAATAATAATAAACTCAAATTACCAAGGACTAGCATGAGCTTTTTATATGAGTTATACAACAAGAACAAATCATAGGGGTTAGAAGAAGAGAAGGAAAGAGATAGTGAGAGATTTATAAAAATTAGAATTTGCATTGTTGAGGGTATTTTTAAAAATAATTTTTAGAAATCAATTCCAAGGAGGGTTATTGTAACAAATCAGTCTCCCATCTAAAGGGTTCCAAACATAGGAATTAGACATGAATTTGGCCTTAAAATATATATTGACTAGTTTTGCAAGATCGGGTATATCTCTCAAACCATAGATCAGATTAGGTTTAAATTTTACAGGGTGATACTAAACATAGAGAAATATATTATGGAAATATTTCAGGTCAAATGGAGTTTGGTAATATATTATTTCAGAGGGTCGAAACTACTAGATGAATCTTGTCAAATCTATCAAACTAGACCTCTGTGTACTGTTTGAGACATATTTATAGTTTTGCTTCTATCCAGCTTGGGCTAGAAACTAGATATCTTAAACTTTCCAACCACATATAGTAGACCCAATAATTTATACAAACGAGAGAGAATGATGTGTTTAAAGTCAGGACTAATATTTGCTATATGTGCGAAAATTAGAAATTCATGCCACATAGAGTAATTTTAGCATGAAGAATTTATTTTTATTATCCTATTTTATTTTATTTATTTATTTTTGAATAAATATTTTTAATTTGGGTTTGTTTTGGCCAATTAGACATTGTTTTGAGGTTTATTTCATTATTGGGTTTATATTAGTTGATTACTAGTTTAGGCTCATTAACTTGCAACTCAAAACGGGTCCATTAGGGTTAGTTAGAGGAGACTGTATTATGTTTTTTTGAGCTGCAAATCTAGGTAGCAAGTTGAAGAATAAACGTGAGTTTTTTTTGTGGCAAAGCAACATTTCTTTGCAGGAAAAAGATCATACACTGGCTTTTTGGTATCATTCGTATATTTAGGGTTCTTAGATAAAATATTATCTCGGGGTCCAAGTCTTTTTCTAATACCTTTGGTTCTTATGTACAAGGTTACCTCTAGGTCAGGTTTATGTCAAACCTAATTTGTAGCTTTCAGAGTTGTTATCTACTTTGTTAAGGGTTGCTTAATCATGTGATCAAGAGGTCTGAATTAGTTGATATTAGATTTAGGCTTCAAAATCAGGTTATATAATTTATTTTCTTCTTGTTAGTTTCGGTTTCCTTAGCTTTAGTTGTCTTTGATTCGATTTTCAATTTTCGTGTCTAGAGCTTAGTATTTTGCATCTAAGATTCCTTAAAAAAGATTTTGTTTTAGTTTGTTGTTGTCTTAGAATATATCATTAGTATAAAGAGTAAAAAAAAAGAACATCCAAAAGTCACTTTTGTCGAATCTGTCACAATACACAAACAAGGGATAATCTAAACCAAACCAATTCATAAAATTCTTGAATTTGATATACTGGTTCTAGGATTCCTAATCGCACCCCATATAAAATTTGAGATCATTTAGAGATCACTTGCTATGATAACCAAGGTCGAGATTAAAATTTATCGTGACAAGTCAGATTCGCATCAGAAGGTAATTTCAGGTCAAATAAGTTTAGAAATTCCTCAGATTTTATATAATAGGTTTTAAGGCTCTAGTTTTACCCTAAATAAAATTTTAGGTCATTTGGAGTTCATTTGTTATAGGAACTAAATTCGAAATTGAAACTTGTCGTAACGGGTCTAATTCACGTTCGTAATTCAAACATGTTTTACTTCTATTATTTTTAATTATGATAGTATAATAACATCATAACTTATATATTTAGGTGTCATTTAAATTTTTGTTATAATGTTTTTATGTTTTGTTTTCACGTCTTCAAAAACATTCATTTTTCATACAAATTCATTTGTTACTCGTGAAATTGTAATCGTTGTTTTGTCTTTACTTGTTTTCTTGTTTTTTTTTTTTTTTTTTTTTGCTTCTTGAGTCATATACATATATTTGTTTATGCCACTAAGGTTGTTATATTTGGTATTGAAATTAGTTCCACAAGAGTCAAATAAAGATGAGATAAGAGGAGAAAGACGTAGCAAGCATTTTTAAGTGAAAAGCTAATATTTGAGTGAAACACGAGAGGAGAGTATACATGTGAGGGAGTGAGTGAGGAATATTTATTTCTTGTGAACTAACCAATTTATAGATTTAAAGATGTCAGAGGGAAGCAATAATATGGCACCATAGAGAGGAGACAATAAAATTATAACTCAGATACGCATTATGAATCAGCAGATGGATTGGATGGGTGATGCATTTGGAGATAAGTTGAATAGGTTGAGAGGCAACATGACAATAATCATGGTGGGGGTTCAAAATAGGCCTGAGCAAAGAGAATTTAATGTTAGGAGTGTTTTTATGCGATTTAACACTGATATGGATAAGTTTGTGAGTGATAATACGAACATGAATGGTGTTGATTTTGAAAATGTTTCGGACAGTAGCAGAATCTTCAGTTTGAAGGGGAAAGATATGGTGACAATTTTAGTCATAGGGATAATTATAGGTACTGAGACCATAATGTGGAGTTAGAGGAGAGCGTATGGTCGTGAAGGTGGAGAAACATCATAAATGGAAGGTTATCATTTAGCAAATCCAACCATTAGGCCCTTTGACACCTTAGAAACCCAATTGAAAGGCTAACACCGAGGGTGATCCATTATAACCAAATGAAGAGGTATGGCTAGATGCCCTAAAGAGACGAAAGACACCTTGGTTGTTTTTTAAGGTAATAATGTTACTCCTACTTTTCATAACCGTAACATTAAATGCTCTCCTTGTTTGGGTTTTGGTCATGTTGTTTCACAATTTCCAAACAAAAAAATCATGGTTATAAAAGCTAATGATGAGGTTGAAATCGATAAGGAGGATAAAGAGGAGAAGATGTCACCATTGAAGGATGTTAATGATATTTATATTGAGTATCTGGTTAATGAAAAGACATTTATGGTGAAGAGAGCACCGAATCTGCCTATCAATATGGATGTTTCTGAAGGTCAAATAGAGAACATATTCCACATGAGATATCATGTTTAGAATAAGGAATGTAACTTAATAAAAGATTGTGGTAGTTGCATTAATGCAGCAAGTACTAAATTGGTGTAAAAGTTGAACTTGCACACTACCATACATCTTATACCTTATAAATTGCAGTGGTTGAATGATAGTGAGTTAATTTACTTATTCAATTCAGGGCGCGGGAAGTCTCTCCTTTTTACCTTGGGGTCGAGGTCAAGACCAGAAACTCGTAGATTACCCTTTTAGGAATACCAAATATAGTCTATTGTAGTAGTGGTATTCATATATTTAGATCTTTTAGATATAAAATTATCTTGTGTCCACATCTTTTTATAACACCTTGTGTTTTTATATACAAATTTAGCCATGACGATTCTGTCAAACCTGATTTTCAAATTTTCAGGGTATTATCCACTTCATTTGATCAAAAGATCCGAGTCATAAAAGAAAAATAAAAGATTTTCTCACACTAATTTAAAATGCAATGGTAATGTGGTTTCTTCTCACACTAATTTAAAATGCAATAGTAATGTGGTTTCTTAGAATGGCAGAATTACTCTACACGTGCCTGGGGTTGAAACAAGCATTCATTTTAAAGTAATGACTTGCATCAATGGAAGCGACGTTTGGAGATCTTCTGACTTGTATCTATTTCTAAAAGCACCAATAAGATTGAGTTGTTACTATGAAATAATGTAAATGAAGGATCCAATCAATTCACGGCCAAAGAATGCAAAAAGCTTAGTGTCATTGGTCCATTTCAGAATTATCCAAACAGATACATGAAGTAGTAGCTACATAAATCTCATATGGAAAAGAATATTATCGCATAAAGATTGAGGGCGGCTCTGGGTGTGGGCATGCCTGAAGTCACACTCCTCGCCCCAAAAAATATCAAAAAGAACAAAAAAAGAAAAACAAAAAAGAGTGAAACTATTTCTGGATACAAAGCTACCTAAAAAAATCCATGAAGTTCAAATCATTGAGATCAATCAATATGAGAAAAAACGGTCGCTTTATTCGCACCGCCGTCTCGAAGACCTTGCTTCAGAGGAGCCAGCACTGAATGATAACCTACTGTTAACTCATTCAATAGGGAAAGAAGTTGACAAGTTTCTATTTTCATTTATGAGGCCCATCTTTCATCTATAACGAGAAATAAATACTGTCAAAATGGCCAGATTGCATCCAGCACCATGTATCTTTCGCCGTATGACCTTTGTTCGAATTTTTCAAACTAGACCTTATGCCTCAGAATGCATACTGGTAAATAGCAGAGGCCACACCATCTTCATCATTGCTGGCACCAATAACATTAGCCACAGCTTTTGTCTTCTCTGATCCATTGCTAAGAGCAATGCCTAGAGAAGCCAACTCAAGCATCTCGATGTCATTTTCACCATCACCAATAGCCATTATCTAAAAATTTACAAATTAGAAACAATCCAGAATATGGTCTGAAGAACAGGCATGTCAGACCAAAACTCAGAACTATAAGGTGGTCACAGGTTTGGCCATTCATCATTTTCTCCTAATGAAAGAGAAAGGGCCAATAAAGAATATGAAACTATGACAGTAAGTAAATAAAAGAGAGACTCCAACAGCAACTACTGCAAGTCTTATAGAGATTTTCTTTATTCTGAAGAGAAAAGATGGCAAGATGAAAAACGAAAGGAATACAGAACATATTATATCTTCCCATACCTCCTTTGTAGTGACACCCAAATGATCAAGCAGCAATTGTACACCACTCCCTTTTGAGGTTCCAGGGGGGACAATTTCAAGCATATCCGGAACAGCTTGCACAACATTGGCACGGCCTCCAGTTGCTTCTGACCAGTATGGCCGCAGGTTCATAGCCACTCCCTCAGCAGTGTCTAAAAAGATCATCTTCTGCAAATTGAAAAGATGTGAACCATTATAAAAATAAACAAAACCAAAAGTAGAGAGGATGTAGTTTCCTAGGGCTTAAATATACAGCTGCAAGCATAAAGGTACACAAATACATTTAACAAGAGTGTCGGATCCATTACTCCCAGTTATTTAACAAATGAATCAGAAAGAAAACAAGACAGGATCAATAATTTCCATTTATTTAAGAATGCAATCATAAGTGAAAAACTATGTCCATGATTTTCTGAGGTACAATGAAAATAAAAGATTGACATTATAAAAAACTGAAAAGTAGCCACTCAGTTTATTTGAATAAAAGATATCATGGCTAAAACCATCTGCTAAACACACACCTTAAAAACATGTCTACCTTTTAGGTTCAAAACATCTACACCACTTTTCTTTTGATGCTCCAAAAAGATAAATGAGACCATATTTGTGCAAATACCTGTATGTCCGCAGCAGACAAGAGATGCTCAACTGAAGGCATGATCTCAGCCTGTAAACATTTTCTCATAAATCATGTGTCTATATGGAATAATTGCTCAGCCAGTACCAGAGAATTGTTACTAGAGTGAAAAATATTCACCTTTGGCTCATGATATACAGTATGCAGTAAATCAACTAGAGGGTGCTCAAATAATGTCAAGCAACGATCGTTGCTGAATGCAATAAGAGGAACCTTGTGCTCCCAAGAGTAGAGACATGCCTACAATTTTAAAACCAAGAACAAGTACTTAGTGACCACCAATGATCCTTAAATACAACCAAGAGATCCGCATGCCTTGTAAAGCCATTTAGCTTCAGTTCTTTCTTTTCAGTACACAAAAAAGAATATCATACTGGTTAAAATCTGCCACCAATAAGAGTGGATTACTATGTTTTTTATAGAAAGAAAGAAAGAAAGAAAGAGTGGATTGCTTTATTAACAATATGAAATGCAAGCCAATCATATTGTGGAAGCTCCATGAACATTATACCAAGTTATATCAAGAACATGAACTCTATGGACTTTTTAGAAGGGGGGAGGAAAATTTAGTGCTGCTGTAAACATGAAGATGAGTGAGATTATCGAAATATGGTCTGACAAAAGGTCAATCAAACTAGAGTAGAAGGGAAAGTCTGTTGCATAGAAAACACATGTAATTTGATACTAACGACTTCCCTAGATGAAAAGGTTGGGCAGCTCCAATAAAATTCAGGGAATTCTACAGCTGTAACAGCATCCAACCACCAGAGAGCCAGGAATATCCAATCCAGGACAGAGCAGGCAGGCAAAACTCAACTGTACAAGACTAGGACAAATAAACAGTGTGCAGCTCATCTCAGATGGCATTATGAAAAACTCAGAGAAAATAACTGCCCTAGACAACTTAGCAGTGACAGGTAGCTGCTAGCTACAATGAAACAGCAAAATATATCACATCCAGGTGACCAGGAGACAAAAAAGCCCAATCACCCAGCAGATATTTGTCTGTGTGTGTGTGTAAGGCCCCTTCTCTTCTTCTTCACTATTCTGATAAAATTCATGCATAGTTCAAATCCAATTGTTACCATATGATATTTCTGTATGAAATACCTCTCTGCAGACACTCAGATCCAAATTGCTTCTAAAAATTTCCCGACCCTGTCTACCATAAACAATTAACCCCTGAAATAACAAGAGACCACCAATAAGCGACAACAAATGAGTCAAAATCAACATGTAGGGGTTGAACATGACAGCATACCATGGAAGCAAAAGTATGTTAGCACGAACCTTTAAGCTTTGCAGCATTCAGGAAAGTGGGAAAATTGACTTACTTTTATTTAAAAAACAATATTCATAGGGGAAGATGAAAGCATATCCAAGGAAAACTAAAAGCAAAGCAGAAGCAAATGTAAAACTGGAAAGAGAAATAATAGGGGGAAAAGTATGTATAACAATACCTAAGAAGACAAATCCTTTTTTCTCACTAAGGTTCTATAGGTTTGCAACGCATCAATTTCATGATACTAAGATAATAAATTAAGCCAAGTAAATGTATAGAAGAAATCCTGTGTATAAGAGGCCTCAAATTCACACAAATCCTGTGTATGAAGTACAGGTTGGTAAAAAAAACCTTCTAACTAACTGTTACCGATCCAGTTTGTTCATTAGAAATCCCATGTTCATTAAATCTATTGTAAGCCTCTCCTGAACTCTTGCAAGTGGGAATACCTAAACTCCCCTGGGCTTGGATCAAATTTAGGATTGGTTTCAAGAAGAAAGAGGCGAAATAGCCTCAAGCCGGATAGAACTAAGCTCTTTTCTTTAAGGAGTGAAGAATAAAGAAAACCTGCTAAATCTTATCATTCTTATTATCTTAATGAAGCTAGATAGGACCCCTAGGTCAATTTTGCATAACAGATAAAGACGTTCCAAGCATGCTGAGTTTAAGAAAAACTTGCATGTATAAGCGTAAGCACAAAATGAATATTCGTACATGCATATGACCAGCAATTTGAGAATGTCTTCGAGAAGAGAACACTATTTTCTGTTCATGATGTACAGCTTGAAAATTGCTAAATTGATGACATCCATAGTAGAAAATGCATGACCACATTTAGGGGTGTTTGGCATAGCTTCTGCTTTTAGGTGCTTTTCAAAAGTGCTTCTAGCTTGAAAAAAGCATCAAATTGATGATGTTTTTAGTGTTTTCTGATGGTTTTAATGAGTTGATGTCAAAAATGAAAAAAAATCTGAAAAAAAATCATTTTGATGCATTTTTCAAGCGAAAAACAATTTTAAAAAGCATCATACACTACAAACCCAAACACCCACGAAGAGATAAAGGAAAACCTGTAAGAAGACACCAGGAGAGAACTCTGAGATAACGCCATTTTTACCAGCTAAATCTACCGCCTTCAAAATATCTATCACAGCAGGACGTGCCTATTCAAGATTTCAGATCAATAACTAGCAGCAAGATAAGTAACTGATAAGAAACAAATAGAACAAAGAAAGAACAATAAATAATAAAGAGGAGCCTAGCTAGTGGATAGATAAATAAAAAACTAAAAACAAACAGTAACATCCAGCACCTGTTAAAGAAAATGAAAACTAAAATCCGAGGGTAATACGAATGGGAAAACATAGCTTGAAGTCAAGCATATGCCTATAAATAATGTGCTGGCTGGTAGTTAATGAACTAGAGATGAAAGGGTAGAATTGCACAGTTTCTTACTTTTCCAGTCGCGATCACCACTTTCACACCCCTTGACAAAGCCTCTTTCAAGGCCTTTGCATTGGTCAAGGAGATTTGGCTTTTACTGTTCAGCAACGTTCCTAACATTCAGGAAAGTGGGGAGACAAAGGAAACATTAGAATCCAATGTTCAAAACATGTGGATATCCCATCAAAAAGCATGGGTCACCTCACCATCCATATCGCAGAAGATATAGCTGAATTTTGGTTTATAGAATCTAAGACCACCTTCTTTCTTCCTGTCTTTTAACAAAGTAGTGTAAGATGATGTCATTGCGTGATCATGTATTCATATCTTTGCATGGTAAAGCACATTGTAGCTCCAAAATAAATAAAAATGTAAGTTTGCATCCAAGAAGTAGGATCCTCTCAAAACCAGAAAGCAATTTTTTTCTAATTAATACAGTGAAATTACCATCTGAACTTTCCATATGATGATTCATAGTAGTTTCTGCATCGTATGCACTCTGAATTAATCCTTTCCCTTTCCAACCAAGACTCTCCAAAAGAACTCCCTCCTCCTTATCCATTTCAGCTTCAGCCTCTTCACTAATTTCATGATCAAACCCTAAAAGATGCAACAACCCATGAACCTGCAAGTTTGGTAAAGTAACCAAGGGAGTCAAACTACAAATTATGAAGTTAACCAACTACCCTAATACAGTGAGCACAGACATCCAAATTATGTATAAAAATCATAACGGCCAAAAAGAGATGTCAAAACATGTAATTGAAGACTGAAGTAAAATTTGCACCAACCAGGAGAACACGAGTTTCATCAATAAGAGTATGTCCTCTTTCCTCGGCTTGTCGTGCAGCAGTCTCAACAGAAATCACTATATCACCCAACATAAGCTGCAAAGAATAAAAAACAAAGAGTGACCAACCCATGTTGACACTCTAAATGAATCCTGTAAATAACTAAAACTATGCATTTCTCACTTACAATTGGTAGGTCAAGGCCAGGCACGTGTTGTGACATTGAAAGAACATCAGTTGCATGATCCTCATCCCTCCATTCCTTATTAAGTTTTCTAATAAACTCATCATTGCAAAGCATCACAGACAACTCAATGCTGTCAAACCCACCAACATCAGTTATAGTTTCATCCCTTGTTTTAAAAGTTGAACTTTTTAAACTATCTAATGCTAACTTCATTGCCGTTGGCACATTTAGTCTAAGCAATTCTGCTATACTCTGTGTAACACCAACCATTCACAACAAAACACAAAACCCATTTGTCAAGATCACCAATCAAGTATCAAAACACATAAATTTATCTTTACAGACAAGAAAGATGTTTCCTTTACCAATATTTCAGGGTCATTAGGGAGGCCTTCTTCAATGCAAATGCTAACACTGAGCTCCAAATCCTTCTCTTTACTCCTCCTCGCTGCCGCCGGCCGCCGTCTGACTTTCCGGTAACCTCTATGGGAGGCCCAAACCGTGCACCTATAATTTTCTTGAGAAAAAGTTTCGAACTTTTTATTAAAGAGTCCGGTATTAGTTAACAAAAGGAAGTTAAAATTGCTGGGTTTTGGAGCGAATGAAAGACTCGAAGGAGAGTGGAGAGAAGAGAGAGTTGTGGCCGGTAAGAGAGTAGGGAGTGGGAGAGGGGTGGAGGCGCGTGAAACGGCACGTGCCATTGAAGAGTTGCGGAGGAGAGGAGAGAGGCGAGGGAGCATATAGTAGGATCTTTTTTATTTGATTTGGTGAATGCGAGGCTAGATTTGTTTGTTGTGTCGGATTTTTTTTTGGGAGTGTCTGGTTGGGACGACGGTGACATTAACGAAGTGAAGGCCACAGTTTGTGTCTGTCTGCAGAGAACGGTGGATGCAGAACTCGGGATGATTTTTTCTGCATGGTGTTCACGCTTGGAACGACATGTCAGTTGCTCTTTTATTATCACATTTTCAATAGTTTTAATTTTTAAATGTTTATTTTGGAATATAAATATTAATTAACCAAAAAAATCTAAAAAATAGAGGGTTTTAATGTAATTATCTGGTAAAATACTATTTATTTAAAAAAAATTTAATTTATATTTTTTTTAATTTCAATTACATCCTTCAATATTAAATTTATCGATGATTGAATTTCATAATTTTTTTCAATTTACTTTTTATAAAGTTATCTTTAATCTTATAATTGGGACCACAAATATGACTGGTTAACTTAGTTGACTCGAGTTTTTTTATTTTTGTTTTCTAATTGTCTTTTTTTAATTTCATCCTTCAATATTGAGAGTTGATTGGGAATTAGGTTACAGTTTGCTTTCTATGAGAATATATTCAACTCATGACTCGAGTCACGGGTTTGACAAATTAACCCGAACTGTTTTAAGTTATTTTTGTGTCTTATTTTCAATCAATTTTTCAATTTCATCATTTAATATTAGGTTTATTGGAGATTGAAACTCATAATTTATTTTAATTTAATTTCTATTGGGTTATTCTAGTCTCATTACCCAAGTAGGGTTTATTGAAAATTGAGTTTCATAGTTTATTTTGATTTGTTTTATATGGGGTTATTGTGATCTCATGACCCTGCATGCAGATTGACAAGCTAACTCAAATTGATCCAATATATTGTCATCTCAATATTTATAAAAGTAAAGTCATCTTGAATATTTATTTTGAGTCAAACTATGTTTTTACTAGTTATCCAGATTGTATTTTGACCTATCAAGTTGACCAAGTCACATCAGATCAATTCTCCTATGATTTAAATTTTTTTCACTAGAAAAAACATTAACAATACTAAGATATTTTTCTTATTTGAAAAAAAAAATTGATCTAACCTACAACATAGTGTAGGCCAATAATATAGTAAAAAACTAAAAGGAGTGGCCAAAACAATGTGCATGTATGCATTGTTCACTCTCTCACATTTTACTGTGGATCCACTATTCAAAATTTTGCTTTTTTTAATTTGGTCCTCGATCTATTTTTTTGCGTTGGTGCATCTTTTTTGGCTAAATTAAGGACAATTGAATCAAACTTATTAATTAAGGACAAAATTGAAAGATAGGGGACCAGAGTAGAAAAGGTTCCATAAAAGGGTGATGGTCTTAAAGTTCACACAAGAATTTTAATGAGTTTATCTCAGTCTCATAACTTAGACCGCGGATTTGACCGGTTAACTTGATTGACTCAAGTTTTTATTTTCTTTTTCTAATTGACTTTTTTTTTAGAATTTCATCCTTGAACATTGTGTTGATGGGGAATTATGCTTCATGATTTGTTTCAGTTTTCTTTCTATAAGGCTATTTTTATCTCATGATTTGAGTTACAGGTTTGACAAATTAACTCGAGTTATTTTTTATGTCTTCTTTTCAATTGATTTTTCAATCTCAATTTCATCCTTCAACATTAGGTTTATTGGGGATTGAGATTCATAATTTATTTTAATTTACTTTTTTTATTAGGTTATCCCCATCTCATGACCCAAGTCAGGTTTAGCAGGTTAACTCGGATTGACTTGAGTTATTATTATTTTTTTAATTTTATCATTCAACATTGAGTTTATTGGACATTACATTTTATAATTTGATTGACAAGGTAATTTGAATTGATCCAATATGTTTTCGTTTCAATATTTATAAAAATATAATTATCTTGAATATTTATTTTGAGTTAGACTATTTTTTACTAGTCATTCAGTTTGTATTTCGACTTGTCAAGCTGACCAGATCACATCAGATCAATTCCTATACAATTTAATTTTTTTTCTACTAGAAAAAACATCAATAATGCTCAGATGTTTTTTTTATGTTAAAGAAATTGATCTGATCTGCAGCGTAGTGTAGACCAATGATATATTAAAAATCTAAAATGTGTGACCAAAACACTATATACATATTGTAACACCTTGATCTTTTTTGTTTACAATTTTCATATTTCCAATTGTCTTGTATGTGAAATTTCGAGTTCATTTTTCTTTTTTATGTACAAATATATGCACACTCAAATGTATAGTTTTGAAACCCGGCCCAGCCCGACGGGTCAACCCTGGGCTAGAATCGGGTCAGGTTTAAAAAAATAGGAAAAGGCAAAACCCAGGGTGACCCAGCTGACCTGACAGGTTGACCCAACAACCTGGTTGACCGGATAAGACCCGGCAAAAAACTCGGTTGCAACCTGTTGATTTTTTTTTTGTTTTACTAAAACGATGTCTTTTTTACTTTTTTTTTAAATTAACCCAGACGACCCGGTGACCCGGTCAAAATCTGGAACCCGGGCCTTGGACCGGGCCGAGTTTAAAAACTATGCTCAAATATATACACATGATCATGGTTAGCTGCAATGCTATATTTCAATCTTCATTATAATATTAAATATTTAACTGAAAAATTTGATAGAGTTTTTCTATACTTGAACGATACCAAGTTATTAATAAACCATTTAACAATCCCTTATCCAACCGTCCTAGAATCATAATTCATTTTCCCAACATCATCTCAATAAGATCTTTGCACATATCATATAAGCATAGATATTTAAATCAACATTATATAGATAAATAACAAAATAAGGAAAGTTTACATTAAAGTTCGAAGATCATGTTTTACTTACTAAATAAACCTTAACTACCTATTACATATGCACTAGAAATAACATTACTTAGTTCACCAGCATCAATATGTAAATCTATTTATTTACAATCTATAATCATATATTAATGATTAAGTTATGAATATCCTTCGTATGGGTTTCAGTTATTAGTAAGTTACATTACAAAAAAGTAGCCAACATATTTAAATTACATCATCATCACTTAAACAAAAGAAATACTATGTAAGAACTACCGTTCTGTTCGAGTCTGCAATAAACCTGAAAACAATTTATTTTTATAACATTGGAATATTAATGCAATGAATACTTATTAAACATACATAAAGCATAGGTAACCCAAATTTCACTAATTTTTTATATAAACATCAATCTATGCTAGATTTCAATTTAATACATTTCCACCTTCTTTCGATGAACTTTTATCTCATTATTGCACTCATTTAACTATCTCAGTCATATCATGAAAACTCTTATTCATATTACATTTGATTCATACTATGAATCGTTTTTTCAAAACCCCTTTAACTCGTTAATTTTATATTCATATTCCATGACCATTTCTAGTTCACATCATTGTTTCAATTCGTATTACATTTAAATTTAACATATATCTCGTAACTATATCCGGTTTGCACCATTGTTCCAATTTGTATCACATTTAATTTCACAACATACTTATTCCATATCAAATTTTTTGATTAAATTTATTCTAATTGAATACTCGTGTTCTCTTAACACGTAAATTGTCATTTCAACTTCTTGCGCTATTAACTACTTAGCTTGATCTCTCAAAATTTGTATTTATCATTATTATGTTTCAATGTCTCATTTCATTTTTTATATAACGCTTCTATTATCCTTCATACTATTTTAACTCCTTTTCAAAAAATTCAAAGTTGGCTTTTTAGTCTAGCTTATGATTTCTAATGAAAACGTTCCTAATTAATGAAATTTCGACTGAGCTTCTTCTATACAAACCATATCCAAATTTTATAATGTAATTTCTGGCTTAAAACTTGTCACAAATCCTGATATCATCATCACACAAGCAACTCCATGTAACAACCTCAACTTTAATACACGTTTCAAACAACTCGCTGGACATGGATCATTGAAATCCCTCAAATATTATTGTTTTAATATTGACAATTTGGCTTCTACTAACATTTCATTACTAATTCGATGAGTCGGTAACACATGTTAAAAGTTCCCCTCAAGGCCACTAGCCAAATCATATATATCCTAGTTATTAATGCAACTAACACCACTAGCTCCATTTCGGACAATTGATTTATCTTTTAAATCAATTTCATGGTCTTATTAAACCATCTTACCATGTCAAATGTTCTGATCATCAACCAAACTGATGTCACAAGTCTTTTACAGGGCACTAGTTTCATTACTGAATAACTAGTTTTATCGTCTATTACTAGGCACTAGCCCCATTACCGAGTAACTAGTTTCTTTGTCTATCACTAGGCACTAGACCCATAATGAGGTAACTAATTTCATCACTTATTACCGCCCACTGATCCCATTACTGGGTAACTAGTTTCACCGTTCATTTTATTAATGAAGAATCAACACTTGATTACTAAGGCGTAATCACATTTTTAGATGACAATCATTAAAAAGAAAATGCAAATCAATTGCGAGCAACCCGTCAATTAAGTACCTCGACACCTTTAGCTCCTTTTAACTAGTTCGACCGGTTACCTAATTTCACTTTTATTGAATCATTATTAACCTGTCAATCAATTACCTCGACACCTTTAGCTCCCTTTAACGCAGCTAATCAATTGTGATCGTTCTTATTATTCACATTCATATCTTTATAGGCAAATATATTTAAAGAAAATACAATTTAAAAAGGATCCAAGAAAACTCTATAGATGGAGCAAAGTGTATGGCACCTACTTGCATCTTTGTCTAGTTGAGCTTTTTCTACATTAAATGATCTTGCTCCAGGTACCTCTCCAAGATAATTTAAGCATGGGATTCAAATTTCTTCGACAATATATTATCTTCTTTCTTTTCTTTCTTTGGGTTATTTTCTCTTTTTTTTTTCTTCTCTTTCCTAAATCATAACAATCCCTTTCCCTTTCAATATCTCTTGGTGTAGCTTTATTCCTCTCTCACACAAAAACTCATTTAAAACTCTTCATTACAAGGACATGCAAGTGGGTTTGACGAAGAAAAAATAAAGAAAGGGTTTGTCTAGGGGTTATTTTGGCTGGAACATACTAAGAGAAGAAGTATGTGTGTTTTCTCCCAATGTATTTATACCCCTTATTTAATGCCTAAGGCCTTATATGGTCACATCATGATTAATTCCTTAGTGTTTTTGTGTTGTGTTTATAGTCAAACCGTTAACTTTTGGAAAAAAATTTTTTTTAACCCAATTCCCATTAGTATTTTGTTTAAAGTTTCTTATAATTTAATTTTACCTGCTGAGTTTTCTATTAAATCTTCCTCATATCTTACTTATAATTTACGCGTCACTGACATTGTGTTCATGAGACCCTCTTGATATCCAATTGTCTTGAAATTTAAAGTCAAGGTAAAACAATATGTCATGAGACTACTCATAAATTTTTAATCTCATTTAATGGTTGGATTAAGAGATATGATTGATATCGTAAAACTGAATAATAGATAATTTTACACAAAAAATCCGAATTTTGTGTATTATTTCATTTACTTATATCATCATGATTTTTAAACTAATTCATTAATGACTCTCATCTATAACCATAGTAAAAATTTGTTTAGAGTTTTCACAACTTCCGATCAAAATAACACGATTTTACGTAGGGCTTGTATCGACAATCAATATTTTTCGCGCATGAAATCACATATTATTTTTCTTAGAATCCCAATATATTATTATTATTATTGTAACACTGTTTTTGTCCCCAATTTATAAAAATTTCCCCTTAGATAATTATTTCACCTGATTGGAAAATTTTTGTGATTCATCATTAGGTTGACATTTCACACATTAATTTATTACTTTATTTCATTTAAAATAAGTTAAATTACTAAAAGTCATCATTCCCATCTATAATAATTTTCCTTCTTAATTGTCATTAGATTATGTACATTGTTCACCCTTTCATATTTTACTATGGATCCATTATTTAAAATTTTATTTTTTTTTTAATTTGGTCCTTATTCTTTTTTTTTTGTGTGGTTGCATCATTTTTGGGCCAAATTCAAGGACAATTAAATCAAACTTATTGACCAAGGATAAAATTAAAAGACAAGGGATCAAAGTAGAAATGGTGAAATAAATAAGTGATGGTTTCACAGTTCAAATAAAAACATTAATTTAGTCCTCAAACTTTATAAATTATACATATTCGATCCCTCAATATTTTTTAATTTAATTTTGGTATAAAAATCTATTTTTGTTATTTTTTAGTCCTTGATGTGAGAGAAGAGAAAAAGAGATTGACAGATTCTGACGATAAAAAGAAAAATATTGTTGGCATTGATTCAGGTTACCAAAATAGTTGATATCTGTGTCAAATGATTTCATTTGATGAGAGGAGTTCAACTTATGTTTTTTTGTTTTACCTTGAGAGTGACTAAAAAATTAGATTTGAGCTCGGAAAAATTATGAATTTCGGGTTGCTTTTAGGTTCTGAGATGATTTTTTAAAGTGATATTATCTACCCTATTACATTTTAAAAAATGGACCCACGCTCTTGTTGTTGGCCCTCCTAAATGGGCTAGGTGATGATGACCTTTTGTTTTGGTAATTTTGCATTTTTGTTTTAAAAAAATCATGCTTTATTATAAGTGTTTTTTATATAATTTTTTAATTTATACCAGTTCTCTGTAATTTTTTATTTTTATATGTATGTTTTTAAATAGTGGTTCTTTTTAAGTATTTTGTGTGTATTTAGTTTTTGAATAGATTTTTCTAATTTGTCTACTTTTTATGTTTTATATAATTGAAATTTATTTTTAAGAATAAAAAAATTATTTTTTGATAATATTTTTAATAAATGCAACATTGCAAGATTTGTTTTCCCTTTGAATTTATGTAATTAATTTTTATGTGTGTCTGTTTCTACTATTATTTGATTAAATAAAAAAATAATTTTAATAAACAAAGTCATTAAATACAATTGAGTAATTGGACTATGTTGCAATATTAAATATTTTGATCTGCATTTGCCTCTTAACCTTTCCAAATATGTATTTAATTATCATTAATGATTTTTCTTTATTTGTCTATTTTTTAATTAGATGCGTGCATAAATTTTTTAATTTATACTTGATATTTTTATTTAAAAAATATGTTGAAAAAGCCAATATATTCAATTTTTTTGTTTTAAAAAAGTATCCAGCTCGCAATAAAACATGGGTTAAATAACTAGTATATCACTGAAGTCTGTGTTATATATTTTTTAAAGTTTATGTATGATTTGATGTAAAATATTGATAATATTTTTTAATTGATAAAAAGATTTCTGAAATGTTTTTTTTTTGACTGTATCATGAAAATATATTGATATATGATAAACAATTTCAAATATATATATTTTTTAATTTATTAATTTTTAAAGCGAGAATTTTCCCTTTTTGGGACTCGCTTGTTTGTTAAACCGGTTTCTGTTAGCGTTTTTTACTATAAATTTACAACCAAGTACAATTGCAATGCTAGATTTTGCCCTCTAAAAATTTGATGAATCATGAATCCACACGTGGGAACTCCTTCTATACTTGAATACTCATTATTCATTGATCGGCTGGTGTTTTTTTTTTTAAATATAATTTTTTAATATTAATTTATTGTTTTAGTATTCTAATATAAAAATTTATTTTTAAAAATAAAAATATATTACCTTAATTATTTTTTACATTAAAAATATTTTAAAAAATTACTCAACCTAACAACAATGTTAAACAGTAATCCAATTCAATTACTTTCTTATAATAAATTCAAGATTATATCTAATCTATGAAATAATTTCTCACTTAAAAAAATCCTTTTTTTTATTTTCAAATTTGAATTAATTAATTTAATTCTAGAGGCCATTTTTGGAATTGTATTTCAAATAAAATATTAAAAAAAATTAATTTTTTAAAATTAATTTTATGTTTTTGAATCATTTTGATGTGATGATATCAAAAATAATTTTTTTTAAAAAATTATTTTAATACATTTTAGAATAAAAAATACTTTAAAAAGTAACTGGTACCACCCTTTCAATTACTTGAGCTCATTTGAAAATATGATAAATGTTTTTTTTAAAATGTATTTTTTTGAAAATATATTAAAATAATATATATTTTTAATTTTTTTATAATTATTTTTGATGTTAGTATTATTAAAATAATTTAAAAATATAAAAAATAATTTTAAATAAAAAATCAAATATTTAAAAAACTCAAATTCAAACAAATTCGTAGATATGCAAAAAAGAAAAAGAAAAAAAAAGATAAAAGAGGACGAATATTAAAGCGCGTGCTACGCTGTATTTTTGTCTGTTACTAATAAATAATTATATATGTAAAAAAATCTAAAGTAAACATCCCTATTCCCTAACAAATATCGTAAGATTCTTACCCCCAAACACCCCTAGCCCACCGATCCCTTCCCCTTTCTCCCCCACCCCCCCCTCTCTCCAGATCTTTCCTTTCTCTCTCAATTTTTTTAGCCGACTTTTCTTCACATCTTAAATAATCCTCAGTTTTTTTATCAACTTCAAATTAGGGTTTTTTAATAAAAAATAAAAAAAATCTTATTGACCTGTTAATCCTCTCCTTATTTCAATCTTGTTATTTTATTTTATTTTTTCTGGAGAAAATCGGAATGGTGGGTTCTCAGAGTTCAAACGGTACGGCGGCGAAGAGGTACGGAATCACGAAACCCATATCCATCGCGGGTCCCACTGAACCTGATCTCCATCGAAATGCCGAATTAGAGAAGGTAATTGGCAATTGCTTATAATTTTTTTTTCAATTAAGGTTACTTATTATTGATTTGCTATGATTTTATCGATAGTTTTTGGTTGACTCGGGCTTAAACGAGAGCAAAAATGAAACTATTAAGAGAGAAGAGGTTCTAGGCCGTATCGATCAGGTAATGATCACAGAAATTATGGGTATTGATTTGTTTTTTTTTTAATTAGTTAGATGATTTGTTGTTGTTGTTGTATAGATTGTGAAAGATTGGGTTAAGCAATTGACGCGTCAAAGGGGATATACTGATCAGATGGTAGAGGAAGCCAATGCTGTAATTTTTACTTTTGGGTCTTATCGTCTTGGGGTGAGTTATTGTGATTTTATTATATTATTTTTTGTGCATTTGAGATCAATTTCTTTGTTTCTTTATGGTTTTCTGTAGTTATATATGCGGAGTTATATGAGTAGTTGAATGTGCTTTTGGGTTGCTAATGTGTAGTTTTTAGCTGAATAGGAAATTGCGATTAGATTAGCAAATCAGAGAATGGAAGTCGTGATAAAGTTAGGAAATTGTCACTATGGATGACCTCTTATCCCAAGCACGAACCTTTTATAGTCTTGCTTGAGACACCTGGCTGCAAATGTATCCTTAGCATGAATCTTTTATAGTCTTGCTCAAACCATCTAGCAGCAAGTGTGTACTTAGCAAATACCTAGACAGGTGGTTCTCTGCTGAACTGCTTTGTTCTGTCTCACTCAAATCCTCTGGGGTTGAGTTGCAATCAGCACTCATTTTGTGTGGGGGTGGTCAATCCCTAGCCCATACTTTGGTTAAAGGATGCTGGCTTGTCTACCAGATGAAACAAGTTGGTTTTTTTTGAAAGCATTCAAAAGGACACTAGAGTACTTAGGCTGTTTTTTCTAAATATGTTGCAATCCTATATTTTTGTTACTTCAGTGATCTAATCGCATTATTGGTTTGCATCTTTGGCAATGATTACTATTTTAACAGGTGCATGGTCCCGGGGCTGACATAGACACCCTGTGCGTTGGGCCTTCTTACGTGAATCGAGAGGTGATGCGTGAATGTGGTGTATTTTCTTTTAGTTCTAGGGTATCTTGACTGACACTCTAAGTTGTTTTTCAGGAAGATTTCTTTATTACCTTGCATGATAAACTGGCTGAAATGGAAGAAGTTACTGAACTTCAGCCAGTTCCAGATGCTCATGTCCCAGTTATGAAGTTTAAATTCCAGGGAATATCAATTGATCTTCTTTATGCGAGTATATCCCTTTTGGTTGTTCCAGAAGTAAGCTCCCCAGTCTTTGAAATATCCATGTCATGCATATTGGTATGAATGTATGGGATCCTCAAACTATTTAAGCTCACTTTAACATTTATATGCTGGTATGGTTTAGTCCCTCCTCCCACTCCCCCTCCTTTTTTTTTCTTATTATTGAAAATTAACCTTAGTGGCAATACATGGAGTCTAGCATTTCTTCTTTTATGATTTGAGATTCACTTTAATATTGAGAGAACCCTTTTTTGTTTTTTTGTTAAACTTTTGAGGTTGAGACCCACTTCTCCCTTCCCTTCCTTCTATAACCATAACCAATTGCAAATACTTTTAAGTGCATGGAGGATGACAGTCCTGTAGGTATTTGTATAATATCTTTGAAGAGGATTATTATATATATACTTTACTCCTGTTTTGCATGGATTTTGTTGATGGGGTTGCCTTTTAACAGCCAGTAGCACAACTTATGCGGCATATTGTTTGTTCATCTAATGCTTCTTAGCTGACTTGGGCTTGTCAGTTTCAAGTTCTACTATGTTTTTCTCCTGTCATGAGCTTTGGTAGCTAAGTCTGGACTCTGGAGTTTCTCCTTTTTATGATTTGATGCATTTTAAAATTGCAAGTACTGATTTTGTTGCTTGTTCAATTTGATCTGGAACTAACTTATTAACAGGACCTGGACATCTCCAATGGGTCTGTGCTCTATGAAGTTGATGAGCAAACTGTTCGAAGTCTAAATGGGTGCAGGGTTGCCGATCAAATTCTTAAACTTGTTCCAAATGTTGAGGTGACTTATCATATTCTTTTAATTTACTTTATTCAAGTGCTTCAGTGATTTGACAGTCATTTGACCATTAAAAATATTGTAGCACTTTCGGACAACACTCAGATGTCTGAAGTTCTGGGCTAAAAGGCGCGGTGTTTATTCAAATGTAAGATTGGGCATCTTGATGAGTTATTTCACTGTAATTGCCATTTCACACCAAATCATGGTTTTCATCTCCTTAAATGTGTAGGTCACTGGTTTCCTTGGTGGAGTAAACTGGGCTCTTCTAGTTGCTCGAGTGTGCCAGCTTTATCCTAATGCAATTCCTAGTATGCTAGTCTCTCGGTTCTTCAGAGTCTATACACAATGGCGTTGGCCGAATCCTGTGATGCTATGCTCAATAGAAGAAGATGATCTTGGGTTTCCTGTATGGGATCCTCGCAAAAACCCTCGGGACCGGTTTCATCTTATGCCAATAATAACTCCTGCATATCCTTGCATGAATTCTAGCTATAATGTGTCTACAAGTACTCTTCGTGTTATGACAGAGCAATTCCAAAGTGGTAACAGGATATGCGGGGTGAGAGCATAAGAAATAACCTTTTCTCCTTTACTTTCCTGCATCATGCTACTGATGCCTTTTTCTTTGTCACTCTGTTCTCTTTGCAGGACATTGAACTGAACAAGGCACAGTGGAGTGCTCTTTTTCAGCCTTATCTTTTCTTTGAGGCATACAAAAATTACCTACAAGTTGACATAGTTGCAGCTGTTGCTGCTGATTTGCTAGCGTGGAAAGGCTGGGTAGAGTCTCGGCTTAGACAACTTACCTTGAAGGTACACATCTTACCTTTATACTCTTGTTGCAAACTCACTTCTCTCAGTTTTTGGCCATGTTTTCTAACATAGTGGCGAATGCTTTTTTTTATTTGAAGACAAAAAGATCCAACAAAGTATGACAGCTATGCTTACTTGACTAATTGTCCTTTCCATGTTTCATTCACAGATAGAGCGGGACACCAATGGGATGCTGCAGTGCCATCCTTATCCAAATGAGTATATAGATGCATCCAAGCAATGCCCACATTGTGCTTTCTTCATGGGCTTGCAGAGGAAAGAGGGAGTGACTGGTCAGGAGGGCCAGCAATTTGATATCCGGGGAACTGTTGATGAGTTTAGGCAAGAGATAAACATGTACAATTTTTGGAAACCAGGGATGGAAATATATGTCTCTCATGTTCGTAGAAGGCAGCTTCCAGGCTTTGTTTTCCCTGATGGGTACAAGCGATCTCGATCATCACGGCATATTAACCAGCACACAAGCAAAACTGGTGAAGATGTTGCAAGATCTCAGTCTGGGTCTGCTGAGAGACCTGTTAAGCGGAAAAATGATTGTGAAATTGAGGATTTGAAGCCTGAGAAACAGGCTTGTTATAGCCCAGTAAGACCTCAGTCTGTTTCTCCTTCCAGTAGTGTTAGTAGGTCTGGTGTGGCACCTGTTAAGCGGAAAAATGATTGTGAAATGGAGGATTTGAAGCCAGAGAAACAGGCTTGTTCTAGCCCACTAAGACCTCAGTCTGTTTCTCCTTCCAGTAGTGTTAGTAGGTCTGGTGTGACATATCTGGCTAGTTTCTGTGAAGGTGTTAAATTAGGGTGTTCAACAATTAGGGACATTGGTAGCAACCGCAAGGATGTTGCTAGCAACTCTGAGGTTAGGTCATCTAGTGGGCAGTTGGAGAGTGAAAAAGATGGTTTGGGTGATGCCATGCAGCTTGGTGAAACTGTCTATCAGGATTCGCCATTAAATAGACAGATCTCTATGGATATACATGATTCACCAATAGGTAGGAATGAGATAGAAACAGCTAATCATATGAATGGAATAGAGCCAATGGAATCGATGGTTAATACAATTACAAAACAGGAGATGCTCAGTCCACCGGAAATACCAAATTTTGAAACTGGGGAAAAACACGAGACTGGTGTAAATGACAAAATTGCAGGTTTGGGGTCAAACTTAATGGAGAATGGATCTTCCAGAAAACTGTTAAATTGGGTAGCGGGCACTAGTCAAGCCATGGAGGTTGACCAAGAGCTTGTCAAACCGTGTTGTCAGACAGCGGTTGTAGAATATGCTGACAGCGTTATAAGGTCACATTCTGGCACTCAGAACCTCAACTGCGAGGTGAGTTATTCTGTTTGAAGTTTTTGGGTTAAAGATTGTAGCAGATGGTTGTGGCAATACTGGAAGTTCTGGAGATAGTGAGACTGGGGATCTTTGCAGGGTAATGTATGTGCTGTGGATGCGGATGTGGTTCTGGAAAGTGGATGTTTAAACATGAGCCGAGTGTTGCCAAAAGGCTTGCCAGAGGAATTAGAGGTTTAAAATCTAAATTGCTGTTTTACTTTACTATTGTTTGTTGAAGAATTTTCTGCATTTACTCACTGCGTAGCCTGTTCATTTCTTTCTTTCTTTCTTTCCCCATTCTCTCCCCATGGAAATGGGTCATTGTGACAATGACACTGCTTGTCTGAAATTTCATTTGAGGAGAATCTTGCTTTTGAACTCCAGAAATCTGTTAGAGACCTCCAGCCTTGTAGTTCTTGCAAGTAGAAAATCAGGACCTGATGATGAATGGTTCCATGCAACTAGATCTTTATTGGGGCAGATCTAAATTAGCAGATGAATTTGAAACATCTGAGTTATTGTATATGCTAGGTTTCTTTTTCTGTGCAGCTACTGTAAGGTTCTACAATTAATACTTGTTCGATAGTCTTATCATGCTAATTTTTTGCACAGAATATCTCCTAACTGGTGCATATGTGGTGGCAGGTCCTGCACCACTATAAGTGCTATGTTTCCAGTAACTGTGCTTAAGAACCTTGACCATGTTTTGTGTCCAAGGCTCAGATACACCAACCCTTCCTTTATTTTGTACCTCCAATATTTTGTCTGGAAGCTAACTGAACTTTTTGCCTTTATGTTGTATTATGTAGCCGAAGACTGCAATTGGGAAAGTTGTGAATTCTCAAGACGGTGCTAGGTCAGAATCCTTGCAGAAGCCAATGATAAGGCATGCAGTTTAAAACCCTGAATTTCATTATGTTAATCATGGTATCTTTATGCTGTCCTGTTTGGTTGTTGCATGGCTCTTTTTTGGCAGGTTGAGTTTGAAGTCAACTGCATAAAAATTAGGAAGGTGGAACACTTAAATGAGATTACTGTTCAGAAAGGAGAGGACCAGCGATTTGGTAAGTGAAACATTAATTGCTGCCATTCGTCACGGGTTCTTGGTTTGTGTTTGGCACTATCATGTGGACTGGGACAGGTCAGCCATGAATTAAATTGTGAATATCTCAGTGGTTTGACCAAGTCTTGGGTGTGTTATATTGCTGTGGTTGGAAGAAGCAGTGAACTTGCTGGAGCAAGAAGCTGTTGAGCATTCCGGTGCTTTGAAGACTTTTTGCGCTGTTATAGAGTTGTATTTGTTGTTTCCTTGTGGGCGTGGGAAGACCAGTTTCTTGTTTTTCATGTTTATTTGGAATCAATTAATACTGCAAACAGGATCAACTCTGTGTGATTTGTAAAGGGTTTTGTCTCTGTATACTTGAATTCTTGAGATGCAAGTTCTCTCTCCATCAACCTTTGGAAGTGGACAAAATTTTGGCATGTGTTCCTTGCGAATTTGGTAGATTTTCCTGCTGTAACATGCACCACGTGTGGCCCCACAATACTGTCTTTTAAAAGTATTATGGGCAGAGCTTGCTGTCTGAAATAGGACAGGAGTGTTGTGGAAGGGTTTCTCTTCACCAACTAGCACTCAACAATATAATATCCACATGCCCAAGCAACAATCTAAGATCTGGTTCCGCAGTCGTTAGAATTAACCAAGGGTCTGAATTAAAAGGTGTTGAATTGCCGTTTCGGCACGGCCTTCAGAAACAAGGGGCTGCTCTCGATTGTGGGAAGAGGCCTGGAATCATTTTATTCCTTTGAACATTGTATTTCAAAAAAGAAAAAGAAAAAAAAGGGGCCGAGCCATGATACATCATACGCTGTAAACTAAGCTGTCGTCGTCGTCAGACAGTCTGTTACTGCGTCTGTTACTTGAAAGACAAGTAACATTTCCCAGAAGAGGAACAATATCAAACTCGGAAACTGTCTTTTTCTCACCGTTATTGTCTGGAGAACATCGGCGCAGGATCTCCAAAACATCTTTCATAGAAGGTCTGTTGGATGGTAAAGAGTGAGTGCAAACGAGTCCTAGGTTGAATACAGCGGTCATCTCTTGCAAGAAACACGGTTCCTTAATCTCCTGGTCAAGGCAATTAAAAACAGGCTTCCCCTGTCCAAACTGCCGCCACGCCCATTCTGCAAGGCTTGTATGCTCATCATCTCCACCATTAGGTTCTCTTCCGGTCACCAATTCCAGGAGTACAACTCCAAAGCTATACACATCGATTTTTTCGTTCACTTTTGTTGTATAAGCATACTCTGCAATAAAAATGAGAAACAAACAGCTTTAAATGGTGTGATCTCAAAATTCTTCTGGAATAAAATGAATAGTCAATACTTGACAACGCACTATGAGGTTGTCGAATGCTCTTACCAGGAGCAATATAACCGAAGGAACCTGCTACAGCAGACATGGTATGAGCCTCTCCTTGCTTAGCCAACATTTTGGCCAGTCCAAAATCTGCTATTCTTGCCTCGAATTCAGAATCCAACAAGATATTACTGGACTTCACGTCTCGATGAACAATAGGAGTGGAGCAGTCATGGTGCATGTAGCATAGGCCTCGTGCAGCTCCAATGGCAATCTGGAACCTCGTGGGCCAATCCAAGACAGAATGACGGACTGAACTTGCTCCCATTGATGAACTTCTCTTCTTTCCATGAAGCCATCTATCAAGGCTATGGTTCTCCATGTACTCATAAACAAGAAGCTTTGATTTCTCACTTGAAATACAGCACATTAATTTAACTATGTTTGCATGCCTAATTGTTCCCAGTATCTGAACCTCTGCCAAAAATTCCTTTTCAAGCTTATGATCCATTTCTTCATTACTCCAAATCCTCTTGACAGCAACAAAGTCACCTGCACGGTTTATGGCAATCCGGTATACGTTCCCTGATCCTCCACTTCCAATCAGATTATTTTCTGTCAAACTTGCCAAAATGTTTGCTTCTGTGAAGTCCAATCTCTGGAATGATGTCAGCTTCCACGATGCCAGATCACGTTTTTGCTTTCCTCTTGGGCAGTCCCTGACCATGAACAAGGTGACTAAACTAGTGACTAGGAAAATGATCACAGTAAGAACCAGAATCAAGGAAAGAATTTTGGAGGAGAATTTTTCTGAGTCACGAAGTTTGGTATGGCAATCTGGAAGATTTAGAATTGGATTAACAGCACAGAGTTTATAATTTTCCAGGAAGCTGTTATCATAGGCAAGGTTATCAAACTGATCTGGGATTTTCCCAGATAGATTATTGGAGGACAAATTGAGGACAATAAGTTTCAGCTGACCGAATTCAGGAGGGATTTCACCAGAGAAATGGTTTTGAGACAAATCTAAATAACGCAGGTCAGGTAAAGACCCAATCTCCCTTGGGATCTGGCCAGAAAGTCCATTTCTTGAGAGATTCAAACTAGTCAAAGATTTCCAAGATGGTATCGTGGAAGGGAGTTGACCTGAAAATTGATTCCCGTCAAGCAGAAGATTTGAAAGGTGGGGCAGACTCGTTATTTCCACTGGAATTTCACCAGAAAACAGATTGTTGCTCGCCTCAAAAACAACCAAGTTCACCCAGCTAGAGACTCCAGGAGGAATTGGACCGGAAAATCTGTTGTTATTGAGTTCCAACCTTGATAGATTCCATGCCAGCTTGCTTGGAAGCCCCCCCGAAAACGAATTCTCACTTAACATCAAGTAAGTCATATTGAAGGCTGTCCAAATACCTGCTGGTATCTCGCCTGAAAAGTTGTTACTGTAAAGTTGAACCGTGCGCAAACTGTTGCAATTTCCAAGAGATTGAGGTACCTGCCCAGAGAGATTGTTTTCAGAGGCAACTGCACCCTGCAAGACACCTCCAGCACACAAATTTTCAGGCAGTCGGCCACTAAATTGATTGGTTGAAACATCAAATTCTTCAAGTGCTGAATAAAGGCCCATTTTTGGTGGCAAGACTCCACTCAAGTTGTTGGTGAAAACCTTAAATGCTCTCAACTCAGGAAGAAGGCCTATACTTGCTGGCACCTCACCAGACAAGTGATTTTCAAAGAGACTCAGAAGTTGCAATTTTTTCAACTTGCCAAAATCTTCTGTAATCGAACCATTCAAATGGTTCATTGCAAGATCAATCTCCACCAAATTTAACGTTTCAACTATCTGAGGTATCTCACCAGACAACTTATTTTTAAAGAGATACAACTTAGTCAAATTCTTCAACAAAAACAACCCACTAGGAATTTTACCTTCCAAATCGTTTCCAGCTAAATCCAAGTGCACAAGACTCGTAAGATTGCTCAAACTCTCAGGGATTTCACCAATCAAATTAGCGAGTTTCATCCACAAGAACCTCAACTTCTTTAACTGACCAAACTCCACTGGAATTGAAGAGGGCACAAAATCAATATACGCCAACGCCATTTCTTCAAGATTGGACAACTTACCAATCTCCTTAGGAAACGTACCGTTGAACTGATTCTGGTGCAGAAACAGCGTTCGCAACTCTGTCAAGTTGCCTATCTGTGGTGGAATATTGCCAGTGAAGTTGTTACCCTGAAGGTATAGATACCTGAGACTTGATAATCTATCAACATCATCAGGTATCGGACCAACAAAATAATTCTGAGACAGGTCCAATTCCTCAAGCTTTGTACAGCTGTACAAAAGTTTTGGAAATCCTCCTGGAATGTAGTTCCAATTCAGGTTGAGATATGTCAGGTTTTTCAGGTCACAAACTGATGCTGGGATTGTCCGTGTAATGTCTTTATTACCAAGATCAAGTCCAGTCACCGTGCCTTCGACACAGTACACGTCTGGCCACTCACACGGTGAGGATGATGAGTTCCAGGACTGAATGGACGATGGATTGCCAAGTTGTTGTTTCAGGTTTAGGAGGATAGTTTTTTCTGCGTTGACATCCTGGGAAATTACTTTGAAGGGCAGGGAAACCAGGACTAGAATGGAGAGGAGTAGGAGGGGTAGTTCGGACATCTGGAATGGTTTCAGATGGTTTTTCCGGCTGAGTTTATTTTGCCGGGAAGGGAAGGGGGAGGCTTAACGGCAGGGTTTGAAATTTGGTTGGCATTTGGCAAAGGAAGATGAGAAGAAAGGTTGGCTATATATACTCGTGGTCTGTTGTGGTGGGCGTACTGACACTGAGAGTGACTATAAATAATTACAACAGCACCATTGCTGAGAGTGCTGCGAGGAGTAAAGTTTTTGGTGGATCAATCTTCCAAATGATTTTGTTCTGGAGAACCTAGCTTGGGAAGTGATTTTGGGGTAGTTTTGAGTCCACATGGTATGAGCAAATGGTATGGAGAATCTCTTGATAACATGACATAGCCCACAGCAAACCAAATTGTGGGCTGGAAAAATTCTGAAATTCTATCTAAGAAGTCAACAAACTTTGGTGGTAAGGGAGACATTAGTTTGTTCTAGAAGCTCATCTCTAACCCTGATGATCATGTTCTTTGTTGACTGAAGCACCGAGCTTCAACATGTTCGGATAATTCTGTAGTTATTGGGTTGCTTATGGATGGTATTGTAAAGGAAACGAGCTTCATGATTTCTTTAGCTCGATCACAATGGATAGTTGTAGAATGTTGACTAATCTCATCAATTAAAATCCTTGGTAAAAAATCATGACATTTTTTCTTAACACGAGACTTCTTGTGGGGGAGGAGGCTTTGCTGCCAAGTTGAGAGTTACATAACTTCTGCAATTTTCTATGTCTAGAAGGATATGCAAAAACCCATGCTCTTTAATTGCGGTGATTGCCACATTTTGAAATATATTTTCCGGCCACATATGTTTGCTTGTGCTTGACTTCAAACCGTGGCGTACACGCCGCGGTGTCATATTTTTCTTTTTATATAATAAATATATTTAGATGTTGGAATCACTTTTTTTTTTTTAATAAAATCTATTACTCGAGTCATAAACTTAACTAGACTAAATAAGATATTTTTATCTTAATTAAATAAAAAAATAACAATAACAAATAGATCAAATAAAAAAAAAGATCAATAAATATAACTTAAAAAAATCATTTTTCAAAAGAAAAAAACAATCTAACTTAATTCCTAGCCAATTAAATATGAATAGATAGAATTAGATAACAAAGGATAAAAAAGGGACTCGAGTCAACCCGAGTTAGTATGACAAACATGTAACCTGGGTAATAAGGGTCAAGCTAATCTGAGTTAACCTGCCTAACCCGTGATTCATGTCATGAGATCAAGATAACTTGATAGAAAAGAAAACGAAGAAAATTACAAAACCCATTATTTTAAAAATCAATTTCAAATGATGAAATAAAAAAAAGCAAAATAAAATAAAATTGTCAACCCATGTTAACCTTTCAAACTCGTGACTTGGGTCATTAGACCGAAAGTTAGAAGTGTTAAAAAAATAGGTCCATCTGTAATGTTTGCATTATCTGACATGACCCAATCTGTCATCGGATAATGTGGATATTATAGATGATAATAGGTCAAAAAATTTAAGAAACGACTATCACGGATTTGATGACGGGTTGAGATTTTTGAAACCTAGTCAACCCAACCCAACCCAACCCGTATACCTTATAACAACAAACTTAATTTGTTGTTAAGCCAAAATTATTTGTTACAACTTATTACATGTTTTGAGCTAATTTATTGAACCTAAATCTTAGTTCTAATCAAGCCCAATTCATGGATATCCATAATTTCCATAAAAGGTCTAATTTAATATATCCAACTCACTCGGGTCTAGAAAATTTTGAATGGGTTGAGTTTATAATTCGTAAAATATTAGAAGTTAGGTTGGATACAATTATATGGTCAAACTTGACCCAAATATATCAATGAACACCCCTACTGGAAGCATCCTATTTAAAAAACCACAAAACCTAATTTTCAACAAATTTAATGTTGAAGGATGAATTAGAAAAAAACTCAATTATATAAAAGGATTCAAAACAAAAATAACAATTAAAAGAACGAGGATCAAAATTGAAATAAACAACAAATTAGAGGACAACTACAAATTTTTGATTGAATGATGAAATTAAAAAGAAAATCAATCTAACAAAAAGATAAAAAAATCAAAAGAATAAGAACCAAATTGAAAAAAAAAACATATAAAAAATTGATGAGATTAAATGATGAAATTGAAAACAAATCAAAATTTTACAAAAGGATCAAGAACAAAAATTAAAAATCAAAAGAATAAGGATTGAAGTTGAAATCTCAATAAATAAAAGAACAATTCTGAAATATTAAATGTCCAGCGCGAATATCAAGGATAGAAAAGGTAAAAAAAGAAAGCATAAACTGCCTTACCACCTCCACGACAATTCCATCAACACAGTGGTAGGGAATTTCTGGTTTCAGGAAACGCCGAACACGCTGCTAGAAGACCGCGAGTGCTAGTTACTTTTGGTTTTTTTAATTATATTTTATATTTATTAAAATATCAAATTACACCCAAGTCAAATTGATTCTAACTAAAAAACCAGGTTGAAAAATATGAAAAAACCCTTGGATATTAGTTTTAAAAATCTAGTTTTTAAGAATATTTTAGTTATTTTACCGTGCTCAAGAAATGTGAAAAGATCAAGTTGTGCTCAATCAATATAATAATAATTAATGAAAAGAATACACTAATCCTGATAGCCAATTTAATGATTTTTTATGGGAATGCCAAAACTGCAATTAAACTATTTTAGTGAACAATGATCTCTGTCAAAGTAAATAATGTTTTTTCTATTCCGAATTAGATCTTGTTAATTAAAATAATAATTGAAGGGAAAAGATTAGTTGACAACATATCATCATTGAATAATTTTTGACATCATGAAAAAAAATTTGAATATACAAGGATATATGTTTAGGAGTAGGAAAATTCGAAAAAAAAACATTGTGCACCATTAATTCAAATTATTATCTTAAATAAGAAAATAATCATATGGTCATATATTAATTACAATAGTAATGAGTATGTCTCTAATACTCTTGGAGCCTTATCGTGACTGGTAACGAAGTAGATTTATTTTTTCATACTTGTTTCAATCCTTATAAGAAGGCCACAAGAAAATAACTTCTTGTAAGGATGGATGGATAATATATTTAGTTTATTACTGTAATGCATAATGCCTAAAACATATAAGTTTTAATTTATTACTTGATTGAAAAAAAAAAAATTAAATAAACTTGTATAAAAATTAAAACAAGATTCTATCATGCATACTAATTATATACTTAAAGCTTGCAATTGAGATCAAAATAAAATCCTAACATTCATACAAAGAATATAATTAAATATTATACTTAAACTAAAACAATGTACGACACTTATTAAAATGTTTAGAATCAGATTCAACTGAAAATTTGTTGCTATAAAAGATCAATTATTTACTCTTTAGACTCTCTTGCTCTTCTCTTGGTGCAAATGAAATGATGTCAATATACCTCCTAGAATTCCAACAATACCATATTGTCTAGTTGCGCTTATAAATAAGGTCCAAGAACTTTAAAAATGTAATTCAATGTCTTTCTACAATAACATAATTAACCTAAGCTTAGAGTAGAAGAAAAATTCAAGAAGAAACATAGCTTAAAACAAAAGAAGGTAATTTGAAAAACAAACTATGTTTGTAACATTCTCAATTCCAGAACTGAATAAGACAATTAAAATTACATGTACCTAGAGTTGGTGGTACATTTAATTTATACGTAACACCCTTAGAGATGGAAGTACACCCTTAGGTTCAATTCACCGGCCTGATCCTTTCCACAATCTCAAATGGGCCGATGTATCTTGGGACAAGTTTCCCTTTCATTCCAAACCGAATGATGCCCTTCCACGGTGCCACTATAAATACCCCATCCATTCCTCTTTCATGGTCGGCTGGAAATTAAAGAAAAAGGGGGGGGGGGCAGTGGAAGAGTGCAAATTTTCTTCTTCAAAAGAAAAGGAAAAACATCAAATCACTTAGGAATACATTTGTAGTAACTCCAAATAGAGAGGACAACCAATAAAAAGGGTTCTAACAAGGATAAAACAAGTGCAGAAGTGAAGAAAAAGAGGAAAAAGAGGCTAACTGCATGCTTGAGAAGAGGGGCCAAAGTATTCAATTTACATGAGCTGAAATTCTGAAATTTCTTAAGGTATGGACACTAGACTTGATTGTATAAAACAAGTTAACAATTAAGTAGGAATTATGCACAAATTTCAGATTTTATAAATTAGGGTTCTTGAAGAAAAATTCCTTAGCACTGTTGACACCAACTTAATCGGTCGATGCCATTAAACTATTTTCAACCCAAAATAATCAATCAATTGCTCTCCATCACACTTAGAGATGTTTCCGGTAATGCCAATGCCAAGTTCTCTCGACACCATTAACTTCCTCCTTAGGAAGTTAATCAAGTTATTATGGGCTTGCCGATACCAATATTATTCGTCAGTATCATTAACTATTATTGATACGAATAGTTAATCAAGTTTAATATTCATTATATTTCCATCAAGGTCATGCTGATGTTAACAATATTTGTTAACATCATTAGTCGCCCCTATTCGAGGTCGGCTACTCAAGTCCATAGGCGGTCGTTTTTTTTATATACACATAATATAGACCCATATTCGAACTCCAAATCCCAGAGTTTACGATCAAAATTCAGATTTCAAATCCATGTCTGTTTCACCGTATCTTTCCTTTCTTTAGTCATATTCATGAATATGATTTCTAGCATGAATTTGAGTACGAAGTTTATTATCAACCAAGAAGAATATAGGTGTGGGATGCCTACTTGACACCTACCTGCCACCAAGAAGAATTAGGGGATGATTTTGTGGTGATTTGTTGAGAGAAATCATGGCTAGGTGATTGCCATTAATGTTAGAAATGAGGATGTTTGTTCTCCTATTTACACTATAAACAGGCACCATGTGTATAAGCAAAGTAAAGCTAATTGAGAGGAGAAAATAAGAGGCAGAGAGTTGTCTTGGCAATAACAGTAATTGCCTTGGCATCAACTTGTAGTGACAGGTTGAGTGAAAGAGATGAGAATTGAGTTCAGTTTCTTTCTCTTGCATTGTTGTGTAATTATAGTTTTCTCTATACCTAATAATGTTGGTTACTCTATGGACAAAGACAAGATGTCAAACAACGTTAAGATATCATGTTCATCTTTTGGCCCAATATCAATTTGATTCTAACAAATGGTATCAAATCTTTAGTGAAGAAATATTGTGTTTTGATCTTTATCTATAATTAAAAGTACTCAAAAAACTATTTTGAATATATCATTGTGTAAAGGAAGCCATGTGAAACAAAACAATGAAAACAATATGCAAATAGGAGCTATAGGAGCCCACACACGCCTCCATATGCAACAAACTAGATTGGTCATGCACAACGATACATCTCCATGCACTTTCTTCACCTGAATGAAATTGACCTGACCCATAACTAGTGATCTGACCTATATTTATAACCCGGACATTAGGATGTGAGGTCACTAATAACATCATCATAGCCACATCAACATCTATGTCTTTAACACGTGTCATGACACATCATCAATTGTTCGAATACCATTTCATCGGCTTAGCTAAAGTTGAGCCAAGTTAAGCCAAGCCAAGCCAAGCAACAATAAAGCCGAGCCAAGATGCATTGGAGCTGAGCCAACTATATTAAAGTCAACTCGAGGGTAGTGATCTAGTGTGTGTGATTCTACAAATAGCTAATATGTGATTCAATCTAGGTTATTTATTATTACAAAATTGTTGTGATCATAAGCCATCTCAATTGTGATTTGGGTGAATTTTTCTTAATAATATTTATATTTGTTAAATTACAAAAATACCCCTAAATGTAGCTAAATAAAATTCCACTTTTAAAGGCATATAAGTCATTTTATTGTACATTTTAAAATGTAAAAAAAATATACTTAATTGCCTTTTTAAAATTTGGTAATGACCAATAGACTCTTATGAGATTACCAAACTACCCTTAATAATAAGTTATTTGGTTGTGTTTTGGAAGGGCAAAGTGAGCATTTCACTGTGGATTGCTATAGTAAAATACGCATGCCTTTTAGATTTTCTATTAATTAATGGGTGAAATTCTTTTAAAATGAACAAAGAGAGGATAATATTGCAGGTATCACTAAGGTAGGATATGGATATTGTCCCGAGACAAAAAAACAAAAATAGTGGAGACATAGAAGACAAGATAAGACAAAAAAAATAGATAAAGAAAGAATTGTGTTTGTTAGTGATGTACAAGACAAAGCGATTGTCTTTGTATCTTATTTGGGTATTATGGACAAAACAAAACAAAATATAAAAAAGTCTATTTTATCCGTAATATGTATTGTTGTCAAACTTACGTATTTTTTTAAATTTAGATATTATCTTGTTTTAATTTAGTTTATATTGAGTATTGAAATTAATAATATTATAATAACCCTAATTATAAAACCAGGATTGACTTGACTTAGGACTTAGGACTTAGGCTAGCTCAAGTTTAAGAAAAAAAAATGAATGATTGATTCAACCTGACCTGGTAAAAAACCTAGGTCAACCGAAGATAAAACATGAGTAAAAAACTCATTGACTTCTTGAAAAAAAAATTGGTCAAGACAAGGTTACTTTGATTATTTTTAATTTTTTTTTTTGGTTTGCTAGGTTGAACCTCCTAACCAGTGACTTGAACCTTGTATTGGGTTGAATCTCGAGTAAGGTTTTAAAACTATGATAATAACCACTTTTATTCATGCATTGACTCGAGTTAACCCGTGTTGACCTTTTCGACCAGTGACTTAGGTCTTACCCCAGTTGATATGTGAGTCGGGTTTTAAAACTATGATAATAACACCTTTTATCTTTATATTGACCCAGGTAAACTTGGGTTGACTTTCTTGATTTGTTACTAGGCCTTACCTTAGGTTGACCCCAGTTGAAACAAGGTTTGTGATAATTGAGAGGCTTAACCTAATGAGATAGCCACCTCTGCTATTTATATAATTAGGGCAGTACATGTGTTACGGTGTAGCATACTACACACGATAAGTCAATACATCAATAATATAATATTTCCTATTCCAACACATTCCATAATACACCCCCTCAAGCTGAAGGTGGGTTATCCACATGAAGCTTGGAACGTAAAAGAGCAAATGTAAAGTAAGAGTGTGGCTTAGTAAGAACATCTGCTAATTGATCTTTGGAGGAGATGAAGCGAATCTAAATCTTCTTTTTGGCTACCTGGTTACGAACAAAGTGATAATCAACTTCAAAATGTTTTGTTCGAGCATGAAAAATCAGATTAGTAGACAGATAAGTAGCACCCAAATTATCGCACCAGATAGTAGTAACATAACTAGGGGAAAAACATAGATCTGTCAGAAGATAACATAACCAAAGAACCTCACCAGTACCATCAGCTAAAGCTTTATACTCTACTTTAGTGGAGGAGCGAGCAATAGTGTGTTGCTTCACAGATTTCCATGAAACAGGTGTGGTACCAAGAAAATCAATATATCCACTAGTAGATTTTCGATCATCAACACTCCACGCCCAATCAACGTAAGTGAACCCATGAAGTGATAAAGAGGAGCCATGAGTAAGGTGGATGCCATAAGATGAAGTACCTTTCAAGTAGCGTAAGATACGTTTAACAACAGCCCAATGACTCTCAGTAGGAGCATGCATAAACTGACAGAACTTGTTCACAACATAAAAGATGTCTGGTCTAGTAAACATGAGATACTGAAGAGCACCAACAATTTGTCAAAAGCGAGTGGGATCCGAGAATAACACAGTAGACAACATATCAAGCTTGGAAACAAAGGCTGGTGTATCGACAGGTTTACAGGATGACATACCAACATGACAGAGGATATCAAGAACATACTTATGTTGACTTAGCATGAGTCCCATACTGGTAGGAGTGACCTCAACTCCCAAAAAATAATGAGCATTGCCCAAGTCGCAGAGCTTAAATTCTGAACTCAGTAAGGTAATAAGACAATGAATTAAGACAGAGTTGTTACCAATAAGCAGGATGTCATTGACATAGACAAGCAGATAACAATATTATGATTCCTCGTCAGAACAAAGAGAGAGGTATCAACCTTGGAAGCCTGGAAACCAATAGTCTAAAGGAAGTCACTCAAGCGAGTGTACCAAGCCCGAGGGGCTTGTTTTATACCATACAGAGACTTGTGAAGAAGACAAACATGATTTGGCAAAGCAGAGTCTACAAAACCTGTGGGTTGTGCCATGTAAACAACCTCTCAAAGTGAACCATTGAGGAAGGCATTGTGGACACCAAGTTGTCGAATCTACCATCCTTTGGACACAACAATAGCGAGAACTAACTGAACAGTAATCGGTTTAACAACAAGACTGAAGGTTTTTGAGTAATCAATACCTTCTTGTTGAGTGAACCCACGCGCAACCAAGCGAGCCTTATAGTGGTTAATAACACCATCAGCTCGGTGCTTTATTTTAAACACCCATCGGCAGCCAACCACTTTCATGGAGGGATCAAAAGGTACAAGGACCAAGTACCATTGGTATGTAAAGCTGCAATTTCAGACTTCATGGCAGCATGCCAGCATATAAAACGGTCGGCCTCCTTAAAATTAAGAGGTTCGAGAGTGGAGGGAGACATTACCCGTGAAGCTGGAGGCTATGACAAAGAAGCAGCGACTGAAGTGATGTTGTTAGTCCTGTTATGTCTGGGATGCAACACCATGGGGTGCTGTCGCTGTGCTGAAGGAGCAGAGGTCTGAACAGGGGACTATTGCCGCGGAAGAGTATAACTGGACAGATCAACACAGAGGTCCAGACCTGGTGAAGATACAGTAGATGATTTGGATGGAGAGGTAGAGCTGGATGACCGTGCTAGAGAGACAGTAGCTGGAGGAGAAGCAGGCACAGACAGCGCCGGCATTGCAGACCCTGTACCTATAAAATGATTAACATATATAAAGGCAGATGATGGTAAGGGGACAACGGGGTTAGAGGAAGTGGGTGGTGGGGCTGATGGTGTGGTAAACGTAAAGAAGGTGAGCGAGGGAAGGTGTGTGACAGTGGTAGGCAGATGGGTATGGCTGGTGGGTGGAGGGAGATGGGCAGACTCGAGAAACAGAAACACGTGTTCATTAAATCGAACATGACAGGAGATGTAGAGACACTTAGACGATAAGTCCAGACAACGATACCCTAGATGAGATGAACTATATCCTAAGAACATACATGGAGTGGAGTGATAATCTAACTTATGAGCATTATAAGGTCGAAGGAAGGGAAAACATAGACATATAAAAGTACATAAAAAATCATAATTAGGTGGTTGATGAAGCAAACATTCAAAAGGAGATTTGTTGTGCAAAACCGGTGCGGGCATATGATTAATGAGGTAAACAGAGGTTTCAAAAGCGTAAGTCTAAAATTTTAAAGGTGCCTTACACTGACCAAGAAGGGTAAGACCAGTTTTAACAATGTGACGATGATGATGCTCAACAGTACCATTCTATTCATGTGTATGTGGGCATATGAGGCGATGATGAATACCAATGGTTTTAAAGAATGAATTTAATTTATGATATTCACCACCCTAGTCAATTTGAACATATTTAATTTTATGAGAGAATTGTCGTTCGACGAAGACTTGAAATTGATGAAACACACTGAAGACATCATATTTGAGGACAAGGGGATAAAACCAGATAAATTTCGTATGCGCATCCACAAAAATAAAAAATAACAAAAATCATCCAAAGATAATAGAGGAGCAGGACCCCACACATCACTAAAAACAAGTTGAAGAGGAGCAGATGTTTGATGACCCGTAGGGCCTACCGACAGACGAGATGATTTTCCTAACGGACAAGCTTGACATTGAAAATTTAAAGGACGAGAAGTACATACAACCTTTTTATTTGATGCTAAGAGACTCAGAACACGAGACTAGGATGACCGAGGCGACGATGCCAAACATTGGCAAAAAAGCCTGGGGAAGACACGTGGCAGAAGACTCAGTAAGGATATAAAGAACATTTTTACTCTGACGTGAAAGAAGAACTGTCTTGGTTATGAGATCCTTGACATAAAAAAAGTTGAGTGAAACTAAAAAAAAGACACAATTTTCACAACAAAATTGTTGAACAGATAAGAATCTTTTCTTAATTTTTGGAACATGTAGAATATTAGACAGAGTAAAGGTTCGTTTCGGAGTATGCAAAATTTTATGAGCTGTATTAGATATAATAAGTCCCTTACCATCACTAACATACAATTGATCATTATCAAGATAAGGGTCTGCATGAGTCATATTGGCAATGTTTGGAGTAACATGTTGATTCGCACCTGTATCGAGGAACCAGGTGACAGGATTTGCTGCTGAAGCATCATTAAAGGAGAGGTTGGCCGAGGCTTGATTCCCATGATGCACAAGCTGAGAGCAATGCTATGCAGAGTGTTCAATGTTGCTGCAAAGTTGGCATTTAATCTGCCGAGGCCACTGATGTTTCCCTCATTATTTCCGCTGGTGCCAATTGCTGCCATAGCTCCTGATGTTCTGGTAGATAGAGCTCCCACTGTTTCCACGATAAGGCTGGGCAAGGTACTAGTTATAATTGCTACGAGAGTTACTTCTCCAATCTCCTCTTCTTCCTCTATCCCGATGAGAAGAGGAGCCACTACCATTAAATCTAGCAAAGGCACGTTGTGTAGCATATGCAGATGGAGGGTGTGGGCAGCAATGGTGTAGTAGCTGGAATGGATTGAAGAGAGCTCCTGTGTAAAAATTCATGCATAGACAAGTGACTATGGAGCTCAGAGTACGCAAGAGGCTCAACTTTGGTCGATATAGTTGTAACCAAATCTTGAAATTAACCGCGAAGGCCCCAAAAAACATAGAGATTGAAGTCAGTGAGGGAGATAGGTCTACCTGCTGCAGCTAATTCATCAAATAAACCCTTAGCTTTCTGCAGGTAGAGAGTGACAGTATTATCATCTTAACGAAGATCCTGGAGAGAGCCATGTAATTGCATAATCCTAGAGTTGGATGGAGAGGCAAAGGAACGTTTTAGAGTGCTCTAAACACTTGCCGAAGTTGGGCAATCCACCACAAGGTGAAGAACATCAATGGAGAGGGATGATAGTAAAGCACTAAGTATGAGTTGATCTTGTTGTTTCCATGTGAGAAACGCTTGGGAAGGACCATAATTAATGTTGGTAGAGGCGGCAGTAGAGTGACTAGACAGATCAAGCGGAGAAGGGTAGGAATGCGAGCCATTGACAAACAAGAACACCCCTTGGCCAATCAGATATGGCTTCATCTACATACGCCAAAATAGATAATTGGAATTGGTGAGTTTGAGGTTGATGACCTACTGTATATTTGAGAGGGGAATAACAGTTGCTGTCGTAGCAGAGGGAAGCATGCCTGCATTGATGTTGGGAGAAGAAGCGCTGATATTGGTGTTGAGAGAAGAAGGACTGCTAGTGGTGCCAGCTGCAGCAAAAACTGAAGGATCCATATTGCAGAAGATGAATAGAAAATAGAAGCTGACATCAGATAATTGCAAGGGAGCCGAAACAGTAGCAAAGAAAATGGCAGAAAACGTTGAAGCAGAGAAGCAGTAGCAGAATCAATGTTGCAGAATAGAGCAGAGAAGCAGTAGCAGAAACAGTAATCAACAATAACATGCTGATGGTTGAAGCAGAGAAGCAGTAGCAGTCGGAAATCAATAAAAGAAGCAGAATCAACGTTGCAGATCGTGAGGCTAATTAACAGTAGCACAATGCAGTAATTAACACGCTGATCATAAGGCAGATTAGCTGATGGAGCAGTAGTAATAGAAAATAATTAGAGGGGCTGTCGTTTGAAGAATAATTAGCTGATAAATGAGTAGCAATAGACAACAAACAGAGGAGACAATTTTGTTGCAGTGAAGCAGTAAAGGGGCTGTCGTTTGAAGAATAAATCTGTTAAGATAAATTGGCTCTGATACCAAGTTAAATCAAGGTTTGTGATAATTGAGAGACTTAACCTAATGAGATAACCACCTTTGCTATATAATTAGAGCAATACATGTGCTATGGTATAGCATACTACACACGATAAGTCAATACATTAATAATACAACATTTCGTATTCTAACACATTCCATAATAACCCCTGGATGAAGTTTTTAAACATTGATAATAACCAATTTTTATGATGATTTGAGTAAACTTGAATTCACCCTTTTGACATATGACCGGAACCTTACCTCTAGTTGACTCTTGAGTCAAGTTTTAAAACTATAATAATAACCATTGTTTTCTTATATTGACCCTGGTAAATGATCAATCCCACTAATGACCCGAGCCTTGCCTCGGGTTGAATCCCAATTCAGGTGTTGCGATATCACGGTCGTACAAATTAATTACCCTAGCTTAAATAAACAAGATAGTATAGACAAAGTAAGGGGTCGATCCCACGAGGAAGTTTTAGTTCGGATTTTTATGTTATATGATATGCAATTGGGGGGAATTTTGAGATTATCTAGACTATAACATAATTAAACAATCAAGCTAAATTAAATAAATCAAAAAACTATTAAGAGAACAAACCTTGGTTTCAAATAAACATTCACCTACAGAAATCAGAACCGATCATTGAAACGAAACATCAATTTATATTCTAAATCTTTATCTTTTCTTAACATTGGTTAATTAATAGATCTACCGTATAATTAACCCTAACAATAAAAAAATCACAATGTTCGCACTAGTAATTAAAATTCAATGGCAGCCTTAAAAACTAGATAAATTGATTAATCTAGACAACATAATTGTTCGCAGTTCATGTTTGATTTGATCGAATATTTTTCCTAAGATTAATAACATAGATCCGCTACGATTATTAAACTTAGTTGCTTCACAAGTTCATATATCACAACTCCGGGTTTGATAGAAAACTTAGCAATAGATTGTTCATAATAATAACTTAGAGTCCGCTCTAGCAATTAAAATAAACAATCCTAAGAAATAAGAATAGGAAAACAAACATATTCATTCATCATATAAACTGAGAAGAAAAAGTAAAATAAATCTCATAGTTTTTGAAATCCGAAGGTTTCCGTGTCCTTGTAACTAAGAAAAAGAGTTTAGCCTTACATGTCTATTCAACAACTAATCAAAAAGAAAAAAAGAATTTATGATTTCAGGTTTTTTAGAGGAAGGTGTGTTTTTTTTCTCTTGGCTGGCCACCCCCTCTTCCTTTCTCTTTCTTTTTATTTGATAGGAAACCCTAATATCTCTTTTTTAGGTGTGTTTGATCGAATGTCCTCTATTCAGGTGTGTTTTTTTTATTTGATAGGACTATTTTGTAGGAAAGAGTATTAGGGTTTTCTGATTTAAAACTATGATAACAACCTTTTTTATTCTTACGCTGACTCAGGTCATGGTATCCGAATTAAATGCAAATATTGCATTTCCATCATTGAATGCAGATCATGTCGAAATTGGATCCAGGCCATAGATTGTTCGAGACTAGATTTGAGGCACTGAAGGGTTGGACTAGGACTAAATTCAAGTTCTTAGTGCTTGGTTTGAGATCTGAATAGAGGAGCCCAGGGTCACTATAAGATCAGATCTCAAGCACCCAAGAGTTAAGTGATACTGAATTGAGGCATCTTGGATCGAAAGGCATTTGAATTTCAGAAATTAAGCAAAGACTAGTTTCAAAGTATTCTAATTCGAGATGAGTACGATCAAAATTGAGTCAAAACTAAGAGTTTGTTTGGAAGTGTGGTTGTGGTTGTTTTTCACTTAAAAATGCATCAAAATAATGTTTTTTTTAAATAATTTTTGACATCAGTGCATCAAAATAATCTAAAAACACAAAAAAAATATTAATTTGAAGTAAAGAAAAAAGAAAAAATAAAAAAATTTCAATTTTTTTCAAAAACATTTTTAAAATATAAAAACAAACAGAAAAGTAATAAATACAACCATGCCATCAAACTTTGAATAACACGAGTATCAATTTACTAATTCAGGAATCCAATTGAGACTAATTGCAATTTTTGAAAAAACAATTTATGGAAAAACGAACCAAACAAAAGAATGACAAAAAAGAAAAAAAAGTATAGACACAACTTCTTCGGTGATATTTGAAAGTATAGTAGCAGTTATTTATCAAAGTATTTTTTATTTAAAAATACATTAAAATAATTTTTTTATATTATAATTTTTTTTGATATTAACTTATTAAAATAATTTAAAAACACCAAAATATATTAATTTAAAAAAAAAAAATTCATTAAAAATCGTCGCAGCGAGTTTTTCATTTTCTGAGAGAGAGAGAGAGAGAGAGAGAGAGAGAGAGAGAGAGTCCTATTCTATAAAGCGTGAAATTGGGCAAATTAAGAATCGTCGTCCTTTTAGATGGGACTCGTGGATTTCAAGTCCTCTTTAATTTCTTATGTTCACGGTTTTCTAAAGCAGTCAAAACACAACGTGCAACTGATCTAATTATTATTATTATTATTATTATTATTATTATTATTCTTTCAAGCAATCTAGAATATTACTTGCAAGCTAATATCATGTGATTGATAGTGTGATAATAATTATTTTTTAAATAATTTTTTATGCTAAAATATATGTTAATGATGTTTTTTTATTTTGTAAAAATTAATTTTAAAATTAACACATTAAAACGATTCAAAACATACAAATTATATTAAATTTTAATTAAAAAATTAAAATTTTTTAGAAAACCGCGTTCCCAAACATGGACAATCTAGGAGTATTTGAAGATGCATATTTTGTTATAAAAAAATCTAAAATCATGAGGGCAATTATTATTTTTTTTTTAAAAATAATTATAACATTCTCTAACAAGCTACTTACCTCATCTATTATAATTAATAATAATATTTTAAATTAGTTAATTAGAAGGCTAAATGAATTATGGGCGATGCACTAACCTATAGGTAAACGTAGGCGTAATTAAGGGTTTTACAAGTGGATGAGTAAAGGGGTCCACTAATATATATATTTTTTTACTTCTAAGTGGTGGGTAAGCTAATTATTCGACTAGTTTCAACAATATTCTACATTACTTGAAATAAAATAATAATAATAATAATAAAATAATAATTAGATCAGTTGCACGTTGTTTTGACTGCTTTAGGATGTGAACACAAGAAAATAAAGAGGACTTGAAATCCACGAGTCCCATCTAAAAAGACGACGTTCTTAATTTGCCCAATTTCTACGCTTTATAGAATAGGACACGCAAGATTGCATTACAGATTTACAAAAGCTTAATACATTTTTCTCTTGTTGGGCAGTGGCCGATCCATCTAACCATTTTTTTCTTTCTAAAATGAAATCACGCCATACATGAAGTCAATGAAGATCGATGGCATAACCTCCACAAATTTATAAACTCAAAATATTTGTTGGAAAAATTGCTATAATGTTGTGAAAGTTTTGGACAAAATATTTGTTATTATGTATAATTTTGGACTATTTGGATATTATTTGATTTGGATTGATGTTGTTTGTGATTTGAGATAATTTGATAATTTCTGTTTGATTGTTTTTAAATTGTGATTGCTATTTAAACATTAAATGTTGGTGCATCAATTATGTTTGAGTTTGTGTTGATTTATTAGAATTAACATGAAATTTAAACGAAGTCTGTGAAATTAATAAGATTCGTGTAGATTTTTGGTGTTGCTTGGTTTTGAGTTGATGAACGATAATTTGTCTTGAATTGATATCATGTTTAAAATAACTTGACAAAAACATTTGCGGCTTGCCAAACATGGTCTTAATCCGGTTTTTAATATATTTTTTTAATTTTTAAAAGATCATTTTGCAATTAATTTTGAGTTCCCCACTTTTTTTACCCTCTATATTTAATATTTGAAATTGTGACCTATACATGAGGTTTTGGTATTAAATAAACAGGTTCTCTCAACAAAAATCTCTCTTTCAAAAATACAATTTTATTTTAAATTGTATACGGTCAAATCTCTCAAAAATAGAAAAAATATATTTGCATAAATAATAATAATAATAATAATTCAAGAGAAATAATAAAATCTTTTTACCGAGAATGACTTTTCTTAAACCTTAGACAAACCAACATTTAGAAAACACAATAATACCTTAGTTTATATAAGACAGATAAATAAAGCATCTTATCTTAGGTAAGATGTAGTAGTGGTGATACGCTCTCCTTATATACACAACAAGTCCCATTATCCAGACTCTAAAATCAATTAGGATATCTAGTGATCAAAATATTAGGTGGAGACTCTATCTTTTTTTAACCGATAAAAAACAAGAATTTTTTATTTTTTTCATCCACATCCCAAAAATTCCGGTTTGAAAGGACAATCACTAAGACAACACATGCATATGAAAGAAGATAGAAACTTAATATGTCTCTATATAAAAGGAATTGTTTCAAAATTCATACTAATATGATTTGTTTTCTCTTTTTCACACAAAGCAAAGAAGGTACAGAGGTGAAACATGCGAGGATGATGTCGTACATTTCAAGTTCACTTTGTTACTCCTTAGATTGCGCAAGGATTAGAGGCTCGGAGACCTTGACTGGCACCAGTAGCTGCGGCTAGAGATACAAGGAGGCAAACAATGGTTCAAAAACTCAAGGCCCAACCACTTGATGCTTACCTGTTTGATCCTTTTCTGGGCAATCTACACAGGGAAATAGACTGTTGTAGGCCAATATACATTGGCTCCAAGAAGTCCAAGAATGGTACTGAAGAATGACAATGCCATGACAAAAAATTGTTCTCCTTGCAAAGTTGATGCTCAAAGGCAACGTCATTTTTGTTGCTAAGGTTGAAGGGTTTTCCTTTGCTACAAACCTTGATTGCGCAAGGATTCAACTGCACCAAATACAAGCCGGAAGAATTGAATAATGAGCTAAACAAATTTGACCCAATATATATATATATATTTCCCCCAAAACATGAGATGAAAATGATTGTTCAGTGTAATTCTACTCCGTATAGTAGTAAGGATACATTAAGCACCTGATATGCACCCACTGCGTGCACAACAACGCAGACATGGGTCAAAGCCAATCAACCAAGGGTGGCCTGTGAAATCCAGATATCATGTTTTTTGATGCATTGTTTCAATATGAAAATACTTTTTGATTAATCATTTGGTTTTATTTGTATAAAATATATTTATTATTAATAAATGTTTTTCAATTTTATAATTTATTAATAAATTTAGAGTAAAATAAAACATATGAGATATAAATATTTTGCAAAAGAAATTATAAAGTTGTTATAATTATGAGATTCTTATTGCATCAAAGCATTGTTCTTAAATGTTTTTGGTATATTAAGAACAAACATTAATTAGAGTTATTGAAACTGAAATATATTATGTTCTTTCATTTATTAAAGCAAAAGATTGTTCTTATAATTTGAGGTATGAAAGATACATGAAACTAACATGTAGGTGTTTGTCAGATGACATGTACACTGAACTGACCCACATAAGAATTTCATATAGAGAGATCACTTTTATCTATGGAAAAACTCACGTGATAGTTGTGTAAGTAATTTTTAGATTTGAGATCACTAAGTTATCTTATATATAAAATATTATGCTTTAATTCTGACCATATGTTGTCCTAATCAAGGGCAACAAACAAGTAAATATTGTGTATAACATAAACTATATGAATGTGTTTGAGTAATTAAGAGTAAAGATTCATCACCCTAGGTAAATTAGAAAAAAATATTACATTTGTTCTAAAATAATATTGATTGTAAATCCTTGGCCAAGATGAAACGAGACTTGAAAAGAGTTATCGGGACATTCTTGATGAATGGATAGTAATTACATCGAGAAACTAGTCACTAAAAGGTTAAATCAAATCACTTATGACTTTTCTAATATATGAGGGATTATGACATGTTGCTAGACATTGTACTTGATCTTTAAATATAAATCAATCAATTATTGAATTGATAATAAACTAAATTGTTTAATTTATTTAATCCTATTTTATTTAGGATTATGATTTATATTTAGGTCAACTTATTAAGAAATCTAATGAGTCACACACATAAGAACCATTTGTCAGAACTAAAATGAGATGATTAATCAAGTGTAACTTGATTACAAAGAGGCATTTGCCATTCATTTAGGCATCTTAGTTTTCATATCAAGATCTTTCTCTTACTTTCTTTCTTCGTATTTTTGTAATGTTCAAGTTTTATTTCATGTTATATTCTCATTAATATCTTGTTTATGCTTATCATTTTCTTTAGTATACTTAGTTAATTTATATCATAGCTATGTTCTTATCTTGTTTATTTATGTTTTTCTTCTTCATTATGTTTAGTTAAGTTTATTTTCTCCAATGTGAAAATGTTACAGTAATGGTGTAAGAATAAGTATAGTACGAACTCAACATGGACTTTAATGTTTATATTCAAGAAAATTGCTATTAACATATTTTATAATTGTTATCTTACTCATTCTTAATATATACCCTATTTGTTAAGTGTTGAGTCTAGATTTATGGTGTACAACCCTTGGCTCAACAAATACTTGATTCTTTCATAGCCTACTTATGGATAACTGGCACCTGTGCTATTAAAGAAACTCAATTTGTTATTGACATAAGTTAGCGCCATGAATACTTGATAATATTTACAAGAATTGATGTTACTTAAATAAGATTATTAACGTGACCATGTTAATAACTTAAAATGAGCCATCAATGATAAATTATTCGATTGGAACCTCTTTTATTTGTGGTTTCTAGTTGAGTAATAAAAAAAGTTTGGACTATACTTATTTTAAATACCATTAGTGGATCCTCTAATCCTAACAATTGTTTTATCTTTGTTTAATCTTTACATTAATATCACATCTCAAAATTCCCTTAAACTCTGTTTTTTTTTTTTATTATTATTATTATTATTATCTATGGTTCTGTATCCTTAACCTCCCTATGGATTGACATTACTCTAGCCGAATTATTTATTACTTTGACACTCCTATACTTGGAAGAAGACATCAATCATTTTATCATGTCAATTTTTGGGCGCTGTTGCTAGGGAGGTAAGTTACTGTACAAACTATAATTTTTTTTCTTATATCTTTTATTTTATCTAATTTATTTTTTTCTTCTTCTTTTTTTTTCTACACTTGCATGAGAGTTTGGTCATGCATATTAAATGGTAGACTTTCTAAGAAACTTTCATCTTCTTTAAAAAACATGGTTGAAAAAGATAACCAGTCACTTCATAATGATAATAATTGTCTTAGAACACTTAGAGGTCACATGAATCCAATAAGAACAAATGCACCATCATGTATAGTTTCCTCTCATGATACATCTCACTTCAATTTTAAACCAAGTATTATTTAACTTTTACCAACTTTTCATGGCTTACATCTAGAAAATCTATAATTGCATTTAAGCGAATGTGAAGAGGTTTATAACACGTATAATGACTTAAATTGTAGTTTGAATACTATCAAATTAAAGCTATTTTCTTTTTTCTTAAAAGATAAAGGTAAAACATGGCTACAAATTTTAGTTCAAGATTTATTTGTACTTGGGATGAAATGCAACAAAAGTTTTTAAAGAAGTTTTTTTCTTCTAATCGAACAAACTCTTTCAAAAGACAAATCACCACCTTCACTCAAAAATCAAGAAAAACATTTTACCAGTGTTGAGATAGGTATAAAGACTTGTTTAATGCATATCCTCACCATGATTTTGAAATATGGAGATTAGTTTCACACTTCTATAAAGGTTTAACACCTAAAGATAACAAATGGTAGAATTGATGTGCAATGTTTTTTAAAGATAAAGATCCTGGTGAAGAAATGGAATACTTAAACTTGTTAGCTGAAAATGCTCAAATTTGGGACACTATAGGCACTTATGAGGCACCGAGTAAAACTCAACCTCATATAACTAGTGGAGGCATGTGCAATTTTAGGGAAGATCATGACCTTCAAGCTAAATTTGCATCTTTAGCTAGTTGAAATATGTATGATGGTAAGTCATGTGATTGCCAAATGTAAATGTGCTAATTTATGACCATGTGATGTATCAGGTGGTATGACCAGGATCGAACCTTCGACTAGATGAGGACACCCCACAGGAGGAACAGGTAGGTGGTTTCCAACTTCTTCTCACATAACATTAAATTCTGAAATGTTTTCATTACGAATGATATAATAATGTGTTAATAAATACCAAGCCCTCTATGAATTGATTGTTTGTGTTTGATGATTAGTATCGACTAATAACATCCTAAATGGATGGCCGAGATGCTTTGATGATTAGTTTCGACTAATGGCATCCTAAGTGGATGGCCGAAATGAATTAATGATTGACTTCGGCTAATGGCATGTAAACGGATGGCCGATTATGTGTAATGATTAGCTTTGGCTAATGCCATCTAAGATGGATGACCGGTTGTGTTCAAGGAGTAGTTTCGGCTAGTAGCTTTTAAGATGGATGGTCGGTTATGTTTGAAAGTTAGTTTTAGCTAATGATATTCGTATTGGATGGCCATATTTGAAAGTTATAATTTAGTTTCAGAAATTGATGTGTTCATGCATACCGAGTTGTGTATGTATCAAGTATATGAAAGAAATATGATTATTACATTATAAATGAAAAGTAACGATAATGTTTCCTTATAACTATTTATTTTCTTATCATAAATTATTTGTAATTCTTATAAATATTTGTACTGCAGTAGGGATGTCACACCAATGATATGCCTAGGAATCCCATTTCATGGGACCATACTTTTGCAAATAACCAAGTAGTCGCATGCTAGATTACGATGTATTTTATATGAACAAAAGTATTAAATGTATAAACTATCATTCAAAACTTTTGTTTAAACTCATAATGATAGTATTATTAGAATAAGAATACAAACCTATGAATATGTACATATAATATAATGTAGACTTGTGAATATGTAAATATTATGTTATGAGTACGTGTAATAACCACTCTATATGAATTGTTGATTTACATTACTCTACATGGATTGTGCCTTGTTAATGAGTAAGGCCTATTTATCAAATTCTGGAATGATATTGTGATGAACGTCGAGAACCTAACAAAAAAAAATTGTAATTGTTTTTTACTATAAAAGGCAAGTTATTACACTATCCTTCATGTTTTCCTTTGTATTCCCTTTCGTGTCCATCATCATGTTAAAAATATTTTCAAACATATTCTTTTTTTATATGCATGACATCCAAATTATGACAGGGGAGATTAGTCTTCTAATAAGAAAGCTCCTAAAAAATACTTTGCTTTACCCATTTATAGAACACACAAAAACCAAGAAACTTCTACTTATCGGATTGAAAATCAAACACAACGCCCTTATAATACGAGACCACATGATACATGTCTTCACCTGACGGTATTAGAGGTGCAATATCCCTTTCAACTCTACCTACAAAAAAGTCATTTTTGTTCCTTTTGTACTTATGACTGGTTGCCAAGAACCTCCGATGATAATAAAAAAGATGTTTTATTACCATTTGTTAAGGTGAAGACCTTGTTATTTTCCATACAGTATGAACATACTAACTTTTCATGCATGCTCTAACTAGAAACCATCTCATACATAGGAAAATAATTATAATGCACATCAAAGCTTTTTTCATCTGATTTTTTTCCGTGAGACATCATACATCTAAGTCTCAAATGACCACAATGATTCAATTCATCAAATCAACAATCAAAGAAAAACATCATATTTCTACCCACACTATTAGAACTAGGTATAATTATAGATAAAAACATGAACTTTGGCTTCATACATACCCATAGTGGCAAGTTATAAAATGTGAGTATCACTAGCCAACAAGAATAGGGTGCAACAAATGACCCAAATGGATTAAATTCATTTGTATATAACCCAAGACATACGTTTTATGATTCAGTTGAAAATTAAGGATGCACCCTATTAAACTGCTTCCAAACTTTATTATGACTCTAATATTCAATGCATCTTGTGAATAATGTCATGTCATAGCATTCTTTGAAGATATGAATAGCCTTTGTAGCTTAGCAATGTTTGGGAAGCATCTTATTTTTCTATATGTGATAAGAGTCCTTCTCCTGTCAGTTTTGGGTTTATACCGAGCATGCCCACATGTTTCGCACTTGTTAAAACCTATATTTTCATAGTAGTACAACATGCAAAACTTTGGACACATGTAAATTTTCTGGTACTTAGGTCAAATTGTTCCACCATGAATTTAGAAGCACAAAAGTTCTTTTTTAGCTTATTCTTTTTAGGTAAAATGTTTCTCACCCATTAGACATGTTGTTATCCACTTTTGACCCTAAAAAAATCAAGAAAATAAAAGGAAAAAAATAAGAAAAGAAATCCAAAATACAAGAGTATATACATGAAGAAAGCTTAGAAGATTGCCCATGTTAGTGGTGAATGATCAAAGTAACAAGTGGAAAAGTTGAAGGACCAAAACATATAATTTTGGCAAAATTAGCAACCCAATTTTGATTGAAAAAAGGTCTCATTGGTGAAAATATTTTTATTTGGGGTAAAGAAATATAAATTTGGATAGGTAAGGACTATATGAGAATTTTGGAAGACTTAATTAATTTTATTGAGGACTTAATTGTAAGAGAAATTGATTTTTGAAGTCAATTTAGGCTTTAATTGAAAGAAATTAAAACTGGCGGTCGAATTGCAATTTTAAAGAGTTAATTTGATCAAACAATAGGCTTAATTGCATAAATATTAAAGCTTGATAGGCAATTAGGGACTTCATTGAAGAAATCCAAAACCAAAGATCAAACTGAAAAACATGTGTGATTGTAGGAGGGTTGAAATTGACCAAATCAAGGGCCAAATTAAAGAAAATTTAATGTTTGATGGTCAATTAAAGGTCCAAGTGCACAAATTAAAAACCAAGAACCAAGATGAAAATGGAGCTGAACTTTGGGGCTAATGATTGGGTTTGACAGGGGTGAAATTGGATGAAATTAAGAGTCTGTGAGACTATTATAGGTGTAATTATAATCAATTGGAAGAATAAGGACTAAAGTGAAAATTTTCAAATCCCAAATTTAAAACCCTAATTTCTAAGGTTTAGCCTAAACAACGTGTCATTCAACCACCGTTAATCTTCTTCTTTTGCAATTTTGGTTGTTGAGTTGGTATTTTTAGGCGAATGAATGTGGTATTTACGACCACCTCTAGGACTATAAACACCACCATTTAATTGAAAAACACCCTCTCTATAAAGATCAACTACTCTCATTAAATATTTATATCATATTTTCTTCAGAGTACTTAACAACATCTTGTTCCGGATTAGCCATCATTGTATTTTTTGATTTTAGACTGATCGGGTTAGTGGTCTCCGATGATGTTTACATCAGAGTTGCTCCGATGTAGCCCTTAAAGTGCTAGGTTTGCTAGGTTTGTTGATGATATTTATCCTTGATTTGCTAGGTTTGTTCATGACCAAAATGAGTTTAAAAAACCAATTTTGAATCCATATTGTATGAACATGTAGACTGTTTTAAGTTGATAGTTTTTGGATTTGGTATCTCATGCATGATTTTGATGTTGTTTATTAGTTCTTTTTATTCATATATGCTTGATTATGGTAATGTGGTTTGTTGGAACTAAAGAAGCATGTTTTAGAGGCATAAAAAGCCATTTTCTAGGTTTGGCGACTTGATCTTTATTTCCAGGTTTGCTAGGTAGTGTTCTTTGTGTTTTTGAGAAGAACATTGCCTTAGCCCTATGATTTAAACAATTTTAGTTCAATTCTTTGCACATAACCCTTTAGGCAACTTGATTAGTCAATAATCTAAGGTTTATTTGCAACAATAACATGTTATTTGCTTCAATAATTAGTCAATGTCTTCATGCATCACTAGTCTATTTGTGATAAATCGCTTTAGAATGAACACTTACAGAAATATTAGGTTAGATGGGACAATAACGACTTATCCTATGATTTTCAATCAAGGTTTAAGTTCGTGAAACTATCAGACTTTTTGCTAAGTGCTTGGACTGGTAGTAATTGATATATATATCATCCCACCACCTATTAAGCCCTCATATTACCTTTACGAGGGTAATCATCGGGAGAACAAGAGACTCTTTTGAGACTAGATAATGCTTACTTCAATATCTCACATAAAAAGACATAGAACCTTCCTGTAGGATATATGTTCCACAATTAAACACTATTGCATTAAGACATGCTCAACACTAAAAGCATATTAAATTGCCGGATTTAGGGTTGATAAAATGGCCACCATTAAAGAGATAACCTTTTTGAATATGGGTTGGATTCTGAATTCTTACAACTATTAGAAGGGGATTGCCTGAGACTAGATGATAGTAAATTACCACCCATTAAAATATGAGTTGCTCTGAAAATGACTTGAAGAAGCTCATCTCACGTATGAAAAACATCCACAAGTATGGGTTTTTGAAGAAATATAAGAGGATAATGGAAATCACAAAGGTGTCCATGTAGAATTCAGAAATACTTTGGAAGAGTATGGTTTACTGATTGAATTTTCTCAAAATCTATACAAAGTCTACTTCCACCAAAGGCATGACAAAGTGCTAACTAAATTGGTCAAATTGATTAAAGTTCCAAATCTCTATAAGATATCGAAGAAAAGTACTAGTACCCTGAAGTGGAAGATGATTGAAAAGGTACTTGAAAGGAGGAAGAATGACTCTAGATATGTTGAACAAAAGGACAAAATACTTGCTTTATAAATCTTCGGGGTTGGTCTTATTTACGAACCTCACTGGAATAATCAGTTTATAGACGACTACAACTTTTATTGCATATGAAAACACTCAGATAAATCCCATTATGGCAATACTAGTAGAAACTATCTTGACGCTCAACCATTGTAGAAAGGTAGGTGAGGGATTAATGAGATGTTGTGAACAACTGTTGTATATATGGTTGATTAGCCATATAAAAGCCGATATTTAACAACTTCTGGTGGTTTGGTAAAAAACCATTAGAGATGGTTAAATAAGAGGAGTGAAATGACCCAAGCGAGGAAAAATGAAAAATAAAATTGTAAGCAATTTCATAAAGATAAGTGAAGTGAAAAGTCCCGTGGATAAGAGCAACATATTGATTGATGAGTTGTGGGAAAAAACGATGGGTGCCTCTGATTGGAGTGACTGAATAAATCAGCTACACATTCGCTTTGGTTGTAAGGCAACTTGGGGGCATACAACATGTGCCGAGAACAACTAGGTTATCCCAATTCTTTGAGTTATTCAAATACCAACTTGCTTTGGAAGTTGTGGAGAACATCAAGCAAGACTAAAAGCTTCTGATATTGGTTAAAAAAGAATCTGATGGTTTAAGAGATCCAGGCACTAGTGAAAAGTATCCAAAGTGGATAAATATATAATTAGTCAGCATCCCATAACTCTTGGATTTAAAGGCGAAACTTTGTAAGCTGTTGAATCAACTAAAAGAAAGAGGATTAACAATGAGAAAGAGTTGAGAGAACAACTGGAAAAGCACTAAATGAAGGTGGGCACTAGTAAAGCCCTTAGGATATCCCTCGAGGAGCAACTCCTCACAAAAGAAAATTGAGAAAGTTTGTAGAGCAACAACTAGAGGAAAAAGACAAGAAAATTATATCATTAAAAAGCAACTAAAAAAGGAAAAGATGGCTATAAACCAAGGCAAAGAAGAGCGAGGAGAATTAGAAACATATTAGATGCAAACTAGTATTAAGCTAGAGGCTTTGAAAACCAATTTCAATGATTGCCAAGAAAGGGTTGATATGTCTTCAAGGACCTAAGCAGAGTTAGAAAGCGAGATTGAGTACTATGAAAGGCTATACAAGAAACATGTGACGCTAGAAAGTGAGTTGGCTGAAGCAAAAGCCAAAGGAAAAGTTGTCAAGGTTTTCAAAAATGATTTGGATAATATGAGAAATGAGATCAACCTACTAAAAAAGTTCAACAAAGAAAAGGCCAAGGCAAAACATTTGGAAGAAAAAATAAACTGCTTGAGTGCCATAACCGGATGATTGACACCAACAACAATCAACTAAATAGGAATAACATGTTACTCTTGGACAAGAAGAGAAACATGGATGAACAGAGTTATCGAGCCTCTATCTATACCAAAAGAATCCACCACAATGCATGGTAGGTTAGAAGGGATGTCCATCGATATCAACAAAGCACGATTAAGACCAATGATTTTCTTAGGGACATAGAAAACAAAGGTTTTGCATTTCTCCCTATAAATGATGATGATGAGTAAACTAACTTTCAAATGTAAAAGTTTTCATCAAGTATTAATGAAAAGGGTTTAGACCTAATATTTTGAGCAATATTTCTTTGTGATGAGTATATTCTTATTAAGTATTGACTCAGACTAAATTATCTCGAAAACTATGAAAGGATCAGAACCTTACCCATTTATACAAGAATGATAGCCATATATCAGCTCGGGGTATAACTAATCCGTATCCAACATACGTCACCATGCATAATCTTAAATCCATATGCATTTATGAATTATGGTATGTGCATGAAAGGTACTCAAAATATAGGTTCCTCTGCTATAGCCTACAATACTAAGCTTCATAAAAGAATGAAGAACAAAGAGAGGGCTCACCTTAAAGCCTACTACCAAAAAGAGCTGGAAGACGTTAAAGAATAATATGGCTTATATGGCTAGCTTACTCAAGCAACTCCTACGAGCATAGTCTGAGGAAGGGACATCCAGTCAATAGTCAACCATGTTACCGCCACTAATAGCTCCAGTTATCCTCGACTCACAAAACTTGGGAGCAAATCCTGTTACTAGACCACAAGGAACAACGAGCATTCTAATGATTTGCCCAATGACGCCTACTCAAGTGACATCCATAATAGATCTACAATGGAGGAATTCAATGAGGTTAAATCCTCCAATCATCCCAAACAAGATAAGTGAGTTGCCTGTAAGAAAAGATTGAGGTTTGTTGAGGGATTTGACGTCTTTAACCCGATTAGAGCAACTGAGATATGCTTGGTACCAAATGTAGTTGTGCCCAAGGAGTTTAGGGTGCCAAAATTTATCGAGTATATGGGACTTAAATGACTTAATACACACTTAAGGTCATATTGCAACAAAATAGTAAAAAGCATACATGACGAGAAGTTGTTTATCCATTTCTTTTAAGACAACTTGATTAGTTCTGCATTAAGCTAGTATATGACCTTGGATAACACAAAGGTAAAGAAATGGAGTGATCTTGCTAATGCATTATTAAAACAATACAACTTCAATATTGACATCGATTCGGATCAGACTAGCTTGATGGTGATGGAGAAGAGCAACAAGGAAACCATATGGGAGTACGCTCATATGTGGAAAAAATAAGGCAATGCATGTACAACCACCTTTGTTGGAGAAAGAGATTGTGACTTTATTCGCCAATACTTTCAAGTCCCTATGTTATAAGCATCTGATGGGATAAGAGTTATTGTTATTGCTAAGAGAATAGTACAATGGATAAAAGCTGGTAAATATCAAAACCTATTAGGAAGAAGGGGTTTATTAGAAGAAAAAAAGGATGTTAAGGTGAGTAATGAGGAAGGAGGATATAAGGGTAAAAAGAATTACCAAACCCAAAATTACTAATGTCAAAGCTACCAGACCCCACCTTCTCAAATTTCTAGTATTAACTTTGCTAAGTCTCTTCTGGTAAACCAGCCCACTAACTTGCTAGAAAACCAAGTCGAAAACAACATAAAAAGAGCCTACTAGAAAAACCAACAACTCCAACCTCTACCTATACCCTTGAGAGAAATGTATGCAAAATTGATAAGCATAGGTCATACAACCCATCTTCCATTTCCACCACTAAAGCCTCCCTTCTTAAATTGGTACAGATTAGATCTAACATGTGAGTACCATGCCAGAAACCCTGGCCATAATATTGATAATTGATCAGTATTTAAGAGGAAGCTCTTGCAATTATTCAAAATAAGATGGATAACCTTTGAAGATACCCCTAACATCAATTCCAACCCCCTATCTAATCAAGCTTCCAATAGCGAGGGAGTAAAAGTCGTAGAGTTTGGAAGAAAGAAAAAGAAGGTTTTAAGGGTAACCATATATAGGTTGTATGACATGTTAGTGCAAACTGAGCGTTTGCTAACAAAAAATGAATCAGGTTAAAAAAAGAGTGATAATTTTTGTAGGTTTTACATAGCAAGAGGACATAACATCGATGAATGTGAAGAGTTTCACTAGAAAGTGATACAAATGATGACTTGTGGTCTATTACAAATAGAGAAGGAGGAAAAGGATGATGTCGTATACATGATAAGTTTCCCAGGGAAAAGAATAGAGATGTGTAGGCTTCAACACACCGAGAGCAATCCACTAAAGCTCGTCCTGACAATGCCTGTTGTTACCTATAATGAGAATTATAATACATTACCTTATAATTATAGAAATTCTCCCAAAATTGAGGGTTCTACTCTTGTGTTTTAGATCGAGATTGATGATTAACTTAAAGTGATAGGTGTTTTACACTTGAAAAACTAGAAAGACAACAAAAAGCCAAATACAAAGAGGTTGTAGATGCCATTAAAGATATGGAAATAAACAAACCCGTGAGTAAGGAGGAAGCTGCTGAATTCCTAAAGCCGATGAAGCATTATGAGTATAATGTGGTAGAGCAACTGAAGAAAATCCCTACCAGGATATTTCTAATGTCTCTTATCCTAATTTACGAGCCCCACCACAATGCATTACAAATAGTGTTGAACAAGGCATATGTACCCCAAAATATAGCCCAAAAAACTATGAAGCATTTTATTGTTGCGATGTCGCGGTCGCACAAATTAATTACCCTAGCTTCAAATACAACACACAAGATAGTATAGAGCAAGCAAGGGGTCGATCCCACGAGGAAGTTTCAAGTTAGATTTTTATGTTGTACGTTATGTAATTGGGGGGATTTGGTTTGTGATTATCTAAACTATGGCAGCAATTAAACTAGCAAACAAAATCAATTAAAACTGAAACTTATCAAGAAAACAAACCTTGGTCGCAAGCACACATCCACCAACGAAAATTAGAACCGATCCTTGAAATGAAAATTGCAGTTTATATTCTGAAATTTTATCTTTTCTTAACGTTGATTAATTAACGGATTCGCCGTATAACTAATCCTAACCAACAAACAATCAAAGTGTCCGCACTAATGATTCAATTTAATGGTAGCTTTAAGAACTAGATAATTTCATCAAGATTAATATACAAGCTGTCTGCAGCTTGTGTCACTTTGTTCAAATGTTCTCCCTAAGTTCAATAACGTAGTTCCGCCACAATTATCAAGCTTAGTTGCTTCACAAGTTCATATATCACAACTCCGGTTTTGATATTAAACTTAGCAATAGATTGTTTACAACAATAACTTAGAGTCCGCTCTAGCAATCATCAACAACAATCATAGGAAATATGCATAGGAAAACAATGATACTCATTCATAACATAAACTGAAAATAAAAGGAAGAATAAATCTCACGGTTCTTGAAATCCGAAGGTTTGTTGTGTCCTTGCAACCAAGAAAAGAGCTTAGCCTTGCATAACTATTGAACAACTACTTCTAAAGAATGAAAAGAGCATGATTTTTGGGTTTGTAGAGGAAAGAATTTGTGTTTATTCTCTGCTGGCTGCTGTCTCCTTCTGCTCTCCCTCTTTTCTGCTACTACTGCCTCCTTCTCTCTTTCTTTTTATATGCTAAGAAACCCTAGTCGCTATTTTACAAAATAGTCCTTCCTTGAGTTGTCAGTTTACATTTAAGTACTTCAATAACTATTTTTCCTAAAAGGAGAAATAGCCTTGCATGAAATCTTCAAGCTCTGACTTAGAGGAGCTAAATTGCTGATATAAAAACTTGGATGTCGGTTTAGATCCTTCGGAATGTAATTTGGACTTGTTTCTTCACGAAACCTGTTTGCTGGCAGAATTCAGTTGTCATCTTTGAAAACTCATATCTCCCTCATATGACATCGTGTTTTACTGAAATTTGGAGCGTGGATAGGTCTTTGAATTAGGAATCCACGAAAATTGAGTTTGCATCAATTGGACTTCTGTAGCTCCAGATATTAAATTTTGAATGGCCAAAGGTCAACACTGGCAGAATGCGAGATTTGACTTTGCAGGATGTGATTTCCATGATCTTTCTCTTTTTATTTTTCTTGCATTGCATTCCCAGAAAGGTATGGATGTTAGCTTTTTAGTGCCACTGGAATCACTTCATTTTGATCTCTAGAACTCACGCTCTGCACAAAACATCGACTGAACATCAAATCTGCCAATTACTTCCAATTTACTTCTTTTTGCATCTTTCATCCAAAAGTGCCTTCAAAACATAAAACAAAGAATATCAAGGCATTTTATATATAAAACATAGGAAAAATACTAGTTAAATGGGGGTGAAACTATCAAATAATATGGTTGCATCAAATACCCCCACACTTAGCTCTTACTCGTCCTCGAGAAAGGATAAATAAAATCAAATTGAAAATAACTATGATCAATCTCTTAATCTCCCATCAATATCCAAGAATATATGTATTATAAACAAGAATACAATTAAGAAGGATAAATGGTATAAATTTTCATGAATTTATTTACATGCAAACTTCAAAACTCAATTAATTGTCGGGATTTAAATGAAATCTATGCCATGCCAAAGTGATAGGTCCTCTCATTGATATACACTCCAATACTCATGTGTTTAGGGTTTATGTGTTTAAATCTCTCAAATTCAATCAATGAATATGTTCTACCATAAGCTTGCTTTTCAATCTCATCTCCATTACTAACATATTACAAACAATGCATGAATCAAAAGGTCTTATTTTCTGGTTGTAATGGGGCTAAGGTTAAGGTGAGGTAAAAGAGAGTAAAAGAAAAGGTTCAAACCAAAGAAAGTAGAGCATTATGAAAAAAATGATATTTCAAACAAGATATTCCATCAAAGCACATAAATTTTTCATCTTTAATCACCAATGCTTAACTTCTTTTGATTTCAAGCTCTTTCAACATAAAATCTTAAGAACATAAAGGAACACTTTTTTTTTCTTTTTCTCTGTTCTTTTTTTTTTCTTTTTTACCTTTGGCAAGTTTGCCCATCTTTTCATCAAGCATCACTTCTTCTTTCTTTTCACATAATTTCCAAACATAATTCCATGAGATATTATAAGTATATGCTCTACTAATCCTTGGCCAAGGGAAAAGGAAAACATATAAAAAGTTAAGGCTTATACATGGATAAAGCAAAGAAAAGATAAACAAGCTCAAAAGGGGCTCACTAAGGATAATATGCTTTAGGTTGGCTTTTTTGGCTCAAGTGGTTAAAATTCCTAATGCCTTTATCATCTTCATGTACACATGTAATGTGAATGTAATCTCAACAAGATATGAAGCAAGTTCTAGAGATACATATCATTGAAAGAATGCACACTCAAAGAATATAATGTTGAAGGCTCAAAAGCTTGCATTGGTATAACACTATAAAGTCAACGTGGCATATTCTCAAAGTCAATCCCTAAACCAATTAAACCTTAAAATTTACATGCATACTCTTTCATTTGATTTATATCTTCATCTATCTCAACTAATTCTCATACATAATACTCATATTCTCAAAAACCAATGGGAGTTCAAAAGATCAAACATAATTATTATTTTTTTTGAAAAATAACAAAGAAAACCAAAATTAAAAAACCAACATTCTCTCAATACCCCCACACTTAAAACACAACATTGTCCTCAATGTTGAAATAAAAGCAAAGGAACAGAAGAGAATGACAGAAAATAAATTAAAATGCGAAAAAATAAAAGATAAGGAAAAAGAAAGCAAATCTGATTTTTTTTTGTGCTGGGTTGCCTCCCAGTAAGCGCTTTTGTTTTATGTCATTGGCTTGACATGTGGCATGCTCATTCTTCATAGATTGGTTCAGCTAACTCTACAGAAGCGGTGAGTTCTGCCGTCCAACCTTCATAGAAAGGTTTTAAACGATGCCCATTGACCTTGAGTACTTTGTTGGTATCTAAACTTGTAATTTCAACTGCACCATAAGGAAAAACATTAGAAACAACAAAGGGTCCAATCGAACGAGAGCGTAACTTTCCAGGAAAAAGTTTCAAACGCGAATGATAAAGAAGGACTTTGTCTCCAACATTAAACTCCTTTCTTGTAAGCATTCGGTCATGAAGATTCTTAGTCTTTTCTTTGTAAATCCTTGCATTCTCGTAAGCATCATTTCAAATTTCTTCCAACTCTTGCAGTTGCAGTTTTCTTGCAATCCCAGCAGCATCATAATCCTTGTTACATTGTTTAATGGCCCCAAAAGCTTTGTGTTCAAGCTCCACCGGTAGATGACATGCTTTCCCATAAATCATTCTATAAGGTGACATTCCTATAGGTGATTTATAAGCGAACCGATAAGCCCAAAGTGCATCTCCAAGACGTAGACTCCAATCTCGCCGGTTAGGTTGCACTGTTTTCTCCAAAATGGACTTGATTTCTCGATTTGAAATTTCAGCTTGGCCATTCGTTTGAGGATGATATGCTGTGGAAGTTCGATGAGTCACATGATATTTGCGTAGCGATGCTTCCATGGAACGATTACAGAAATGAGTGCCATGATCACTAATGATAGCTTTAGGGATTCCAAACCTGTCAAATATATGAGTCCTGACAAAATCTAAAACAACCTTAGCATCGTTAGTTTGTGTGGCTTTCGCCTCAATCCATTTGGACACATAATCAACAGCAAGAAGAATATAAAGATTGCCAAATGAAGAAGGAAATGGACCCATAAAGTCAATACCCCAAACATCAAAAATTTCACTGACAAGAATATTCGTTAAAGGCATTTGATTCTTATGAGCGATATTACCTGTTCTTTGGCATTTTTCACATGGTTGTCATTGTAGTTAAGCCTTTTTTTATTTATCAATGAGAACATGCATTTTTGCAAATTTCACCGTCTCTTTATCTTTGCAAAATTCACACTTACACTAAAATACCTTCCTACCTTTAGGAAATCTGAAAACAGATCATCCATAAAATCACTAGATGTTACACTGAAAATGAATGGCCAAATTTTAATGAGTACACAATTACAATGAAAGGAAATGAATGAGAAAAGGATGATGTAAAAGAATTTGCTAGGTTAGTAAAACAATCAAAGCAAGCTTGGAAACCGGCAAAACAAGAGTTAGAGACAATTAATATCACTAGTGAAATGGAAAACTTGATCTCACTACTACGTAAGTATATCAATGTGTTTGCTTGGTCCTACGTAGATTGCATAGTTAAGATACAAACGTTGTAGTACATAAGGTGTCATTAAATGAAGGAAGGATACCTATAAAGTTAAAACTACAAAGAACTCGTCCAGATATGGTGCTCAAGGTAAAAACCAAGATAGAAAGGCAATGTGATGCTAGTTTTTTAAAGATGGTTAGGAACCTACAATGGGTATCTAGCATAGTAGTAGTTCACAAGAAAGTTAATAAAACTAGAGTATGTGTAGACTACATGGATTTAGATAAAGCAAGCCCGAAACAAGACTTCCCTTTGCCACATATTGATTTCTTGATTGATAATATGACGTGAATCTCAATGCACTTCTTCATGAATGGTTTCTCAAGGTACAACTAGATCAAAATGGCCAACAAATATAAAGAGAAGATAACCTTCATTACTCCATGGGGAACCTTTTGCTATAAGGTGATACCATTTATACTGAAAAACAGTACGACAATTTATCAAAGGATAATGGTAACTCTATTCCATGATATGATGCATAAAAAAAATGAATTATATGTGGATGCCATGATTTCCAAATCTAAAGATGGAGAAGACCATTGTCAAAATCTAAGAAAGTTGTTTGAAAGGTTGAGAAGGTATTAGTTGAAGTTGAACCTTGTAAAATGCTCATTCTGGGTGAAATCTAGAAAGTTGTTAGGATTTATGGTGAGTAGCCATGGTATTAAAGTTGACCCTGATAAAGTAAAAGCAATTTAGGCCATGTCAACTTCTAAAACAGAAACAAAAGGTAAGAGTGTTTTAGGTCGTTTGAATTACATTACCCGGTTTATATCTCAAATGACAACAACCCGTGAGCTAATCATCTGATTTCTTTAAAAGAAAAATTCTAAGGTACGGAATAAGAAATGTCAAGAAACTTTTGATAAAATCAAGCAGTATGTACACAATCCACCTTTGCTGGTGCCTCCCGTGCCTAGTAGATTGTTAATTCTATATATGGCAACAACTAAAAAAGAAATGGAATGTGCACATGAGCAACATGACGAGTCTGGTAGAAAAGAGAGAGCAATTGATTATATGAGTAAAAAGTTCATAGATTGTGAGCTTAGATATACAATGGTAGAGAAGTTTTGTCATGCACTTGTATAGGCTACAAAATGGCTTTGATAACACATGTATTACAATACATGGCTGATTTCAAAACTGGATTCTTTCAAATATATCCTTGAAAAGCCTTATTTATCAAGTAGAATAGCAAGATGGTAAGTGTTTTTGGCTGAGTATGACATAATGTACATGACAAGAAAAGTAGTGAAATGAAGTGTTATCGCTAATCATTTAACAGATAATGCAATTGAAGATTATGAGCCTTTGAATTTTGATTTTTCTAATGAAAATATTCTGGTAGTAGAAAAATAAAAAGAACCAAACTGGTGGAAAATGTATTTTGACATAGTAGTATATGTATATGGAAATAGGGTAGGAGTAATACCTTGTTTTGATCAAGCTATAGTTTTAGTGCACCAATAATACAGCTGAGTATGAAGTTTGCATTCTCGGATTAGAAGCTTATTAGAATTGAAAAAACAAAACTTGATATCTATGGAGACTCAATGCTGATAATTTGCTAAGTGATAGGAGAATGGAAAATAAAAAAAAGAGAAGTTGAGGTCATATGAAGAATATTTGTCCAAACTAGCAAAAGAATTTAATGAGAAAAAATTCACTTATATAGGAAGAGAAAAAAACCAATTTCGTAATGCTTTGGTCACTTTAGCTTCTATGACCAAAATTGATTATGGGAACAGAGTGCAACCCATAAGTATTGAAATCATAAATTCTCCGACTCATTATTACTTAGTCAAAGGAGAAGTGCATGAGAATCTATGGTATAATGATGATATCAAATAGTTTATCCAACACTAGAAGTATCCACTGGGGGCATTCAATACAGATATGAAAACCATGTGAAAGTTAGCTATGCATTATTACCTCGATGCAGAAGTGTTATATAAGAGGTTATGTGATGGAACATTGTTGAGATGTTTGGATGAGACATAAGCATATAACCACTCCAGAAAGTTCACGAAGGGATTTATACAACAAATGCTAGTGGACATATGTCGACTGGGCAAATACAAAAGTCAAGGTGTTTCTACATGACCATGGAAAGGGATTACATAAAATATGTCAGAAAATTCCATAAATGTCAAGTATACAATGATAAGATAAATGTGCTTCCAGCTCCTCTATTCAATTTGGCATCTCCATAGCCATTTGCAATGTGGGGAATCGATGTAATTAGGTCTGTCAATCTAAAAGCTAGCAACGAACAAAAGTTTATCCTAGTGGTCATTGACTACTTCACAAAATGAGTGGAAGCTAGTTCATATGCTCATGTAACCTAGAAGGTAGTAAAGAGAATCATTGAATGAGATTTAATTTGTCGGTATGGAGTACCTGATAAGATAGTGACTGATAATGCTTAGAATTTCAATGGAAGAATGATAAAAAAAGCTTTGCATAAAATAGAAAATCAAGCATTTGAATTCATCTCCATACAGATCAAAGATGAACGATGTTGTAAAAGCTGCCAACAAAAATATCAAGAATATTATGTAAAAGATGATAGTAGTCATGTACAAGGACTGGCATGAAATGTTTCCTTTTTCTCTGCATGCATATCGTATCACAATAAGGATGTCTACAGAAGCTAACCTTATTTCTTGGTTTACGAGATGGAAATAGTCATGCCGTTAAAAGCAAAAATATCATCTTTAAGGGTACTAATGGAAACGAAACTTGAGGAAGCTGATTGGGTCAAGATGAGATATAAGAAATTAAGTCTAATTAGTGAAAAGAGGTTAGCTGCAATCTATCAATAACAGTTGTATCTTCAAATAATGACTACAACATATGACAAGAAACTCAGACCTAGGGTATTTAAGGAAGGAGATCTAGTACTGAGGAAGTTCTTACCTTTACCTGGTGAAGATCAGAGTAAATGAATACCTAACTACGAAGCCCATATTTAGTGAAGAAAACATTCTCTAAGGGAGCTCTATTATTGACAAGAATGGATGGAGATGACTTGCCTAAACCTGTGAACTCTAACTTTATAAAGAAATACTATGTTTAATGTATTGTACTCATCTTTTTAAATCAATAAAGTTTGGTTATTCATTTTATCTTATGTATTTTGAAAATGATCTCAAAAGGCTTAACAAAAAAAACCTTTTTTAAAAAGTCATTCTTTCTTAAACAAAGGATTTCAAAATTTGACATTAGTTAACAATTTTAAGAAAAATCAATGATTTTTCAAAAGTAACAATTCACCAAGGAACTCCCTAGAAGATGGATAAATGCCTAGAAACCTAAATGGATGACCCAACCATCAAAGTTTGTTGTGCAAAAGCTACATGAAACAAAGATGATGAAGTTTTCATGAGTCATGAACTCATAAAACAATTTCGTGTAAATAATTATGGTAATGAGGTCAAAATTTATCAGTCCTGACCAATCTTACTTGAAATAAAGAAATGTCATTTTTGATATTCTTTAGAGATGAATATGTCCTTTGCAGTCCTAACTTAAGCTGAAGTGGAGTTTTTTTTCCTTTATGAGATAATCCTGGCTAGGATCACACCCCACATTAAAGGAAAGTACTAGAAAATAATGAGAATGAAGGTATTTGCGAATGTCCACTAATGATGAGAAAGTGGTCAAAAAAAAAAGGTTGAATACCTTATGAACAGAATCCATGAGATCTTGATTGAGGCCACAGAATAGGAAAGCCTAACAAGCCAAAAAAAAATAAAAGAGGGGTTTTGCTAAATGAAAAATCTTGAAAAGACACTCGGATATCTAAAAAAAGCAAAAGATTCTCATGCAGCTTCGATGAACAAAGAAAAGGAAAATTATTAAGGAACTTGCAAATAGAATATAAAATGGTATTGATATCTTGATATAAGCTGGTAAAGAGATTTTAGGAAAGAAAAACTGATTAGGTGTTCGATCAAAGGTTTAAAGTCAAAAGAAAAACCTAGAAAAATCCCTTGTCTCAACTTCTAAAAACAAAAGTCTTTGATAGCATAGTATATGTTGAAAGAATAGCAAAAGAGGATGACAAGGCATAAATGAGTGAAAGTGAGCCTAGACCCATAAAAACCCTTATACACCATTTAAGCCTGTGAACTTTTTTTCTTTGGTAGCCATGAAACTCAATCTTTATTACATGTCCTGAAAAGTCCATTTTAATCAAGCGAGCGGGAAAGAGTGATAAATAGCGCTCTCAAAAAATAAGGAATCATTTGTGAGAATCGTGATGAAGTGAAAAGGTATTCATCTCTGTCCATGTTGAGAAAATCTAAACGCGGGACTTCAAACAAGTATTTGATTTTTTCTTAACCCAATGCAAAATAGGTCATCTCCTAAACCAATTACCATGATGAAATATCTTTCTTCAAAGACTAATACAAATCATGAGAGTTGCATGAACATTGTTATTTGACATATCATTAAAAAAATCTCAGGTTTTTAAAAAGATAGTAAATCTTGCGAAATTTTTGTTAAGGAAAATACCCTTTAATAAAACCAAAACATGTGTCATGATTATTTGAAAAAAGCACATGAAAAACAACATTGTCATAAGACAAAGAGTTTTAATTCATTCCCAATTAGGAAAACTCTAATAGCGTTCACCATGATCTAAATACTTACAAAAAGAGAAGGTTACAAAGGCAGCTCGACACTCAAGATTTGAAAGAGACTCGCACGGAATTACTCGAGAAAACTGGGAGGGTGAGCTGGCACGAGAGACCACCCCAGAAATTACAACCCTCAATAATAAAAGAAGAGATTATGAAAAAATGAGGGTCCTATATTTTGAAAGGCATGCATTGCATATAGTTTAACCTCAACTTTGAAATAATATTGGCACAAGATTCACTAATCAAATGGAAAGATGGTGAAATTAACATGGGTGAATGGAAGTTGAGAAATGGCAAAGACTAAGGTGTGGACAACTAAGGCCATAAGACAAGACACTCATTTTAAGAGTTTACCCTTGAAGGGTATTTTATTTTAGAAACATTTTGAAAGGATTTGATGTAGATCCTAATATTTGGAATTTGAAAAGGGTAGGTCGCCCATGAAAATAGGCTAATTTTTAAATTTTAAAATGGACAGGTCACCCGTGAAAATAGATCAATTTCATGGAAGCATGGAGGCTTGCTGAAAGTTTTTTGAAATTTGAGAAGGGGTAGGTCACTTGTAAAAACAGATCAATTTTAGTGAATTATAGAGGCTTACTGAAATTCTTTTTGAAATTTAAAAAATGGTAGGTCACCTGTGAAAATATGCTCATTTTTAATTTCAAAAGGGGCAGGCTGTCTATGAATATAAACTAATATTTGAATTTTAAAAAGGGAAGGTCACCCATGATAATGAGACTATAAAAAATCAAAGTTTTTGGAATTCCAAGATGGGTGGATCACCCAGCAAGTCCGACATACACTTCTTTACAAGCTCATTATACAAAATCTTAATGAGATTTTGCTTTGTTAGCATTGTAAAGGCGTTTGTTGTTGCCTTTTTTTACCCCATAAACAATCAAGAAAATAAAGGAAAAAAATAGATAAAGAAATCCAAAATACAAGAGGATATACAAGAAGAAACCAAGAAGTTACCCAAGTTGGTGGAGTAGAACCAAAGTGACAACTGGAAAAGTGAGAATACCAAAATGTATAAAATTAGCAAAATTAGCAACCCAAATCTAATTAACAAAATGCTTCATTGGTGAAAATATTTTTATTTGGGTTAAAGAAATACAAATTTGGATAGGTAAGGATTTAATTATGTAAATAATTTTATTGAGGAATTAATTGCAAGAAAAATTAATTTTTGAAGTCAATTTAGGCTTTAATTGGAAGAAATTAAAATCTAAGGGTCGAATTGCAATTTTAAAGAGTTAATTTGGTCAATTTAGGGACTTAATTGCATAAATATTGAAGTTTGATGGGCAATTAAGGACTTGATTAAAAAAATTCAAAACTAAAGACCAAATTAAAAACGACATGTGATTGTATAAGTTGAAATTGACCAAATCCAGGGCCAAATTGAAGAAAAATGAAAGTTTGATGGTCAATTAAGGGTCCAAGTGCACAAATTAGAAACCAAGGACCAAGATGAAAGTGGAGTTGAACTTTGGGGCTGATGATTGAGTTTGGCAAGGATGAAATTGCATGAAATTAAGAGTTTGATAGGCAATTACAGGTGCAATTAAAAGCAATTGGAATAACATGGACTAAAGTGAAATTTGTCAAATCCCTAATTAAAAACCCTAATTTCTAAGGTTTAGCCTAGACGATGCGTCGTTCAACCACTGTTTAACTTCTTTTTTGATAGTTTTGGCTGATCGAGTAGGCATTTTCAAGCGAATGAATGTGATGTTTTCGACCACCTCTAGGGTTGTAACCACCACCATTCAATTGAGAAACACCCTCTCTACAAAGATCAGTTACTCTTATTAAATGTTTACATCTCATTTTCTTCAAAGAACTCAACAACATCTTGTCTTCAATCAACCATCAATGTAAATTTTGATTTTAGACTGTGATTAGCAGTTTCAAACTAATAAATATGGAGCTACAGACCTGCAAATTAAGCAAGGATGACTCTAAACAAAAGTTATGCTTCTCCTCAACCAAGATTTGGTGGTTTCCAATGACATTTACATCAGATTTGCTCTGACAAAGCCTCGAAAGTGGGTAACTCAGTCATCAATGGTCATGATACTCATTTTGCAAAACCACTAATTGTTTTGTATGTTCACACTTAAAGCCTTCTCAGTTAGTTCTTATCAAAAGTTGACCACGTTTTTATCAAGATCAAAAGGCTAGAAACAAGCTCCTTGGTCTCCAAGTTTGGAAAACCATTAAAAACTCCAAAAACCAAGTTTGTTGCAAAACCATAATTGTAAAACCAACATAAATACATAGCTCACAACTGTAAAACATACTCTAAAACCCTCTCATTTTGATTAAAAAGCTAAGTTTTGATCAATCTATGTTTGAATCAATGAAAAGCCCTAACAAAACCCTATAAATACCCCTTGAAAAATTAGAGCAAAGGGCAGTAACAAAGGATAAAGAAACTCTAAGTGTGAAGGTTTAAGAGCCTAGTATAAGGATTTCTTAAGTTTTGAAAGGGCAGCATGCTTGTGGAAGTAAGACTTGACAAAGAAAAACAAAGAGGGTAGTGGCTGCTAATCTAAAAATGGAGTCAATTTGGTCTTTATTTAAGTTTACAAATATGGAGATGGAGTTTGAAATGCTTGGCAAGTAGTTTATGGTTGCATTTTTTATTACTATGATAGTCTGATTCTATTTTCTAAAGCTCTTTTTGATGTTTTAGATATATTAAATGTTTTTTATTTAAGTTGTTTCTTCTTGATAAAATAGTGTTGTCTTAGCTTAACTTAAGCAATACATGTTGAAGCAATGATATTTATCTTGGATTTGCAAGGTATGTTCATGACCAAAATGAGTTTCGAAAATCAATTTTGAATCCATATTGCATGAACATATAGGTTGTTTTTGGATTTGGTATCGTTTACATGATTTTAATGATTTGATGTTGTTTGTTAGTTCTTTTTATTCAAATATGCTTGGTTATGGTAATGTGGTTTGTTGGAACTAAGGAAGCATGTTTTAAACGCATGAAAGGCCATTTTCTAGGTTTGGAGGCTTGATCTTTATTTATGGTTTGCTAGGCAGTGTTCTTCATGTTATTGGAAATAATATTGCCCTATGATTTGAACCAGTTTTGGTTAAATTCTTTGTACAGAACTCTTCAGGCAACTTGATTAGTCAATAATCCAAGGTTTATTTGCATCGATAATATGTTTTCAGTAGGTTTTAATCCTAGGGTTTTGGTTTTGAACAAAAACTTATTTATACAAAATCATAGTTTTTTAGTGATAATCGAAGTGCATGAATGTTAGATTATTGATCATTGCATGATTTATAACATGTTTATGTCCTTGGTTTGTCCATTTCTAGTCTGATGTGATCTCCATTTTGCTGGGTACATGTTGAATGTTCTTCTTTTTTTTGGGTTTTGATCCATTTTTATAAAGAGTTTTTGAAGGTTTTTTTTTTTAGTTTAATTCACTTTAGATCCTGGTTTAGGTTTTGGTTTGTTTTTTTGGGTCAAACTAGCAAACGGTTTAGTTTATGGTTAAACGAAAAGTTTCGAGTTAACCAAGTCGGGTAAAAAAAATTAAATATTGTTTTTTTCTTGTTGCACTCAATCCTTACAAAAATTGCATTTTAAAAACAAGAAAAAAGGTTTTTAGCATTGTTTTAGAATTTTTGGAATTTACAATAAATTTGTAAAATTTTTTAAAACTTTGGTCAATATTTCAATAACCTTAAAAATTTAAATTCCTGAAAATTAATGGTCAACATTCTAGTATAAATGTTGGACCTACAAGTAGACTGGTATTTAAGTACCAGGAGTTGACTAGAAAATTTTCAGAATTATTTTGAATATTTGCTCATTTTTATTGTGAGTATTTTTCACCATAATATACGAGTTATGGAAAACACTTTTACCTCCTAAGATAAGTGAACCCTGTTACGACACCTACAAAGATTCTTCCTATATGAATTTACTTGGGCATACGAGCCCATAATAAATTTGAAATGTTAAATTTATTTATGAGCATAAATCTTTGTTCTGAGCTATAGACGGACCACCAATTAGGAACCTATCAAGACTTTTAAACCACATCCAGATCACACAATATAGATTACCTCAGGTAAGGTGTGTTAGGGGTGTTAATATCTTTCATAGCCATAATGAGTCTCTTACCCTGAAATTTTAGATAAGACCAGTCCACTCGGGTTACCTGGTGACCCTGAACCAACAAAACTAGATGGCGACTCCTTGACATCTTGCCACGCCACGCGCGCTATGTGAGACAGGACGATTATGTCATAACCAACTTAACTCAATCCATGATCTGATTTGATGGTGAACACTTGTGTAATGACTGGTAATTTATTATGATTTGTACATCTATCATATAATGGTTCATCAGAATTTTTTAAAAGTTCAAAAAACCCAATTTCATTTATATTTGGTTCTTCATCTATACTTGAACATTCACCTATATAACCTTAATTCATTATTATTGCATCCATCACCATACTCCTATAAGAATAATCATTATCATCTACAATTTCATGCATGTTGCTAAAATTATAAGTTGAGCCAATCATCCTTTTTATCATGGTTTTGTAAGGAATATAGGGTTCTCTATGTGAAAACTAACATAAGTACTTTTTCATGAACCTTTTTTTGTAGAAGATGCATCGTAACAATATCTAAATCGAAGAACTTTTTATTTTTACACCTCTTACATGGACATCTAATATAGTCTCCACTAATATTCTTTGAATTAGATAATGTATAATTGATAAAACCTTCAACCTCATTTCAATAATCCATTTTGTGTAACTTTTCGGGCGAAACTCGATACATTTATGAACAATCATTCATTACTTATATAAAACTTATATAGAATATTGATTGCAACATATATATATTAATTAATAATGTGAAGTAAACAAATTATTGGCTCCTAACTAATTAGTTGTCATTAAGTCAATTCAAATTTATTCAATCTATCTTAATAATACATTTTAATCATTACCAATTTTCTCTAAATTTACTGAAATTTTCAACTTAACAATAAAATTAATAAAATATGAAATGTACCCATAAAATAACCTATTATTTCTTTCATTATAACATACATAAGTTAAAAAATCAAAATCAATTTCATCAAATGAGAAACAAATACAATTTTTTAAAATCTCAAACAAACCCTAATATATATCAATTATACATTCTTACTACAAATTTCTCTAGGAAAAAACTATATAACAAGCACATAAACAAACTAAATATACTACACAAAATGCAAAATAATTAACATAAAAAATTGGTTACAATAAAAAAAAAATGGGTAGGTTTTCTTACTTGATGTGGAGAATCTTTTAAAAACATTGAATGAGAATAGAAATATTGATAGACTGAATATTAGGGTGGCGAGGTTTGTAATGATAGGAGCTAGATTTGTGATAAAATTAGAGGGGAGGGTGTTGTTTTTTGCATAAAGAAAAAGAGATAGGGGAGAGAGAGAAAGAGGGGTTGAGTTACTGGTTATAACTTTAATATTACTGACAAATTTACTGATGAAAATTAACGACACTAAATGATCATTGGTAATTTCATTGGAAATATTGACATGTTAAATTTGCTGAAGGAATTAACAAGGGAATAATTGACCTTTTTTTATTCTTTGGATTCCACTGATAATTCTCTCAGTATTCACCAACAGAACTTTTTTGGTCAGTTATTACCAATGTCATTTTCTGTTGGTAAATATCATCGTAATTTACTGACGATATTTTTTATGTTTGTATTTGGTAATTTTCTGGTGATTGGTTTCCTTCATCCTTAATTCCCTCACCATGTTTATCATCTATATAAGTCTCTCTATGGTTTTTATTAAGCACCACGAGCATGGTTTTCTCATTTGACTAACAAGCTACAAGCCATTAATTTTATAGGAAGTAAGGTAGATCATTCACTTTATATTTATCACCATTGTTCAAACATTACTTATTTCTTGATTGATGTCAATGGCATAATAATAATTGGTGCTCATATACCTTTCATTAATTGTGTAATAAGATTATAGCAAAAAACTTTTGTAGTAAAGATATGAGTGAACTCAATTTCTTTCTAGGCATTGAGGCTATTCAAGGTAACCATGGTCTCTATTTATCTCAACAATGATATATTGTAGATCTTCTTGTTAGTATTAAAATGGACAACACAAAGCCTTGTCTTACTCCAATGTCAACCTAATAGCCTTTAACTGGATTTGATAGTATTTTCATTTCATGATCCTTACTTATGTCGAAGCATTGTCAGAGGAATACAATAGCTGTCTTTCACCCGACCTAAACTCAGCTTTACAATCTATAATGTTAGCAAGTATATGAAGAATTCAATGGTGATACACTAGGCGGCTGTCAAACATATATTACAATATTTAAAGAACACAATTCATCGTTGTAACAACCCATTTTTTTTTTCATGCTCAAAACAACAATAAATATATATATATATATATATATATATACCTAACACACATGGTGCCAGTAATCAGCGAACCTGATCCCTCACATCATCAAAATACAATCCATACAATCAACATTTCATTTAAAAGTGAATCTTACATAAACACATAATATTATGGTTGCATGATTAGAAGTTCATATTAAAAAATATACATAAATAGACATGAGTTTGCATTCCTATCCTACTAATAGCCATTACAAATTTAAACAAAAGGATCTAATAAAAGTTATACATTCAATACATTGATTCATACAAAATACATTGTGATTTAGAATGCATCTATATGATTCCTTGCAAAAGTAGGTTCCCGTGTATCGGGTTCCCTATACATCTCATGGATGTGACGTCCCTGCAACAGTACAAAACATTTAAGAGAATGTAATTACTTAATAATAATAATAATGGTAACTAAACGGTCTGGCAGTTAAATGAAGCATTAACATTTATCATTTCTTCATTTACTTGGTATAAACAGCTTGTAGTGCATATAAATGCACCACTTTTTGCAATCAACCATAATCTTAAACCCAGCTATCCTCTTAAGGCATCATTTGCTGAGGTTAACCGTTCACTCACCCCGGTCATCCTCTTCGGATGCCATTAGCCAAAGCTAATTAATAGTTCATCCCGGCCATCCATTCGGATGCCATTAGCCGAAGCTAATCATTCATTTGTCCCGGCCATCCATTCGGATGCCATTGGCCGAAGCTAATCAACCATTTGTCAACATTTAAGCGTTCGACAATCTAATATCGGTTCTAACACAATATGGTAATATTCATGTTAAAGTATTTCATTATTCAACGTATGAAAAAGGAAGGTGCAAGTCATCTACCTGCTCCACCTGTGGGTTGTTCTTGTCTTGATGATGGTCCAATCCCGACCGCACCACCTAAGACATCAATGGTCATAAATCAGTACATTTGTATTTTTGAATCACATTCATCACCACACTTATTTCAAGAGTTCATATGTTCACATTCAAGTGTTTCACATTTTACACCATCAGACCATGAAATTGTTACTAGCATTTACGTCATTTTTGCCTAGGAGGCTTATTGTGGAAATCGGCAACGAGAACTGGTTTGCTGTAGGCTGCCCAATTCGGCAACGAAAACTATTTATTTCGCAGTAGCCCACCGGCAAGAGAACCGGTTCGTTGCGGTCGCCCAATTCAAAGAAGGAAAATCGCTTGCAGTAGCGTTCGGCAAATAAAATCGCTTTCTTTGGCGCGCCATAGTTTCGGCAGCGAATTACACTTTCGCTGCATCCAACTCAACTTCGGCAGCGAATTGCAAGTTCGTCAGAGACACGCCACTCGGCAAATAATTGTTAATGCGCCTAGACGACACGATTTCGGCAAATGAATCACAATTCGTTGCAAAACACACACTCGGCCACAATGTTAATTGCGCGCACTGACATCTGATTTTAGCGGCGAATCATAATCATAATTCGCTGCAAAAACACAAGTCGGCAGCGAATCACAATTCGCTGTAAAACACACAATTCGGCAGCGAATGTTAATTCGCTGCAGCCGACACAGTTTCGACAGCGAATCACAGTTTCGCTGCACAACACACAACTCGGTAGCGAATGCTAATTCGCTGCAGAAGATTCAGTTTCGGTAGTGAATCAGAGTTTCACTGCACAACACACAATTCGGCAGCGAATGCTAATTCACTACAGAAGACTCCATTTCGGCAGCAAATCACAAATTCGCTGCAGACAACTCAGTTTCAGTAGCGAATGCTAATTCACTGCAGCTGACATAGTTTCGGCAGCGAAACAAAGTTTCGCTACACAACACACAATTCGCCAGCGAATACTAATTCGCTGCAGAAAACTCCATTTCGGCAGCGAATCACAAATTCGTTGCGCATAACTCCGGCTTGTGCAAATGAATCAGAGTTTCGCTGCACAACACACAACTTGGCAGCGAATACTAATTCGCTGCAAGAGACTCCGTTTTGGCAGCGAATGCTAATTCGTTGCAGTCGACACAGTTTCGGCAGCGAATGCCAATTCGTTGGAGCCGACGCAGTTTCGGCAGCGACAATTTCGCTGCACAACACACATTTTGGCATGAACACACATCACACATGCTGTAACGACCCCAGCATATACACTGTCACTAAGTTCCAGCAGAACACACACATTGAAACCATCAATTTCAGCACCTAATCCTTCAACAAAATCCCAACAGAACACACACATTGAAAACCATCAATTACAGCATATAATCTTTCAATAAATTCCAGTAGAACACACACATTGAAACCATCAATTTCAGCACATAATCCTTCAACAAATCCCAACAGAACACACACATGCATGCTGGCCAACCCCATAGTTAAAGTCAGCCCTCTACCATGATTTGTTATTTCCATTTTATTCATTTTTCTTTGTTAAATGTTTTGAAATTGGCTTCATTTCATTTCTGTTTCCTTGTTCTCCTAGTTAATTTCAGTTTCCTTCACAGCTAGCTTAGGTCTTAGGTTAATTTCCTTAGGGTTTTCTTCTTCATTTCCGTTTCTGGTCTTAAGGAGAAGAGGAAGGGAGTTTCATGACCCATACCTTTCGAATCTAACTAAGTTTGAGGAAGGTTTGACACTATTCTTTCTCTTCTCCTGCTGGTTCTCCTTCTTCTTCTTCCTCTCACGTTTCCACCCTCTTTTTCCTTTCCTCTAGGCAGCTATCCAATCTTCTCTCAAGGTCTCATCTTTCCCTCACATGTTCACAAAGCACTCTCTACTGGTTTGGTTTAGGTTTCTGTTGTGAAAGAGGAAGGGAAGAACGACATGCAGCTGCTGTTTTGGGAAGAGGATGGATCATCCTCTCTCTCCTCCTTGTATTTATACTCCCCATGAAATGAGGTGGGTTGTTTGGGGGTTGGTTTAGATGTGTTCTTATCCTTGTTTTGGTCTATCTAAAACCAGTTTTACCCCTCCCTCCCAGCTCCTTAAGTTAATTATTTTTTTAAAACAAAAACTGCGTCACTGCCGATCAGGAAATCGGCAGCGAAGAGTCATCAATTCATATATATATATATATATATATACACACACACACTCTTGGGTGTTTACAATCGTACTTTATTGATACAACCAATTATTGTTCTTCAACTTCAAACATTTAATGATGTAGATTAAGCATCAAGTCGTGACAATGAATGGTCCATTGGTGTTTACTATGTCTATTTGGCTACAATTTAATTTCATAGAGTTGTAAACAACAATAGATTGTTACTCGCAATATCACAGAAGCAAAATACAAGGTCCTTGCAAATGATGCTACAAAAATTTAGTGGATTAAATCTTTGCTAACTAACCTTCATGTTCCCGTTGTTCAATCTCTCATTCTCTGATGTGACAAAATAGGAGCAATCTATTTGTCTAATAATTCATTGTTTCATGCTTGAAAAAAAAACATTGAAATTGACTTTCACCGTGTTTGTGATCAAGTCTTATAAGGTTAACTTCTTATCAAATTTGTCTCTACAAAGGACTGTGGAGCAACTAACTTGGGTTAGACAGAAAGAGAGAGAAGAAGGAGAAGAAGATGACGAAAACACAGAGAAAGTATGAGGGAAGAATCTCTAAAAAAAGGGAATTGGTTCAATATTATTTCTGCATGGCTATGTTGAGACAAAATGCCATATATATATATATATATATATATATACAGAGTCGTTTCTTCCAAAACATTCTCGTGCTTCCCTTTCATCCCACGTGGCAATAACAGAAACATAAAACGCACAGTATTGACTTATATGGACTTATAATAAAGCATACCGTTTAATCAAACTACTACCCTTAATTTGAATTTTCCCCCGTTCAAACCCAGTAATCAGTTTCTTCCTTGCAACAGTTGCCCCTCCTTCAAATGGACCTTGTCCTCAAGGTCGAATTGTGGGAAACGCAGGGCTAGCTCTTCAGCAAATTCCCAAATGGCTTCTGCAGGTGTGAGGCCCGCCCAATGAACGAGGAATTGGGTGGCTGCTCGCTGATTTTTCTTGACCATACACCGTTCCAGTATAGCTTGCGGAAGGAAAAGAGGTTCAGAGGGTAGAACAGGCAATGTGGCGTGCACCTCTCTATTTCCCACCTTCTTCTTTAACAGGGACACATGAAACACATAGTGGATGGATGCAGAGGCAGGTAACTTCAGTTTATAGGCCACGATACCAATTCTTGCTAAAACTTCGTATGAACCGTAGTATTTTGAAGCTAATTTTTGAGATTGTCTGTTGGCTAGTGTTTTCTGTCTGTATGGTTGCAACTTGAGGCAGACTAGATCGCCAATGGTAAATTTTCTTTCGCTTCTGTGTTTGTTTGCCAGTTGAACCTCTATCTAGTCGTCTGATTGGGGATGATAGGCAGTGGAATAGCATAGCTTCACTCCTTGTCTTGAGAATAGCTCCTTCCAAAAAAGACTTAGAAGACAGCGTCCTTGTCACTAACAATGGTAACTGGTAACCCATGCAATTTGTAGACATTGTCAATAAAAACTCTGACTACAGAACTGGCAGTATAGGGATGGGGAATGGCTATAAAGTGCGCATACTTACTAAACCTGTCCACGACCACAAATATAACTTCTCGCCCTTCAGATTTAGGGAGCCCTTCCACAAAATCCATACTATTATCAAGGAACGGGGCTATAAGTATAGGGAGGGGTTGTAGTAACCCAGGGGTGTGTGTGTTTTCAAACTTGTTTTGTTGACAAATGGGGCATTCCCTTGTGTATTGTCTAATATACTTTTGCTGCCCCTTCCAATAAAAACCATTAGCCACCCTTTTTGCCGTAACAATAGTTCCTGAGTGGCCCCCTGCAGCTGAGTCATGATACAGAGAAATGATTTGAGTTTGAAGAGACACATTTTGGCCTACCACGAGTTTACCTTTCCTGCACAGGAGCTAATTAACCCAAGAGTAATGAGGATGAGACGCAGTATGAAGGCTTAATTCTTATATGAGAGTTTGCACACCTTTATCAGTTTTCCAAGATTACTTGATTTCTTCCAGAAGTGTAGTAAAGATGGTAGAAACTGTTATGGTACTTAGTGCTCCACAGGACACCCTGGATAGTGCATCAGCAACCACATTATCCTTCCCCTTCTTGAATTAAATCTCATAGTCGAGGCCAAGGAGTTTGGCGAGCCACATATGCTGTGATGGGCAAGTCACCTTCTATTCCAATAAATATTTTAAGCTAAGATGATCAGTATGGATAATGAAATGCCTTCCCTATAAGTAGTGTCTCCATTTAGTAACCGTAAGTAAAATAGCTAATAGTTCCCTTTCATAGGTGGAAAGTCTTTGTTGTTTAACCCTAAATGATTTGTTAATGAATGCAATCGGGTGGCCTTCTTGCATTAGGACTGCTCTCATTCCTCTACTGCTAGCATCTGTTTCGATGATGAATTGTTTAGTCATGTCTAGCAATGCAAGAACTGGAGGTTGAGTCATCACGTTTTTCAATTGGTTGAAGGTTGTGGTGGCCTCTTTGTGATCTTATGAGGATCCGTCGACACCCCTACTATCGATATAACATGACCCAGATACTCAACTTGGTTCCTGCAAAAAACATACTTGCTAGACTTGGTATACAACAGGTTGGTCTTGAGGATCTTGAAGACAGTCCTTAAATGGCCTAGGTGTTCTGTCATGGAGTTACTGTAAATAAGAATGTCATAAAAAAATACAAGGATAAACTTCCTCAGCTAACTCCGAAATAATTCATTCATTAGACTTTGAAATGTGGCTGGGGCGTTAGTCAAGCCAAAAGGCATGACCAAGAATTCATAGTGCCCATTATGAGTCTTGAAGGCAGTCTTATAGATATCCTCAGGAGCCATTCTGATTTGGTGGTAACCAGATCAGAGATCAATCTTAGAAAAAATAGAGGCACCCACCAACTCTTCCAGGAGTTCGTCTATTAAGGGAATAGGGAATTATCTTTGATTGTAAGCTTGTTTAATGCTCTGTAGTCAATGCATAAACTTCATGATCTGTCCTTCTTTTTTACTAAGACTACTAGTGAAGAAAAAGGGTTATAGCTATGTTGAATGGTTCATGAGCCTAGCATTTCTTTAATCATTTGATCCACCACATCCTTTTGTAGACTAGAGTGTCTATAAAGTCTGAGATTGACTGGATTAGAGCCTTTCTTGAGAGGTATACTATGATCATGGCTGCGAAGAAGAGGCAAGCCTTTAGGTTCCTCAAACAGCTCCTAGTATTCTTCCTACAGAGTTGCTAAAGCTGTATTTTCAGTAATACAGGGTTGTAACCAAGTGGATGTTGGTTGTTCCTCATGCTCCTAACCATCAATAGAGCGTAGGCTGCACAGATTAATCTCAGAAACTAAACTAGTGCTTTATAACAAGCTATTAAGTTGCTCCAATCTAATAGTCTCCATTGATACTGGATCATTCCCTTTGATGAAAAGCTCCTGGCCTTGCCACCTAAATGCCATCCACATTTTTGCGTAGTTGCAAATGATGGTTTTCAATGTGGCCAACCAGTGAATGCCCAGGATCATATCACAATTTTTTAGGTCTAAGGTAAAGACATCAGTCACAAAATCAACTCCCTGCATAGACCATTGGAAGTTGCTACACACTAAGGTGCAGGTCATGGCTCCACCATCAGCTACCTACATAGTTAGAGCCTTAATACTTGTATGTTTACAATGCAACCTGTCTGCCACTTGGTTGCTGATGAAGTTGTGTGTGCTTCCAGAATCGACCAAAATAAACAAAGGCTGTTTTTCTATCCTACCCATGACTCTCAGTGTGTTTAAGCCAATTATTCCTTCTAAAGCATTGAGGGATATATGTGGTTGTAGGTTTCAGGGTCTACTTTGGTTACTCCCTCTTCCTCACTACCTTCCCCATTGTCTTCCACAATACATAAGGAATAGAGTTTCTTGTTCTGGCATCTATGCCCAGGTATAAACTTTTCATCACACAAAAAACAAAGGTCTTTAGCTCTCCTCTCATCTAAGTCCCTGTTTCTAATAGGTCTAGTGGTTTTATTGGTAGTGTTGGGGTTATAGGGTGGGGGGCTTCGAGTGGGGTGGTTTAAAACTGTTATTAGCAAGCCTGGGTGGATTTTTGTTGTAGCTATAAGGGGTGGAAGGTTTGTTTTGGGAGGCAAAAATGGTTGGATGATAAGTTTGTTTGTTAGGATTGGTGCCATAACATCTATGGGTGAGGGTATTGTCCTGCAATCTAGCTAAGGTGTAGGCTTGCTTCAAGGACTTTGGTTCAAACATCTTAATCATATTCTTGACTTCTACATTGAGCCCTCCTATAAAGAATACCAAAGCATTTTTCTAAGAATTTCATATCGATTCCAGAGGATATCAAAATCCTTGATATAGGTTTCTAAGTCATTTTTCTGTTTTAGTTCAATAAGTTCTTCTAAAGGGTCCCCCCCCTCTCATCACACCAAAAACAAAGGTCTTTAGCTCTCCTCTCATCTAAGTCCCTGTTTCTGATGGGTCTAGTGGTTTTATTGGTAGTGTTGGGGTTATAGGGTGAGGGGCTTCGAGTGGGGTGGTTTAAAACTGTTATTAGCAAGCCCGGGTGGATTTTTGTTGTAGCTAGGAGGGGTGGAAGGTTTGTTTTGCATGCAAAAATGGTTGGATGATAAGTTTGTTTGTTAGGATTGGTGCCATAACATCTATGGGTGAGGGTATTGTCCTACAATCTAGCTAAGGTGTAGGCTTGCTTCAAGGACTTTGGTTCAAACATCTTAATCATATTCTTGACTTCTATCTTCTAAAAGCCCCCCCCGGCCCCCAAACCTATAGCAAAGAGCCTCTACATACTTTGACCATGACACAGCCTGCCCTCCCAAGCTTCTCATGAAATTATGATGTCAACATAGGGTCATGCCATCTAGATAATAAGAAGATAGTTTGAGCTTGTCTTACTCAACAATTTCTTCAACATTGAAATTAATAAATAGTCGATGTATATTGACTTATAGGAAGCCATATATAGTTGTTCCTTCCAAAACATTCTCGTGCTTCCCTTTTATCACATGTGGCTATAACAAAAACATAAAACGCATAATATTGACTTATATGGACTTATAATAAAACGCACCGTTTAATCAAACTACTACCCTTAATTTGAATTTCCCCCCTTTCAAACCCAGAAATCAGTTTCTTCCTTGCAACATACTGATATCTAGATACACAAACAAAGTCGTTACTCTCTATTCAATTTAATTTTCTGTGTGATAATCTGAGGATTTGTTCCTAATCTTTTTGATTGAGGGGGCATGTAGAAGAACAAGATTCATCAACAAAAGAGTCTCCAACTTTATAATCTCATCAGCAAAAGAGTCCTCATTCGCAAAACAATCCCCAGCTTCAGCAAGCCAGAACACCTGCAACATACTCCACTCCACAGCAGACTCCACATCTTTAGAAAAATAGCTCACACTTTTTAAATCTTGAGACTATGTTTGGGAACGCGACTGCGGCTGCGTTCCCAAAAATTTTGAAATTTTTTTTTTTTACTAAAATTGAATATGATTTGTATGTTTTGGATCGTTTTGATGTGCTGATGTCAAAAATAATTTTTAAAAAATGAAAAAACATCATTGGCATGCATTTTGGCACGAAAAGTTATTTGAAAAGCATCCGCAACTACACTGCCAAACACGCTCTGAATTCGCATGATCGATCGATGTAGAGGCAACTAAATAGGATACCGGTTACAGTTTATGTTCTATTTAAAATTCTTGCATGCACATAACTTACTAGTTGATAGAAATCAAAGTATTTAGACTTATCAGAAACTTGGTCTTTCTCTACAATTAAGAACAGCGGTAGCACACAAAGTCAAACTCACCTGAAAATGAAAAATATTACAGAAAGGAAAAATCTATAAATCCTGAGAAAAGCTACAACACAAGGGTTCATTTTATGCACAAAATGGATAGCACAGAACAAGACATCATATGATGACATGAAGTTGGCCCAGTCCAGCAAAAGATCCACTACAAACTTTGTAATTGGACTTGATAAGATTATGCACATAACATTCTTATTATTTACATAACAGCCTTAGTAATTTGCACCAACAACATTATTTTAGCATACAGACTGCTTGATCTTCTGACTTGTCTCAAAGGCCACTAGAATACACTGCATTGAAGGATTCACTTCCTTGCATATGAACCAGTTGTAGCAACATTAGTTTTTATATTATATTGACTGTACAGAATCTCCTGCCTTCGCTTGAACCACCTCTCGTTTTGATGAACACTGGAGGAATTAAACCAATCTTGGTTGAACTCCCAAGATTTCTATGTCCCATCAAGGTCTTGAAGAAACTAGGCTGAAAGCGGACACATTTATATACATCACAAGGTAGTTGTCAATGCATTTCTGCATCAACGAATTACTTATTCTATAAAGGTTGAACAGACTACTTATTTTACGAAGCCTGAGGTTTGACCCTCCAAGGCTCCAAGTAGTGACAGACGGGGGAAGTTTGCATTTTTCTTCTTCAGCATCATGAACTAAAAGGATTCCGAACTTCTAATGTAAGGATTGCCACTAATGTAATATGGGAAACTTAAAGTCAGGTTTCATTCTAAGGAAAATTCTCCACTTCAAGATTTCACTCTCCATTAAAAGCCTCATCTTCCGATTTCTACTGCAGAACTAAGTGGTGTCTTTTCTTGCTTATTGTTACCAACTGAAACTGCAAATGGCCAAAGATCCACTATCAGCCTTAAAAGTTCTACAGCGCAAAAAAGGAAAAGGAGAAATCATTGGACAGTTATCAACTTTATAACTTGAAAGTAAACGCACGTTGTGGAGTGGAAATCTCAGTGCTCTTCAGTACGCGCAATCTCTTTGCTGTAGATACAAACATACTGCAGCAAACATACAACTTCCTTAGAATCAGAAATAGAAGATGGAAGTAAAGCTGTCACAATGAAGGCTTGAATGATTGTTTGAAATCTCCAAGCACCAGCTATTGACAATAGGTAATCACGAGTCAAGCAACAGTTTGTCTTTGTACAATTCTGATTTTATCGATGATCTCAGATTGAAATCTCTTTCAGTTTTCATTATTAGACAAATAATTTTAACCCCTTTATAGTAATGGTTAAGGTTTTAGTTATGTCATTTTGAAATGATCTAATATACAAAAGCTACTGACAAGGGAGGTACACAGAAACTTACTGCCATGGAACATCCCCAACAAGAATCCTGTCTCCTTCATTGTCCTCATAAACGAGAGTATATTCCCCACTTCCAGAAACTGAACCTGCATTTGCGTTTGCTTCTTTCACCTTTTTGTCATTCCTAGGATCAGCAGTTTCTCTTCGAGCTAAAACAAGAAAATAACAAGTAAATAACCTGATATTTGAGGCATAAACACGATGCACTTAGACCATGATTTTCTTTTTATCTAACCTGCAAGAAGACCTCTGAAGAGTTCATCTATGGCAACAGAGAGTTTCTCGTAACTGTCATAGGCATTGAGGTTTATTTTTCTTCCAATAGGGACTCCTTCCATATTGATCTTTACAAACAAGTCATTTCTGAAACTGTCAGGTTTTAAGCTACTCCCTTCTTTCGGAGGTTTATTTCGTGACTCAGATACCAGCTTTGGAGTACTGCTACCTGCAAGGTTTTTCCTAAACGACCGGATTGGAGGCCACCCAACTACTGGTGCAAGTGCAGCTCTGCTTATTTAAATAGACAAATTCATAGAGCAGAAAATAAAAATCAGATTTTTGCCAGCAATAAAATTCAATTCAGCATGGATTTTTATTCCTAGCAGAACATTCCAATTTAAGTATTAGCAGAAGGTTGTGTTTACTCGACATGGAAATATATGCCAAGGTAATTCCATGATAAATTTGGTGGGTGTGAGGAAATCCATAAGCTACAAAAAGTAAAATGCTAGGGATTGTGCGTGGCTGGTTTTGTAACTACCATTCATTACTACATGGATGAAATGAAGTAAAATTCACCTAAAAAAAATGCCTTTTGCAAAAAGAAAAATGTACTAAGTTATATAGCTCTGCTGCAATGATATGAAACACAAATTACTTGATTAAATGGTTGAATTGTCAGTGTATGACTGTTAGAGGCAACCTGCGGACTAGATACTTACCAGAAACAAATTAATATGTGCGTGGTGAAGATCTTTAAGTACAATTGTGGCCAAAACCTTGTTAGAATGTCAGGATATCATGAAATGGGCCATTTTTAAGTATTCTATCTGCATCCTATAATGATACCATTCTGTACTAGGGCCACAATTATCATGATACGGACAAGATCATTTCATCTATAACAATTACTTGAGTAACTTTATTTTGATCATAGAGAATCATATGAATGTACTGTGCTGCCTTTTTCTTTCATAATCCTCTAGTTTTGTTTCATGAGGGTCAATCAGCAAGTAAAACTGGAACAGAATGATTATGATCAATTTCCATCAGCAGGAAGAAAAGGTTGAGAAAAGCAGGATAACCTTTTATGACAGCTATTGGTCCCAGCTGTGGTAGCGGGAAATGAGACACTAGAAGAGGTAGAACATGCCATCTTATCTGGGCACTGTGATTCTTCAACTTTAGAGCACTGGAGAAATGAAGGCTTAGGCTGCAGTAACTCCTTCTGGGTCTCCCTGTGAAAAGTCGAAGAATGCAAGGGGTTACTTAACCATGGAGCAGAGAATACCTCCTCAGCTCCTTCCTCATAACCTGAGAACTTCTTGTATTGCTTTTCATCTGTATCTGTAAACCAGTATCCCTCTGATGGTTTTGCTCCAACTGTGTGTTCAAGTACTCTTTTGGCTCCATGAGTGGTGGGATTGGTCTTGTAAACAAGGGATATTTCTCCTGGAGGACCAAGCCTCAACTCTAGCTTTTTGTCCTCTGATGCTTTGTGGCTTTTATGCCATTCTTCTTTCTCAGACGTCATATTGAAGCCCTGAATATATTCCTCCATCTTTCTTTACCAGAAAATAGAGCTGAGCAGACAAACTTGATAATATTCTGCTTCAATCCTTTCTCAGGAGCTGACTGTTCAAGTAGGAGGTAAACAATGATATAACTTGCAATGAAAGAGGCAAATTGCAAAAGGAAATGAGAGGGGAAACAATTCAACAAGACAATAGGAGAAATTAAGATCTCGAGTTCTAAGGTTTAGGCACATAGATTCCTCCACTCCTATAGAACTACTTTCTAAAGCTAGCCTAAAATTTATTCTAATTTTTCTGAAGAAGAGGGGGAAAGGGGAGCATCAACAACCTGAAAGGACAAACTCGACTCTAAGAAGGAAACACAGTATCGTATGGCAAGCTACCTAGGGAGTTATAAAGCAAGTTGGCATTTTGACTCTGCTCAACTTTGTCTTAATTTCCCACTAAATGGGGATAAGATAAAGACTGAAAGGATGGAGCAACAAGATGCAAATGCACATAAATTTCTTGACCCCAAACTACATAGTAATTTTCTTTCAAGGATTTGGATTTTTTTTAGCCAACTTTTATATTCCGAGTTCAGATTTCTTCCCCATGAAATCGTAAAAAAAACAAGCCTACGATTTTATGTTGTTGGGCTTGACAATAGTGGAAGTTTGCTTGAAAAAGAAGAACTCTCGTGGGACACGGGAAATGTTTTTATGCTTAAATCAGTAAATATGTTGAAGGAGAGAAAACAATTTATAGAGTAAATGGTTGGTGAAAAAATATTGAATCTTAGAATATATTTATTTAGTTGGTGATTTAAGATATTTAAGGATCTTAATTATATCGGCTCATTTTAAACTACAATTTCTAATCATTCACGGCTAGAGCTTCTTCTTTGTGTACCATCATTTCATAATCAAATTTTAAACATCATAAGTATTACGAAAGATACATTTCTTATAGTCTACTTTTAAATTTGAATTCCAGGGATGCACAGCTAAACTGCGTTATAAATGGCAATATCTATCAATAATGCACTCAAAAAAACAATAGACAGATGTCCAAGACGAAGCATTGCTGCTATCCTATTCAAGAAGCAGCGTCCAAACCTCCTATGATGGTCCCTTCATAGCAGACTGACGTTGACACTACGAGCTTTAGTATTCCTTTTTCCAGCAATATCCTGTTAATGGTTTTTTTGAATGATGCCGCCTCTCATCTCATTGTCAAGCTTCTATCAAATAATGCTCTTTACTCCTAAGCCTACCATAAGTTTGGTCTATTTAGGACCAGTATGAGGCAATTGAATGGCAAACTTTATGTCTCTTATATCTTAATTATAACAAACAGTAAAATGCTTTTGACTTTTGATCAAGCAAGTAGCTAAAAAAAACGTGTGGTGGTGACTACTTAACCCTGTTGGAGACGACTTACAAGCCACCAGTCTAAGGGTCCACCCGCAAGGAAACCCTCTTGGCTGCTAGGGAAATGTCTCAAACACATGCAGCAGCTCAAGAGTAGATTTCCCACTTCACCATCAACTAGCTTGCCTGCCCTGTAACAAGTTATTTTAATGTGGCATATAGAATTGTGCATGCCATGCTAGCTAGTAGTATACATTGCTGAGAGTAAATTAGTGAAGGGATCCATCATGAAAATTGTTGAAACTTTCATCTTTTTTGGCATGCTTTTGCCACCCCGAGCTTGATGGGTGCGGGAGGTAAGCCTGCCAGGTCTTGAAATGTAGGAGCCGGATTTTGTTCTTTTTCAAAGGAATCAACGGGATTGTTCAATGAATTCATTGAACAAAGATCAAGTCATCCATTTCATCATTAGCATCACAACACTTCATGCACCGAGCATCTCTTGTGGCTTGCGGACCCCTACAATCCCACTTACTTAGATATGACAGAAAGCTGCACTGACAATTCCCAACTTCACTTTCTGGGTCGCCCTTTTACCTTTCACCTTTTAATTTTTCGCCTTTCCTTTCAATTCTAGATTGTTATTATCATTACAATTTTGCCTACCTACGTATCTATTCCTCTCACTTGTGCAAATTGCATACTTGGTGTTTGTGGCCGTGATAATGGTTTAAAAAGGAACAATAAGGTTCATGTGTCTCTTCTTGATTGCACCTGTAAAATCTGCGAGCATACCCCTAAGCTACAGGAAAGATACACAATCTTCAGAAATAGTGGAAAAAGCAAGATTATGATATGGTGATAATTACTAACCTCAAGCTGATTGCTTTGTTCATCATGATTAGTTGTTTTAATAAAACTATAGTTTTCTTTATCTGCGTTATCTAAAGTTGACTAAAACCCAGTTTTGTTATGTTGCTAGGTTGTGTTTTTGCAAAAAATTTTAAAAAAAAATTTAATTATTATTTTTTAAAATATTTTTAAATTGTTTTGATATATTAATATCAAAAATATTTAAAAAAAACATTATTCTAATGTATTTCTAAATAAATAAAAAAACTTTAAAAAAAAAACCAATCTACTACTTTGATAAACACTTATCTAAATCAACATTGACACACAACTGAAAGCATTGTTTTCATATCTCAATCATTTCAAAACCAGATGGAGGATTAAATATTGTTTCCCTTTGAATTGTATGCCCACTTGTACATGGAAGATGTTGTCAGCAACAGGGGCGGGATCGGGGGGGCTTGCAAGGAAAAAACAATTTCCAGTTCTTTTTTTTATAAATTAGATTTTTAACTTTAAAAATAAAAAAATTAAAATTTTACGGGCAAAACATGGTAAAAGTAGAAGAAAAATGAATTCTGGTGTGCAAGGAAACCTTTTTCCATAATAAAATCTCAATAGACTTAGGTAGGTTCAAATTCTTTGTTTTAAGGATGTTGTTAGACTTGCAAATGAAGAGGATCAAATAAATGTGAAGCAATATCATTTTATTTTAGCTAAATGACCCAAAACTATCATGAATTTTTAATCAAATAGTTTCTAAATCTTAATTTATTTTATTGGGAAAATTTTAAAAAGAAAAAAGTATTTTTTTGTGGACGCTTTTACCGACAGAATTACAGTTGGATTTAAACAGAGAAAGCTATACAATGACAAGTCACTTATACCGACAGAATTGCCGACAGGTTGACAAATAGAAACATTTTGTCGGTAAGTCCATCGATAATAGTTAATATATGAACTGGTCATCGACCATCCCCTCCCCTATTTCTCCTTCTTCCCCTTTGCAACTAAACAAACCCCCTCAACCCCTCCAAATCTGCAGCTAACAGCCTCCCTCCCCTATGGAATTTTATATTTTGTTGTCGAGTTGTCAATTGAATGGTTAGGTCAACTTCTAGTGCTAGCAACGTGCATGGAGTTGAAACTGACAACAGTAATCCTTATAGGACTATGGTTATGGATGTGATGAGAATGAATCAGGGTCATACTAGTCAATGTTCAATCATAGATGAAGAACGTAATGCAGATGCGGCCAGGTTTTTTGATCTTTTGAAAGATTCTGACAAACCATTATAGGATGGTTGCACAAATCACAGTAAATTATCGGTCGTTGCACAGGTGTTTACCATCAAGTCAAATTATGGGTTGAGTAAGATCGGTTATGACAGAATTGTCGAATAGGCAAGAAGCATTTTACCTGAAGGGAACAGGCTGAAAGAGAACTTCTATGCTGCTAAGTCCATGATGAAACCCCGAGGATACTAGAAAATTGACATGTGTCCAAACTTCTGTATGTTGTACTACCTTGAAAATGATGAGCTGACCAAGTATAGGACATGTGGGCATTCCAATTATAAACCCAGAACTGGCAGGGAAAAGACTCTTGTAGCACATAAAAAACTTAGATACTTCTCAATCACACATAGACTACAGAGGTTTTTTATGTCACCAAAGACTGTTGAACACATGACATGGCACCAATCACATGATGCAGTGGATGGAGTGATGATGCACCCTTCTGGTGGTGAAGCATGGAAACACTTTAACAGTGTGCATCCTCACTTTTTAGCTGAATCAAGAAACGTGCGTCTTGGGCTATATATAGATGGATTCAATCCATTCGAGTCATTTGTTGCTTTTTTTTCTTGTTGGCCGATAATGCTAACGGTTTGCAACTTACCACCGGGGATGTGTATGAGGCTAAAGTTCATGTTTTTATCTATGGTCATACCCGGTCCTAATAGTTCCGGCCGGAATATAGATGTTTGTCTTCGACCATTGATTGATGAGTTGATGCAGTTGTGGTCCTCTAGGGTGTTGACTTATAATGTATTGACGAAACAGAATTTTATTATGAGGGCAGCTTTGATGTGAACTATCAATGATTTTTTGGCTTATGAAATGGTTTCTGGTTGGAGTACATATGAAATACCAACATGTCCATACTGCATGACAATTAACAAGGCACTCACGCTAACAAACAGGGGTAAAGCATCTTTTTTTTAATACCACCAGCGTTTCTTGCCAACGAATCATAAGTACAGAAAGAACATAAATGATTTTTTTATTGGCATAATTAAAAAGGATGTTGCACCCTCGCATCTTTCCGGTGAAGAATTGTATGACGTGATGTAAGAGTACGGTGACATTGTGTTTGTTTCCAATCCAATAAGCAGAAGTTTCCTGATTTTGATTTGACCCACAACTGGGTAAAGCAAAGTATTTTCTGGGAGCTTTCTTATTGAAAGACCAATCTCCTCCGTCATAACCTTGACGTCATGCACATAGAAAAGAACATGTTTGAGAACATTTTCAACACGGTCATGGACGTGAAGGGGAAGAGAAAGGACAACATCAAGTCTAAAATGGATATAACATTGTTTTGTCATTATAAAAATATAGAGTTGGTTTATGTCGGGTCACGGGTCGCAAAGCCTAAAGCAAGTTTCGTCTTATACAAGAATGCACAACTACTAGTCTACCAATGGCTGAAGAATCTGTGTTTTCTGAATGGACATGCCTCAAACATATCAAGGTTGGTTAATTTGGAGGATTGCAGTTTGTATGGAATGAAGAGTCATGACTGTCACATGCTTATGCAAACACTCATTCCATTAGCTTATCATGATTTATTGCAAAAGGGGATATGGGATGCACCCACGGAGATTAGTTATTTCTTTAGAGATATATGCTCCAGCAAGTTGTGGACACGGCACATTGAGAGGTTTGAAATGAATATCGTCCAGACAATATGCAAACTTGAGATGATATTCCCTCCATCATTTTTTGACTCGATGGAGCATTTACTCATACCTTTACCCGTACATTTACCGTATGAGGCAAAAGTTGGAGGCCCAGTCCAGTATAGATGGATGTATCCATTCGAGAGGTTAGAGATTACATGTGCAATGTAATCTTCGATACTATTTTCATTGTTTTTGTTAATTGAAAACATTCGTTTAATTCAATGCATGTACTTATTCAACTTTAAGAAAAAAGGTAAAAACCAAGGCGCATGTTGAGGCATCGATATGTGAGGTTTATATTGTTGAGGAGATCTCAATATTTATCTTGTACTATTTCGAGCTTCATTTGAGAACAAGAATCAATTGTGTTTCAAGGCATGATGATGGTGGTGAAGTGTCTTCGAGTGGGAACTTGTCAATATTCTCCAATCCTGGATGACCCGCACCAAAAATATTGGCACGAGAAGATATTTGTCTGAAATAGAATTCAGATAAGCACATAATTATGTGCTATTTAACTGCGATAAATTGAGACATTTTATTCAGTAAGGTTACTACTTAAACTTTGTTATTAATGGACTATTTCTCTCTTATAATATCACAAACTCATACATTGTTGAATATCTCGTAAGCAACATCATCAATATTTACTGTCTAATAACTCACAATTGACTTAATCTTAAATATTTTGATTACAGGATGAACAATTTGAGACATGGTTCAAAACATATGTAAGTACTATCACAAACTCATTCTCTATCAAGATACTTAATTTCGTTACAGAATTCTTGTTTATTGTTCATTGTTATACTTGATGTACAAGGTTTATCAAATGGGAATGAATGCTAACGCTACATTGTGTTTACTATGTTTGGGTCCTAAAAGAAAGGTGAAGTGCTACGACGGGTATTTTGTCAATGGATATGTATTTCATAATGAAAAATATAAGGAGGGTAGAAAGACATATAACAGTGGTGTTTGTGTTAAAGGATCGACTTCTAGTGAGTTTGAAGTTGACTATGATGGGAAATTAGAAGAGGTAATTGAACTGCAATATCATAGCGAGCATAATAGAGTGTTTTTATTCAAATGTTATTGGTATGACACCATTGACAAAGGAATCAGAGTAGATTCTCATCATGATTTGGTCGAAATTAACTCAAAAGCTAGACTCCACAACGTCAACAATGTATTTGTTTTCACTAAGCAATGCCAGTAAGTTGATTACATATACACCCCTTCCTTTAGAAAAGATCGTTCAAGAGTTGACTGGTTATCCATATTGAAAACCAAACTCATGGGTCGTGTCGAGGTTGTTCAGGATGAGAACGATGACTCAAATGTTGGAGATGATGTCTTTCAAGTAAATGAATTGGTTGAACCATATCGAGTTGCTCCATCAATTGACTTGGAAGAAAATTCAAATTTTCACGTCTTCGATAATATTTTTATTGATGGTGATGTTGGGGAGTTGAATGTTGTTATGAGCTTCAGTAGACAAGCACAAGTCGATGAAGATGATAATAACAATGATATCAATGTAGAAGATTGTGTTGGAGCTAACGACGAGTCAATTTAAAAAAAAGAAGACAATTATGACTAACTATGAAAACACGAAAGTGTAATGCCATAAACAATAATGTAATAGTTATTGATGAAATTCTTAATAAAGAAGTATTTATTTTATTATTGTTATGTGAACTTCTGTTATTGTGTTATGCGAGCAGTTTTCAATTTAAGTATTTTCAGGATGGGTAGATACGGAATACAGAAACCATTTGGCGTCATTTACTGTGTAGTCACTGATAGAAACAGCGATGATTTTCTGCCTGTCGGTGTATTTCAGAGGCAAAGGGAATTGTTCCCCTCCCCTAGCACTATTCATTGTGCAATACACTGATGGAAACACCGACGATTCGTGTCCATCGGTGTATTTCAAAGGTGAAGGGAACTGTTCCCCTCCTATGGCACTGTTCACAGTCAACAACACTGAGGGAAACACTAACGGTTCGTGTCTGTCAGTGTATTCCAAAAGCTA